>JACFYI010000253.1:529945-539997 GCA_014898755.1 Handroanthus guayacan
AAGGGAGCTTTAGGATTTTGGAGCAACAAAATCTCCACGTTGTATTAAAAATTGCATCTTTGGATTGGGCGTAAAGAAAAGGTCACGTTAGATTGAGACAGAAGAATTTATCTGTAATGTTTCAGTTAATTTATTAAATTTGCAAAAAAATTAAAGTGAATGCATTTTAATTTCTCACGATTATATTTTATAATTAACCCACATTTTATGAAGCGTTGAGACAATTATCCCCTTCATTAATTGTAAAGATTTAGAAATTAGAACCAAGAGGAAAAGCATTTTGGAATTTCCTATTCCAACTTCTGCTTTATCTCACGTTTCATTTTTACGGATTCATGTCAAGTATATGACATCTACAATCATGTATTTTTATAAAAAAATATTTACCTCATTTCGCATGTATTTATGGTACGGAATAGGAGATAAACGCGATTTTAGAATAGAGAATCCTAACCGAAGGCCAAGACAGCCTACAAACCAAAATTTTGCTGTATTAAATGAACAAAATAACTATTGAAATGTTTTATTAATTAGACTCTAATTACAGTCGATTAGATCCTCTATTCTAAAATAGTATTTCATCTCATATTCCTGTGAATATAACACTTGACATGCATCTACACAATGAAATTGAATATGAAATATGAAATGAAATATCTCCCAAATATCTCAACCTATAGAAATTGAACTAATGTCTCTTCTCCTTCCGTACTTCTTTCCCCACTGTGAGTCTAAATAGCTCTTTATTTTCAGTCGCAGCTCTTTTGAAAATCCGGGCTTTAGTCTTTGGGTCTTTCCCGACGATTGAGCCTTGCTTGGACGTGGATATCGTTAATAACTGCAGGGCCAAGTCCCATTTTGAGCTCCCGTGTCAAGTACATTGCTCTTATTTTACGAAGGCTGTCGCCTTGACCGATGCTAGCACACAGACTCCATGATTTTAGCAAGTGACAAGCGACAATATGATCTTCCCACTCGTATAGTAACTTATAGGCCTGTTGATTCGGATATTTGGATGCGGATATTAGTACATCCGTATCCACATTCGAATAATATGCGGATGCGAATATTCGAATTTGAATTTTATCGGATGCTAAAAATGAATATTCGCATCCGCATCCGTCGGAGATCGGTCGGATTTTCGGATATCCGATATTCGCTTTAATAGTTAAGATACAAATACAATATCGAGATATTCTTATATCCATTAAATGCAATCTTCATTCGAAATTCAGCTTTGTTCCTTTATATATCTGAACTTGTTATATTAATACCAAAAAATTAAAATATAAGAGAAAAATCACTTCAAATATTTCAACTAGTCTAAAGTTTCAATATATAGAGCAAATAACTTTTTAATTTTATTTTATATATAGTTTAATACCTATAAATTATATTATTTATATAATTTATTAAATCTAAAATTCTGCACAAATGCAGATAATTTTCGGATGCGGATATTTCGGATGCAGATATCACTATATCCATACCCGAAATTTTAGGCAACAGATACGGATACGAATATATCTGAATATTTTCGGATACGGATAATATCCGCCAATTTCGAATACGGATGCGGATGGACGGACGGATATTCGGATATTTTTCACAGGTCTAGTAACTTATAGGGTTAATTATCTCTACACCCTTAAGGTTTATTGTAATTATCAAAACAATCCCTAATATTTAAATAATTATCATTATACCCCCAATATACAATAAAATTTATACATAATTACAATTACACCACGCAAAATGTATGCATAATTACTGTAAGAACCCAAGGCTGACGCATGATATTACAACTACATCCCATTATCCAGAAGGTGTACTTGTCATGTTTAGAATTTTCAAAGGATATGATAATAACTAATCAAATCTCATGGGGTGTAATGGTAATTATTCAAATATCAATGACTGTTTTAGTAATTATGGTAAACCTCGGGGGTTGAGATAATTATCCCTAACTTAAAAGTGAACACATAAACAGGACCATACAAATATAAGTTTCAGAATTTAGGTTAGGAAGTATGTTGAGCAGTCACATACGGCCAAAAGATTGATCCCGGTTTAAAGAAAATCTGTTCATTTGTATGTACAGCCAAGGACTTGTCGATTCAAATGACACAAAGGAATTCAAATAAGTGATCCTTAGCTCTATGAATCTGCACAATGGAGGTACATAGTATATACTTGCTTCATACCCATATACAAAAATATGTCACTTCAGAGGAAAAATTTCACCTCACACAAAGCAACACGAATTGAGATCCTGCAAGAGAGAAATATTATTAGGTTCTGCATGAACATAAATGTCAAGATGACCAAAATATAAAGAAAGACTACAAATCATTCTCTAATTCGTCGCTAGATGTGAAAGGCCATGAGGCATTGAGGTACTTTGTTCTGCCAAAGCTCATGGTAGGAGTTTCGTTGGTAAAAAGCACCTCAACTTGGAGAAGGAACAGACGACCTATAAATTGTATGAAGACTGTTGACCTTTTTAATATATATATAACAAGACTTGCTACCGTGATAAGCCCCTATGAACATAAGAAAAGGCACACGGTTGTCATTTCCACAGACAACATTATACAATGATGGCCAAATTTATCATCAAACATTAAAAGACACAAATGACCCTTTCGTATTGAGGTATTGTCCTATCAACACTAAGTATGGGGGGTTTGGTCCTTAAGAGGCGCAACTTGAAGTGGTGATGAAGAGGCACAACCTATATGCTATCTCTTAACATCCTCCCCTCTTCCAATGTGAAAGAAGATTTGGTATCATGAAATACAAAAAATTGCAATCAACTACAAGCAGCAAATCACAAAGTTAGGAAATACTAGATAGACAGATTCATGCATAAATCCTTTGCAAAGGCTCACTGATATCTTGCTTTCTACACTCAAACATACCCTTTTAGCGAAAATCCACTGGCCATCGATCCAATCTTGATGAGGCCTCAATTCAGAGTGCTGGAATTCCAAAGTCTCATTTGTTGTACCGAAGTAAATTAAGTAGTTTTTGCCCTTGAGGACTTTGCAAATCTGGCCAACCCACCACCCATCATGATACCAAGCGTCAACTTTATCAAACAGCTTAAATGGATCTTTTCTAGTTTGAACTATAGGAGGACAAGGCCTTATGCACGGAGCATCAGCTTCTTCTTTGTGCAGTTGAGATCCATTATCAGTTTTTAGAGTCTGGAATTCTACCAAGTATTTTCTGCTTCCTGAAGATTTCACAATAACTGCTGGGTACCAAGAACCCTGGTAACCTTGTTCATCAGTTTTTACCTCTACTTTCATTCCATTAAGAAAATCTGGTACTACTGTGATTCCATCACTCTCCCCTTCATATTTTCCTAGCTTGTTCTTCACCAGCAACTTCGACCTTTTCTGCATTCAAAAAATCAAAAGTGATCAGAATTAGAAGAAGATTGTAATTTAGGAAAGAAGATGTCAAAGTTGTACCCTGAACGTGACAATCCATTCGCCACCAATCCATTCCTGATGAAGCCTCAGATTGAAATGATCAAATAAAAGTTCCTCATTTGTAGTCCAGAAATATACGGCATATTTTAAACCATCTAGAACTTTAGAAACAAGGCCAACCCACCATCCATCATTATACCATGCATCAACTTCCTCAAGCATTTTGAATCGTTCTACTTGTACAATTTTAGGCGGGCAAGGCCTGATATATGAAGCAAATGCCTCTTCTCGTAGGAATTCGGACTCATCATCTGTTTTAAGTGTCTGGTACTCAACTAAAAATTTATCACAACATAAGCAGGAAACTATCACAGCAGTGTACCAAGAACCCTGGTAACCTTCTTCATCACTTTTGACCTCCACCATCATCTCGTCTCTGAAGGTTGTGTCCGACGCCCTCTGACTATGTTTCCGCTTCAAGTTCACCTTATTGGACTTCAAATTCACATTGGTCAGATTTACCTGCAATTTAAATGATAAAATCAATTTAAGGTAGAGAAAAGATATCAAATGCAACCAAGAGAACAAAATTTACACACCTTAGGGACTGCAAACCATTTCCCGTCAATCCATTCTTGATGAGGCCTCACTTTAAAATGTTCAAACACCATTTCTTCGTCCGCATTTGTAAAGTGAACCACGTACTTACAGCCACTGATAACTTTGGCAATGTGACCCTCCCACCAACCATCATTATACCAAGCATCAACTCGTTCAAGATAGTCAAAGGGTTTAATCCGTTGAACAACGGGCGGACAATGCCTGATGCATGAAATATCTACTTCTTCTTTGAGAAGTTCAGTCTTGTCTTCCGTTCTCAATGTCCGATACTCCACCAAAAACTTGTCATTTCTAAGAGGTTTAATAATAACTGCAGTAAACCAAGAACCCCGAAAACCTTCCTCATCACTTTTGACCTCCACCAACATCCCTTCATTCAATTTTGTCTCAGATGCTTTTCTACTGTACTTTATCTTGAGTATCAAACCCCTTGATTTCACCTCTGGTTCAGTTGGCTTGTTCTGCAATATAGCTATTTTAAAATTAGTACACAAAAATTAAAAGAATAAACCATTATGACATACCAAAAAGTAAGAAAATTATCTTCTAAAGATGATAGGTAGCATGGGACAATTGGCATAAAAGTGGTACTTGTATTCTTACTTCTCAGCCACCGACTCACCACACGGAAAAGATAGATAGAGAAGACAATTTCTTCCTATTATATATCAACATGAACTGAAGGGTCCCACAAAATGAATTAGAAACTAAAGGGTTGCAGAGTTTTTCGTTCTTATTGTATGCTAATTAATCAAGTTGTTCAGAGAGGAATTCAGTGTAAAATGTCACGACCATCTTTCGTTTACTTTTCTATCTTCGAGACTAGATGAATATTTCCTCCTGCTTTTGAAAACACAGACATGCAGGTTAACCAGAATTTGATCAATTTGGCTAGTTCCTACGTGTGTTTTAGCTATTTACACTCCACAAAATCAAACAACCAAAGTAATTGGAAGTTCAAAAGTTTAAAGATCACATGTTATACGATTATTATACCATGCGGGCCCCCTGCAAAAACACAGACTTACTTCATGAAGAAGAAAAGGCGGGAACCACGAACCATCAGCCCACTCCCTAACAGCTCTTAATTCCCACTGCTCCATCTCAGCAAGAGAACTCTTACGCCCATCGCCCTCAAACGACAACATATACCTAGAATTCTCCAATACCTCCACAACATGGCCTCCCCTCCACCCCTTTTTCTCTCTGCAAAAACCCTCCACTATTTCCCCAACCTTAAAGTACCTATGGAGCTCCGGCGGCGGAGCGGGCCTAACATCACCAGCGCTGACGTACTCCCTCCGCAACGGCGACGTCGGATCCTCCGTCTCGCTTAAGGTTTCGAGTTCTACGTAGACTTGGTTGCGGGAGGAGCGGAGGAAGGTGGCAGGGTACCATATCAATGAGTCCTCTTGCATCCGGACCTCGATTTTGTCCCCTTTTCTGAATATTTTAGGCGGCATTTTTGCTGCGATTGTTGCATGTGTCTGTGCGTGTGGAAGATAGTAAGAGACAAAATGAGCCCTAGAGAGAGAAAGTAAGAGGTGGCAATGGTGAGAGAAAAAGGTGGTGCACGATTGCTGTTATTGGCAGTGGAGATGGTGTTTTGACAGTGAGTCTTTGCAGTAAAAGAGACATGAGACGAGTTAACCGGTGAAAGGGACGCACGAGTCTAGCCTTGCTCATTTTTTTCATTCTCGAACTCGAGCCCAAACTAAATAAATTGAGCTGGAGCTCGAGGCCCGCTCAATGCGTTGAGAAACATTGGACTCGATCTAATATTTGAGCTCTATTTATTGGGCTCGAATTTGTGAAAGACGTAAGCTCAAAAATGTAATTATCTTATAAATATTTTAATTTAATTATTTATGATTTTAATTTATATATAAATATTTTTTCAAGAAAAACATGAGCTTGCGAATTTATAAACAATAATATTAGGCTTGAGCTCAATCTGAAATCTACACAAATTCGATTGAGCTAGAATACCTTTTATGTTAGCTTGTGAACAAGCTCACTTTACTTGCATTACTAAATGTGATGGTTTACTACAAGCATGATTTTTTTCAACTTTTTCTCTCTTTTTCTTTTGTTTTGCAAAAGGACATTTTCGTCAAACAACAAAATTTGGCTGCTGTAAATGGTAATTTGACTCATGACTCGTGACACTTCACATGATAGTTCTTGTGCATTATTATGGATCTTCTATTTCAATTCGTATTTTATCTCTTATTCCACTGTATGGAAATAGGATATGAAATACCATTATAAAGTTGAAAAAATTCTTACTATGTGTCATTTTGTACTCTCTATTTCAATTCGTATTTTATCTCATATTTTACTTTACGAATACGTATCCGTCGAGTACAAGGGCAAGTCCACCCTTGTCAAAATGGGATCAAGGGACCCCGATCAAAATAAATTTATAATAAATATGTTTATGTGTGTGTACATATACATATATATTATTATACGTAAATTTACTATTAGTAGCTTATAATTGCATTCCGAACCTTGAACCCCCACTAATAAATATTGTTTATACGCAGAAATAAATATACCCCTTGTTTCTCTCATCTATCTCTTGTAATATATAAATACTTCAATAAATTATATAAAATCACAAGAAATTTCAAAATATATATCATCAAACATCCCAATATTTGTTTTTCGTCCTTTAAAACTATCCACTCCAACATTATTGTTGCAAACAAATTTCAACACTCTCTCTGTTTATTAGGAAAATTATGTTTCTTGAAAATTAATATCTTTTTCTATAGTTACTTGAATCAAGACAATCCGGTTTCCTATGATTTAATTATGAATTTTAAAGATTTGCATTGTTTAGGTCGAAAAATATTGCAGTTCCGGTTATATTTTCTTTAAAATAATGCAATATTTTATGAATTTTAATTATAAGTATGACCCTATATTTTGTAATTTTTAGAATTGTTATAGTTTATTTGAATTATTATGAAATTTTAAAATATCAAACTATGGCAAAATTTGAGATTTTCATATAATGTTAATTTATTTTAAAGGAATAAAATTCTCTTATATTTGCACATTTGTTTACTTTGAGTTTTATGGTTTCAATTTCACATAGGTATGACATTGGGTATTTTTGCGAAAAAAATTAGTAACAAGGAATATTAAAAATTGTTTTTTAATATGAAAAAGCTTATCAATATTTAAACATATTGTTGCAATATTTTTCAAGTTAATTAAAAATATTAGAAAATAAAACGTAATATTAAAAATGTTTGACCCCTAGACGTGACATTTTTGGAGTTGCCATTGGCCAAGTGTATGAAAATTTACAATTTATAACCCTATGTTTTTACAAGACTTTATAAACTTAGCATATATTTAAGATAAGAAAAAAGATGAAATAACATTTCAAAACAGAGAATCCTAATCGTCGTATACGCCCCCCCCCCTCGGTTAATCCTAACCACCTTGTACCTGATGCAATTCAATATGGTTAATTTTGTAAACATATATTAACATATTAGTGATAAAATAAAATATATCATTAAATCATGTTAGTAATGGATTTCATTATATTTGTGATTAATTTGTAGTTATAGTAAAGTGAATGCTTTCTTGTAGTCATAGCATATTAAAATTATTAAATTTGGTTAGTTAACATGCACATTAACAATATAGATAACGAAAAATTCACAGCTCATATTAATAAAATTACAATTAATTTCGGGCAAATAGTTAATAACGCGTAAAAGCTAGTAAAGAAAACTTCAGTCTTTTCCAAGTGAAAAACACTATTGGTGAAGCTTGCTCACAAGTCACACCTAACAATGACTATTGCTTGTTAATAAATCACAAATTCATGCAAGTAAAACATAAATCTCACTTCCTCCCACACAAATTTATCCAAGAGTGATATTTCCATGTCTAAAGTTAATTACACATATAATCTCTTCTGCTCAATTCTCATCATCCGCATATTCTATCCTAGGCAGTCAAGTTTAATAATGTGATAATTACCTCAACGTCCCCTGAGTTCTGATCTAATTTTAAGACTCCCGAAAATACAACACATTAAATAAAAATATTACAAATAAATTCCCGGTTCAGGGGTGTTTTTGTGAATTCTCAAACTACAGAAGCGTTTTTATATAGATATCATCAAATTTCAGGGAGTATTGAGATAATTATCCCTAAGTTCCCATATGGTAAAACGAAGCTAGGCTGAAAAACAAAAAAAAAACCAAAATATTACCACGTTTTTATATAGATATCATCAAATTTCAGGGAGTATTTAGAACAATCACAAGCTAATTTTCTCAGCAGAAAGTAAATAATACCACGTTTAAAGAACAAATCACAACTTAATCATCAGATTACCAAGCACAAGGCCACATGGAACATTCATACAAAAACCCCGAGTCCTCCAAGTTCCAATCCTCTGTTTTCTTCCGAGATTCCACTCTGTTGAAACAAAAAACAACCATAAGTTAGTATACAATAAATGTTCAAACCAGACATCACCTATCCTTGTCACTCATCTCTAGTTCCTGCGCTATTTCAAGAACTTATCACCCAATCCTCAAAATTCAAATTCTATGAAACCATAGGTGCTCATGACAAGACCGTGATTTCAGGTTTGTTTCAATGCAGAAACGAATTAAGCCCAGATGAATGCAAATCCCGTGCAAGCTTAATCCAATTTCTTTCAACAGATTTACGTGGCGAAAATTTACCATCAAGAATCCAGCTTTCTGGATGTTATTTTCATTATCAAGAAGATGAGGATGAAACATATGATTCTTCTATTTACATGCCTGACACTCAAGTTATTCAAACTATCTCAATCCATAACATTTGGCCATAATTCAGAATTAGGCTATTCCTGAACAAGTCCAAATCATAGTTTCTTCATACCCAAAATCCATGCTTAAGGGAGTTAGTTAAGCTTAAAATATAATTTAAGATTGCATGTTAGCCTTAAAGAAGAAGAAAAAGTAAAATACAACAGTCAAACCCAGAGAATGAGAAAATTTCAAGAAGGATACAGAGGAGGATACGGATGGGAGGACAAAATGCAAATGCCTGCATGACTGTCTGCTGCCACGTTTGGTAAACAAACAAAACCAAAGAAACGGGCTTACTAAAATTAATGCCAGAATGGAGGAACTTCAGAAAACTCGACCGAGGAAACTTACCCCATGTAAAGAGAAAAGCTCACACGTCACTATAAAAGGTGCACCGCCAACTTTGATATACCAAATCCCAGTTAGCAAAATGCATTTTAAAGATCAGAAATCAACTTCCGAAAATCATGAGACTCTGCAGGATCATATCTGTCTTTACACTCCTGTAGTTCAGAATGAATGTTCAGCTTCTCCTTCTGTCCCCATGCCCACCATCATCTTCATCTCTCCCTTGACAAGAACTGTCTGTTTTCCTTCTCCCTGTGTCCTTATGTGACTCGTTTCATCTTTGGCATGTTCCCCAAAGGCATCAACAAAGCTCAATTTTCTCTAACACGTATCTGCTCTCTCAAATGACTGCTGCTTTTTCTTCCATCCCAGCTTCCAGAATAATCATCTCCGCCCTGTCCAATCATTGCAAGAGTTTAAGTCTTTCCTGTAATCAAGTCATCAGCCTCTAATCTCCTCAGGTATCTTAGAATTTCTCTTCAATCCAGAAACACCAGCAGCACTAGCGTGTGTATTCAAATTTTCAGATGCTAAAGCTTCCGTCTTCTCTACAGCTTTTACATGCCAACAACGCCTCCAGCTCACGTGATTTCCTCCACATATTCCTCTATAACTTTCAAGGCAATAAAAGGACAAAACAAGCCCTCTTATCTGAAGCACTTCATCAATCAAAGTGAAAAATTAACAGCATTGTGCAGCATATGATTCAGCCCCTCTATTCAGCAATCTAAAATATGTTCAAGGCAGACTAATATTGACAATAGTCTAAAAACTGTATTCTGTTTGTGTTTGTTAAGATCAAGGTAGA
>JACFYI010000253.1:542859-555347 GCA_014898755.1 Handroanthus guayacan
GGAGCTGGCCACTAAATGCAAATTGTTGGGCATCTTTATGCTCTAGGGAACTTTTCTCGACAAGTTCCTGCAAATATGACATTCGATTTTATAACTTCAAGTTTTAGAAAATACTTACCTCGACGGACCCGTCATTAATGTAAAATGTTGGACGTCTTTGGGCTCCAAGGCTCTTTCCTTCACAAGTTCCTACAAATATATCGTTCATTTTATAACTTCAAATTTTGGAAGATACATAGCTCGAGGCAAGTGTAAATTGTTGGATGTCCTTATGCTCCACAATCCTCTCATTTGAGAAGATCGTGCAAATATCATATTTATTTTTATAACTTCAAATTCTGGAAAATACATACCTCGGGGAGCTGGCCACTAAATGCAAATTGTTGGGCATCTTTATGCTCTAGGGAATTTCCCTCAACAAGTTCCTGCAAATATGACATTTATTTTTACAACTTCAAGTTTTAGAAAATACTTACCTCGATGGACCCATCACTAATGTAAAACGTTGGACATCTTGAGGCTCCAAGGCTCTTTCCTCCACAAGTTTCTACAAATATATCATTCATTTTATAACCTCAAATTTTGAAAGATACATAAGTCGAGGAAAGTGTAAATTGTTGGATGTCCGTATGCGCCATAATCCTTTCCTTTGACAAGTTCCTGTAAATATCATATTTATTTTTATAAGTTCAAATTCTAGAAAATACATACCTCGGAGAGCTAGCCACTAAATGCAAGTTGTGGGGCATCTTCATGCTCTAGGGAACTTCCCTCGACAAGTTCCTATAAATATGACATTTATTTTTACAATTTCAATTTTAGAAGATACTTACCTCGACAAACTCTTCACTAATGTAAAACGTTGAAGATCTTTAGGCACCAAGGCTCTTTCCTCCACAAGTTCCTACAAATATATCATTCATTTTGTAACTTCAAATTTTGGAAGATACATACCTCGAAGTGCAAATTGTTGGATGTCCTTATGTTCCACAATCTTTTCCTTGACAAGTTCCTGCAAATATCATATTTATTTTTATAACTTCAAATTTTAGAAAATACATACCTCGGAAAGTTGGCTACTAAAAGCAAATTGCCGGACATCTTTATGCTCTAGGGAACTTCCCTCGACAAGTTCCTGCAAATATGACATTCATTTTTATAACTTCAAATTTTAGAAGACAGTTGCCTCAATGGACCCGTCACTAATGTAAAACACTGGACATCTTTAGGCTCCAAGGCTCTTTCCTCCACAAGTTGCTGCAAATATATTATTCATTTTATAACTTCAAATTTTGGAACATACATACCTTGAGGCAAGTGTAAATTGTTGGATGTCCTTATGCTCCACAATCTTTTCCTTGACAAGTTCCTGCAACTATCATATTTATTTTTATAACTTCAAATTCTAGAAAATACATACCTCGAAGAGCTGGCCACTAAAAGCAAATTGTTGGGCATCTTTATGCTCTAGGGAACTTCCCTTGACAAGTTCCTGCAAATATGATATTCATTTTTATAACTTCAAATTTTAGAAGATACTTACCTTGACGAAACTATCACTAATGTAAAACGTTGCTTTAGGCTCTAAGGCTCTTTCCTCCAAAAGTTCCTACAAATATATTATTCATTTTATAACTTCAAATTTTGGAAGATACATACCTCGAGGCAAGTGTAAATTGTTGGATGTCCTTATGCTCCACAATCCTTTCCTTGACAAGTTCCTACAAATATCATATTTATTTTTATAACTTCAAATTCTAGAAAATACATACCTCGGAGAGCTGGCCACTAAATGCAAATTGTTGGGCATCTTTATGCTCTAGGGAACTTCCCTCAATAAGTTCCTGCAAATGTGACATTCATTTTTATAACTTCAAATTTTAGAAGACACTTACCTCGACGGACCCCTCACTAATGTAAAACGTTGGAAATCTTTGGGCTCCAGGGTTCTTTCCTCCACAAGATACTACAAATATATCATTCATTCTATAACTTCAAATTTTGGAAGACACATACCTCGAGACAAGTGTTAATTGTTGGATGTCCTTATGCCCCACAATCCTTTCCTTGACAAGTTCCCGCAAATATCATATTTATTTTTATGACTTCAAATTCTAGAAAAAACATACCTCGGAGAGCTGGCCACTAAATGCAAATTGTTGGGCATCTTTATGCTCTAGGGAACTTCCCTCACTAAGTTCCTGCAAATGTGACATTCAATTTTATAACTTCAAATTTTAGAAGATACTTACCTCGACGGACTCGTTACTGATGTAAAATGCTGGACATCTTTGGGCTCTAGGGCTCTTTCCTCCACAAGATCCTTCAAATATATCATTCATTCTATAACTTCAAATTTTGGAATATACATACCTCGAGGCAAGTGTAAATTGTTGGATATCCTTATGCTCCACAATCCTTTCCTTGACTTTCCTTGACAAGTTCTAGCAAATATCATATTTCTTTTTATAACTTCAAATTCTAGAACATATATACCTCGGAGAGCTTGCCATTAAATGCAAATTGTTGGGCATCTTTATGCTCTAGGAAACTTCCCTCGATAAGTTCCTGCAAATATGACATTCATTTTTATAGCTTCAAAGTTTAGAAGATACTTACCTCAATTGACCTGTCACTAATGTAAAATGTTGGACATCTTTAGGCACCAAAGCTATTTCCCCCACAAGTTCCTACAAATATGTCATTTATTTTATAACTTCAAAATTTTAAAGATACATACCTCAAAGCAAGTGTAAATTGTTGGATGTCCTTATGCTCTACAATACTTTCCCTGACAAGTTCCTGCAAATATCGTATTTATTTTTATAACTTTAAATTCTAGAAAATACATACCTTGGATGACTTGCCATTAAGTGTGAATTGTTGGACATCCTTAGGCTTTAGGGCATTTTTCTTGACAAATTCCTGCAAATATCACACATATTTATTTCAAATTTTGGAAGATACATACCTTGAAGGACTATTGAATGTGAACCATTGGACATCTTTAGGCTCTAAGCTCTTTGCTCGACAAGTTCCTGCAAACATCACATTCATTTTTATAATTTTAAACTCTAGAAGATACGTATCTCAGAGGATTGGTCAGTAAAAGTGAACTGCCGAATATCTTTAGAATTTAGATTCAAAGACTCTTCCCTTGACAAGTTCCTGCAAATATCATATTCATTTTTGTAACTTCAAATTGTAGAAGGAACATACCTTGAAGATTGGCCATACGTGAACTGTTGGACATCTTTAGGCTTCATGGCACTATCCTCAACAAGTTCCTGCAAATATCACATTCAGTTTTATAACTTTAAATTCTACAACATACATACCTTGAAGGACTAACTATTACAAGTGAACCCTTTGAAATCTAGCTCCAAAGCTTTTTCCTCAACAAGTTCCTACAAATATCACACCATCCAACCATTTTGAGAAGGGGAGCATAAGATTACCCATCATTTTTTGTCATATGTGTTTGATTAAAATATAAATGTTTCACACCAACATCGCAACCAACTTCATAAAACTAGCATAGAATTAAAATGTCTGCATTCATTTAAAAAAAAAAAATGAATAGAGATAAGCTATACCTATTGACCAATTTGTAGCCCATAATGTGTATATCTTTCTATAGAATTTTAGCCATCTCCTTCATTTTCGAACATCATCATACTATAAACAAAAGGTCAATTTAATTGGATGCAAGTGTTTGACACCCAAGTCTATGATAAAGCTATTAGCAATGATTGAGAAAGTATTTAACTAGATAATCGTACCACTCCTTGCTTGGAAGCTTCGTAACAATTGCATACATAGAAGCCATCACCTTTTCACCATGTACTGACCATACACCAAGACACCAATTACAAGTACATCATATCAAATGGCATAAACCTACACCAAATTACATAGATCCCAAAAGATATGGATAGCAATGAACATGAAATTTAACATCTTATGCATAGTGATTTTTACACGGGAAACCTATCAAAGAACGAGAACAACATAAAAATAATTGGTTATTGACAAAATCAATAAAGGAATCTCACTTATAAAAAGAGAAAGAGTGCATACTAGCATAACTCAAATTTACAAGTTGGCGTACACATAATATGCACGCAACCTAAAATTGTGTTTGTACTTTGGACTAAGCTTTAAATTGACCAATATGGTGGATCAAGATTAGGAAAATAAAACTCAAAATTGGTGCTATGTATGACCAAAAGGAAGGGGGGTGAGGGGGTTTATCCTATAAAGAATACCGTGTGTTGCACATCATGTCAAGGGTAAGTTATGCGTACAAAATCAATAAATTGAAAGGACAACCTAAGAATGGAACTTGAGCCATGTTCCACACATCTAAAAGTCTCATAAGAACAAAAGTAAAAAAATATCAATTTAATGTAGAACCTATTGAAGCATGAAGTGTATGGAAAAGCTAACAATCAAGAGTGGGAATTGTCCCTTAATTAAGTCAGTAAAATACCAGTGCAGATTCTCAGACTCGGCACTTTGTTCCTAGTTTCACGGCCAACTAGGCAGTGGGCTTCCTCCACAAGCTGCAAGTCTGCAAGGTATTTTGTAGATTAATAACCAACTTCCATTGGCAAAGATTTTGAACCAAAAAAACAAGTCAAGGAACAGTCAACCAAATATTTGAATCCCGCTTGGAAATTCCTCAGGTGAGCTTGTATTGCCCTCTTGACAATAGCAAGCAATCTTCTCCTTGCATTCGTCAATATCTAATGAACATCAGATTAAAGAATTTACAAAGAGAAAGAAATACAATAGCATTCATCTTGAAAAACATCAAATTGAAGAATTTACGGAGAGAAATTAAAGAAAGACAGTGGCATTCATCAATGTTTGAAACAAACATCAAATTGAAGAATTTACGGAGAGAAATTAAAGAAAGACAGGGGCATTCATCAATGTTTGAAACAAACATCAAATTGAAGAATTTACAGAGAGAAATTAAAGAAAGACAGTGGGATTCATCAATAGCTGAAACAAACATCAATTTCAAGAATTTACAGCGAGAAAATAAAGAAAGACGGGGGCATTCATCAATATCTGAAACAAACATAAAAGCGAAGAATTTATAGAGAGAAAATAAAGAAAGACGGTCACATTCATCAATATCTTAACAACATGAAATTGAAGGATTTCCAGGGGGAAAATAAAGAAAGACAGCGGCATTCATCAATATCTGAAACAAACATAAAATCGAAGAATTTACAGAGAGAAACTAAAGAAAGACAGTGGCATTCATCAATATCTGAAACAAACGCAAAATTGAAGAATTTGCAGAAGACAGACAGTGGGATTCATCATTATCTCAAACAAACATCAAATTGAAAAATTTAAAAAGAAAAGTAAAAGAAAGACAATGGCATTCATCAATATCTGAAACAAACATCAAATTCAAAAATTTACGAAGAGAAATCAAATAAAGACAGTGGGATTCATCCGTACCTGAGACAACATGGAATTGAAGAATTCACAGAGAGTGAAGAAAGGCAGTAGCTGCGTAATAGTTACTCTGAAACAGTGGGTACTGATAATATTAAAGGAAAGTGAGCGTCTTTATGAGAGAAAAAGAAAAGAGCGCGTCCAACGAGAAATGTTACCGTTGGTGGAAGGTGACCGCCGACTTCGGGGAAGAAAGGAGCCTAATGAACTAAAATTACAGGTGCCTGATAGCAATTAATTTTTGGTACTTCACTAAATTCTGATTCATGTTGTAATTTTTGTTTCAAGTTGTCAAAGTAAATAATGATATTATAACAGATAAGTTATGAAAAATTTCAATCGAAAACTAGAGTTCTTATATTGAATTAAAATATATATATATATAGGAATAATAGCATGCTAATTATGTTAATAGATATTTTATGTAAAATTATGACATAATCAAGTTACTACAAATTGGATGCATGTACTAATATAGTAATAATCATGAGACTACGGGTTCAAATCTATTTTTCTGTTGATTAATAGTTTGTTTTTCTAATTTACTTGATATTGGCTTTTTTTTTTTAATATATATATTTCAGATTAGTTGTCTTGATTTGATAATATAATGAAATTGCTCTACTGATGATATAATAGTCTCTCTCAAATAACAACGACGACAACAACAACTAGTGATGAAATAATCTTTATTTGCTAGCTACTTATAATGTGCATGAACCTATTTAATCAATAGTTTTCTCCCTCTATTTATTTTCCTTGCAAGAAGAATTAACTTTTCATACTTTGGATATTATGGTATGATAAATCAATTACACATATGTTTGTGGCACAAAATTAATCATTAGGGAATGATAGACAATACTTTTTGAAATATGGAACTAATTCATAGTTTTCTCCTTTTCTTTTACACAAAGAATCAAATATTCATATTATGTCCCTCAAATTAGGTTTTAATTCATATATTATCGAGGTGATGGTGATCTCACATAACGAATTGCACAACCCAAATTAATTGCACTGAGCTTCCAAAATTTAAACCAATTCTCTATTTTGATACAAATTTCATCTTCTAATATATATTTGCATTATACAAATACATGCTAACCGTATTAAATATTTCTTTAAAAAACACAGTTGTAGACACGTTCCACTAAACATAAATCCTTCTAATGGAATAAAATACATATACAAATTGGAACATAAGATCCAAAATGTCGAACCATTGGAAATAATCAACCCAAATAACCATGAGATAACTACAATAACACTTGCCGAACTTGCAATTAATCGCCACCATCTTGTTTCAATGAACACAAGTTTAAATTGGTTGGGAAATTGCCAAAAGTGGCCAAATTTATCTAAAATCACGGGACATATGTTTATGTAAGAAATTACAAAATCTTAATACTAAAAAGTTATAATCAAAATGCAATAATCCGACCGAATAAATAAATGAATAAAAAAGGAAAGAAAAGAAAAAACACAGTAGGCAGCTGAAAAAACACTGAAAGAGAAACATACCCATAAAGGAAGCCAAAGTAAAAGGATATACTTTTAGCAATGAACTCCCCAAGCAAAGTTAGTTAAAAAATTTAGTTGAATTTAAGAAAAGAAAGCATTAACACTTTTGCTAGTATAATTAAATGAGAGAGAATAATATTGAGTTCAAGCCAAATAACGATACATGATCAAGTCAAATGGTGGTTTTTCCATACCTAAACTCTATGCTTAAGGGATTCAGGGAAGTTTAAAATAGCACTTAAGAGTGTGTGTTAGCATTAATATAAGAGCCAAAAGCAATAAAAAGAACTAATTATACATTTTTTCCTTTTTACTTTACTCTTTATGCACATCCATCATGGATCACGAAAATAATTTCAATCATTAGCAAATCACTTTGAGGAATGCAAAAACAAAGAAAGACATCCATCTAGTTATTACAAAAAACAAGAAGATGATACATTCAAGCCCCCAATCAGTCCTTGGATACAACAATGAGAAACCATTTAATAAGACTAAAATTTCTCTAAATTAGCCTTGGCACACTTATTATACAAGTTTAATAAGGCTAAAATTTCTCTAAATTGGCCTTGACATACTTATTATTGATCCTTAAACACCATAATTCACTTAGAAAAAATGAAATTTTATTACTTTAATTCAAAGGTTTGCATTAGAAGCATCGGCAAGGACTTAAATAACGCGATCTTCATCTATGTGTCGGAAGAGGTTCACCGGACAAGTAAGAATGAATAAGAGCAAGAGCTTCTCTAGGCTTGTTGAGAGGCACCAAATGACCTGCTCCTCTCACTGTTACAAATGTTAAGCCTTCATACTCTACTATTCTCCCTGCTACCTGCAAGTTCATATGCATCTTATGTTCATTGCGATAAAATGATGACCTTGATTATTAATTGGGAAATTTTAGCTCAGCTGATGAAATTCTTTAAAATATGGCGGTGGTTTAACAATTTACAATAGCATCCCCTCGTGTAGGGATTTGTTATTATATCTTTTCAAACCACGAGAGGGTGTTTGTGTAATTTTCTCAGACCACACACCATTCTATTGAGTTTTTCACCATATAGGCTAACCACATGTTGTGCTATTAGGTCAAAGCTTAGGGGTATTGGTTAGTTCGGAGAGGTGATTTAACTTTACCTGATGTTTGTGGAACCAAGAAGTCCATGGAGTTTTGAGGGGCAAATCGAGGGCTTCGACGCAGTATCTTGAGCCTATGACGGGTACTCTACCATCTGCATCTCCGCTGTTACAGAGATGCCAGAAAAAAATTGCATGAGTTGTTGTATGATGTAAATACAATTGGAATTATAAGGCGTTCTCAAATACGGGTGATGTTGTCAATATTGGATTTTGAGGGTATAACAAGAAGTTCAACAAATTTCCTTAAATTGTGGAGCACACGGTAATAAGGCGAAACCATGTATGGTAAAAGAACTCGTATCACTACCCATCTACCCTATCATGTTTACGAAATATATAATCTCTAACTTTCTAATTCTGGCGATCACTTACTATTTTACTCTCTCTATGCTACATTTGGCTGACTTGAATATCATAAGGTTATAGCAGGTCGGATGAGTACTTTCTTCTTTTTTTTTTTTTTTTTTCACTTCATTCCCATCCAAAAAAAAATTTTCTTGATTCAACCCTTTTGACCTAGATCAATAGCACAGGGAACCGCAGAGAAATTGCTCGACTCAATGTGTTTGAATCTTGTACCTGTACATCCAAATTTTGAGGCCTCCTTTAATGAGCTTTCTGTATATTGGGAAGACGGAAAACACGCCATACTTGTATGTTCTAAAAACAGAATCACTACAACAAAAATTTACAGAGGGAAATATCATCAGCCAGTGAGATCTAATATTGCAACTGAACTTAATCCAGAAAATAAGTAAATAACAAGAAAAGTTTGATAATTACTTGCAGACCGTCCATTTTACGCTATCACTCAGTCGTCCAGAGTTTATATGTAGGGCATTTTGAACATCCATATGGTTAAAATACCGTTCGACGTTTGTAGAATAGCAAGGATCATAACCTCCCGGGAAGGGCCTCATTCTTCTGAACCCGTGACTTTGTGCCTAAACAGAACAAGAAAACATATAAAATATGTGGAATCAGTTTCAATCGATCAAGACGGCTTTTTGCATTGCTTGTACTTCGGAATGAAGTGATTCTCAAAAGTTGAAAAATTAGTAGTAGAAGTTTATAGTGTTTGCAACTATAAGTCAAAAAATAATAAAACTTGGAAATTGGGTATTTATGAAAATAAGTGATTTTCCATAATTTTAATATTTTAAATTACTACTATCTTACTCCAATAATGATGGAGTGATTCATTATATTTAGTGAAGGATATTTTGGAGTTTTAGTGGTGCAATAAGGATGATATAGAATCTTCATTTAACCCTTTTGACGAAAACCTGAAGTAGAATCTCTAAGCGTCTTCATGAGGTGCTTTAAGATACCAATGGATTTGAGCTAAAAACACAATTTTCAATAGCTAAAAGCTGGAAAGCTGATCGTAAAACCATTAACAAACACCCTCTAAGATGAGTGCTAGAAACTACTGCAGGTCTAATATCTTAACAGATGTGATAATAAAAACAAATAGTTCTACAGGATACCTTAATGTTTGAGAAATCATTTTCACCGACAATATCATCAGCAAACGATGAGGTCTTGTTAGGAAGACACGCTGGGGCATAGATATTGTAGATATCAATCTCCTTATACCAATCAAAGACTATATTCATAGCATTAACACATCCAGTCGACCAATTCTCAAGCTTGAAATCACACGCTCGTCTAGCATTATGATACTCTTGGTCTGATATAACAGAATGGCTCCATGCATATTCAAGCACTCCTTTATAATCAAAGTAATCGTTCGTTTCAGGATTTCCTACCTGAAAATGATCATTCGTTTGGTGACTAAATGAACATGCAAATTGTAGATTGGACTTATTGACAACGAGACAAAAGGTAGAAACATACTATGAAACCTTTGAGATTAATACATGGATAATTATTTGGATCCTTATTCCTGTCGTAAACAAGTTCAGCCAGCTGAGGCACATAATGACCTACAGACAACAAAGAATCCTTAAAACGAATAAACAAAGAACAGCTTTTATGTAAGAAAATAGTTCAGTTAAAGAAGTTCTTACAACCTGCATAACTCTCTCCTGAAATATAAAAGTCATGTCCCTTGAATTGTGGGAATTTTTCCAGCCATTTTACTAAAAAGTTGTAAGTGTCCTCAGCTGGAAAAAGGGGAATAAAAATTAGAGAAATAATTACAAAAAACACAAAGCTTTTGTAGTTAAATGAATTAAAAAAATTAAAAATTACCTACAAATTTGTCATCTATTTGGGTAAAATCAGAAGATGTATTGGTGTATGAGAATCCAACTCCAATTGGGGATTCCACGAACAACAAATTGGCTTCTGCAGGACAAATTCTTGAATGTCAATATAATGTTTTTAATCCCAATTCTTCCTCTTGATCTTTTGATTCAATTTTATAAGTTAAACCAACCAAACTAGAGGGTGTTTGGATGAGCTTATAAGCTCTTAAAAACAGCCCATATGAGCTTATAAGCTCTTAAAACATCTTTTAAACACGAGATGACCTAAAGATTTGGTAATTTTTTTCTCCAAAAGAACTTATTTGCTTAAAAAATAAGATGTTAAAATGTTATAAACTCTTTTGAAAACAGTCATTCTAACTTATTTTTAAAATCTTATTATATATTTTTTCAATTTAATCATTTTAATTACAAAATTATCATTACTAACAAACTTCAGCTCCAGCATCTTATTTATCTAAATATTTCAACAGCTTATTTTTAAATATAAACGTACCAGCTAAGTTTCAAATAAGGTTAACCAATAACCAAACACCCTCTTAAGCAAATCTTGAAATTTGCTCACTACAAACAAATTAAGGCAAAAGAAAAATAAAGAATAAAAGAAAGAGACCTTTATTCCAAGCATGCTGATTAAACTTAAGAAAACCTCCCTTTTGGGCAACTCTAAGAGGACCCAACTCCACAGAGGCTCCATATCCAATAGATGAACAACCAGGCCCTTAAACAAACACCAAAAAACATATCAGCAAAAACCCTCTAATTATCACACTGTAAATCAAGATTTTCAGTTATTAATCCAAAGAGGGCATCATAATAAATGGGGCAATTCTTGAAATTCAATATATATTAATATATATGTGCGTGTGTGTCTGTGTGCGTGTGTGTGTACCTCCATTGAGCCAGAGGAGAAGGGGCTTCTTAATTGGTTCGGACTGAGCTTCAAAAAACCAATAGAAAAGGGCCCTCCCATGAGCTTCATTAACTGTGATGTAGCCTGAAAACTGTGATATTCTCGGGGTTGTTGGCTGGCCAGGTAGTTTAATTACTCTGTCATATTCATATTCCTCAGACCCAATATTTGCTGAATTAGTGCATGTATTTAATGCTATGTGAAAAATGAAGAAAAATGATAAAAAGATTTTATGGGAAACTAGAGTTTCTGATGCCATGTTTTTTACTTTTCATTCATCAGTGTTTTTTCAGTATCCGTGCGTGTGTAGAAGGATAGGCTATGGGGGCGACGCGATAAATAGAGCAAGAAAATAAGGTGTACTTTGTGCAACGTTTTTCAGTACATCATTTTCGTGAAAAACATGCATTGAGATTATAATATTATTGTTTAAAAAGGTAGTGTTTTGGATGAATTTATTAAGTTTATGTTTAGAAAAAGAAAGAAAGAAAGAAAGGAATGAGGGTTGATTTGAGTGTCCTGAGCTCAGATTGATTCAAATTTGAAAGCACAAAGAATGACTAGAGTTGTTAATCGGGGCTATTTAAGATCATCTGAAATTTCAATCAGTTCACGGTTCAAAAATGATAAAAGTTAGGGAGTAAATTGTTGCAATAAACATATGTGTAATATTACAATTAAATGACTACATTTATCCTTCCTATAAGCTCAATTGACGACCTAAAGTAGGACGCGTTATTTTTTCTCATTTGTTTAGGTGTAGGCAATGCCTTCTCAAATTTAATCCTCCTTCAAAAAAGGCATGAAAGCCTTTTTTTCATAAATGGCATTTAGTAATTTAGTAATACCCACACGACAAGTTGTGTCTCATGCCACATCAAATTTTGAATATCAATTATTATTATTATTTTTTAGTTATATTACTCATGTGGAAACAGGTCTACATATTGAAATTAATAAAACACAACAAAAGTTATGGGCATTTTTATCTTTTCAAATTTCCAAAGTCTTATCCCAAACATTCTTTCCATTATGTTGAAAAGTTGAAATGATAATTCATGGTGGGCCGCCACCCTACCGTGATGACCGCCAAGATTTCTGTCTTGTGATCAGATTTATTTATTTGTTTATTTTTTTCTCAACAAATTATACATAGTGGGCGTCGGGTCCAGTGGTTGGATTTCGGGTAGTTGGGT
>JACFYI010000253.1:563709-583254 GCA_014898755.1 Handroanthus guayacan
CAATAGTTTTGAATTTGGTTGATCTATTGATGGTAATGCCATGTTATGGCATGTGTCTATTTCTGAGCAAGAAATAACACGATAATGATACATTGTACGGAGATTATAAAGATATAAGAAAGACATATAACGACTGCTTTTAGAAACCTATATTACCACAAATAAGACGTCTATATCAAGAAAAAATAAATAAAATTATACAAAACCCATGAAAAGACCAAAACCCAACTCATCTATATACTCATAATTTTGTTATTTATGAAAACTTGCCATTTAGAATAGCCAATGAATGAATTACTTGAACCATCTTGTCTTCCTAAAATGCAGATAGGACCAAAGGGCCGTATTCCCTGCCAAAGTAATGCATATTAGGCAAATGTTATACCTTTAAATTGAGGTTTCACACTTATGATTGAGACAAGTTCTTTTCATACTCTTGGTTTGTGGTGTTTTATGTCACTAGCTAGATTGAAAGTTACACTTACCTACTAAATAATCTTGAAAGATTGTGATTATAATTTTGTTGAATCAACATTAAAGGGCATCTCATGTATTGTTTGACATTTTATGTTAAGAAAAGATTCGATCTGAATAGTGCAATTGATCTTCTTTTAATAGCTTAGATTTATTGAGTATGGTTGATATCGTATTGACTGCAATTGCTTATTAATGCTAGAAAAATTACAAAAAAATGGTCCAAATCATATGCTTTTTGCAGGATCCTTAGTATCATAAATTGTATGGAATAAGTCCTCCTTGATTCACAATTAACTAAAAATCATAAAGATAGACATTTATGAGAGACAAAAGAGGTATGCTTTCACATTAAAACAAGAAGGTCCTAAGCATTAATTTATTTACAAAGCCATTCTCATTTGTAGCCATCATGGCTCTAGCTACCAAAATTTTGTGACTATTTCTAATTAATATATATTAAATAAAAGAAAAGAAATGAAGACGGCAAGAATTTGCAGTAACATGGAAGAAATATAAAGCTCTTAAATTATAAGTAAGGGGGCGTTTGGCTAAATTTATTTCAAACATCTTACAAAATCTTACAAATTCCTATATTTTGTAAGATGTTTTTGGAGCTTATAAATTTTTACCTTTTACTTTAAAGATAATTTATTAAAGTATTTGGATAAAATAAGATCTTTCAACTTATAAGTATTAGTATTGATAATTTTGTAATGAGCATTAGGAAAAATTGAAGGTGCATGTTTAAATCTTAAAAATATGTTAAGAACTCCTTACTTTTTATAAAGGAGATTATAAAATCCTGATATCTTATTATGAAGCTAATAAGATCTTTTTTAAAAAAAAAAAAATTACTAAACAATTCATGATATTTTATACGCTCTTAAACATCTTGTAAAATACTTTGAAGAGCTTATGAAGCTCACCCAAACACCCTCTAATTCTCTCCTAACAATATACCAAAGGTTTTACTTAAGATATTTTACATGCCATCAAGTATACAAATGAAATGTAATCATACATGTCTATGTTGGCATGGAGTATTATATCTTCTAAATCATCGACAGTCAACAATATCAATACGGCCTAAACCTCTATAGGACAACTAATTGGGTAAATAACCAAGTACAATAATACTTGGGGTAAAGGTCAAATTGGTAATTTTTCTTACATAATGGGGATCAAGTATTATTGGCTTCCTTAAAATAAATAAAACTAATATAATTAGCTAGGATATTAGACTACTATTCATACTTTTTTTGTGGGACTTGAACTCAAGAATCATAACCACAAGTTTGAGCACTGCAATAAGGATAATTGTGATATAAATTTGAACAAGCAAAGGACTAAAGGGTTTGAGAGGAGTAAATAAGAACCATAAATAGGGGGCGGATAAGTGAAAAGGACATGGGAAGTGAATAGGAATTGGCCCTCATCATGCCTCTTATGTCAATGGGTCACAGATAGAGCAGAGGGATGGCATTAAAACCCAATGCCAGTCAACAACCATAATCACATGCATGGCCATACCCACCCATAATTACCTTACTTTTTCCTCCATACAAAAATAAATCAAAATAATTAATGATGTGTGTAGTATGATTAGTTAATTTATAAAATCTATCAAGTGCAATTGTTATATAGGTTTAGCCGGAAAAAGGGTTACAAATAGTTAAGACCAAAATACCGCCGAACACAAATGTCTAAACAGAATAAGAATTACTATACTGTATCCGGTTCATTCAGATTGGATCTGACTCATTGAGTTTGGTCCGAACAATAAATCATGGATTTGATATATCTTTACATGTCCCGAGATGGTAACACGTAGTCTCGTATTTTAAATCAATATATTTTGAACAATATAGTAGACTCTCTATTGATAAATTAAGATAATTCCATTCACTATTCACGAGTTCTTGTTCCTTAAAATACTTTATTTACCTTTTTTTTTTTTTACTTTAACTTATGCATAATAGGGTTATAGCTCAGAGTTATCTCACCAAGCATAAAAATTGCTATTGTGATCAAATCTTAGCTCGACTCCTTAGGCGTCTCGACCTCGACTTAATATCAATTTATAAAAATTATTACACATACAAGCTAACATGTATAATAGTGGCCAAGAACTAAAGTTTGACCGTCTTAGAAAATAGTGATATAGATGCCATTTCCCACGCCCTTAATTCCCTCACAAACCCAAAATTTTATGTGTGAATCTAAACACTGGAAATTAAACAAGTGAATTTTGGATTAAAGAACTCCAACATGGTCTAAATTAAGGGAAATTACTCTTACCTAGACCTAGAATTTATAATCTTATTCGTGTTTTTGTTTCCTTTCCCAAGTCTCGATTAATTTAAGGCTTTAAACAAAGTACCTATGTCAAATTATTATATTTGGTTAAATAGATTAATTTCCTAAATTTAGTGAGTTTCTTGCAGACAAGTTTCTCGATAGAATTAATCGAATCATGTCTTTTACAGCTTTTTACATAGGTTTCTCATGGAATTCATGAATTTGTCTCATTCTATTCTATTCTTATTTTCTTTTCTTTTCTATACATATATTTTTTTGGAAGATCTAATTTTATGAACCCAAATTGATTATTTAATGAGTTAATTCAGAGCAAATTCAAATTAATTTAAAATCCTCCCCTTTCCCCAAATTTTCTATCACCGTCAAATATTCAATTTGAATCATATATTTTCTATCACGGTCAAATATTCTACTATGAAATGTTTGACCTGAACCAAATCTAATAGTCTCAAAAGAAAAGTTTGTTGTTACAATTCCATCAAAGTGTCAATCAGGTTAAAATCTCTTTTTGGGTTTGAATAGAAATTTTCAATTGTCGTTAAATGTTCAACTTGGGTAGACATAATAATTGTTCAAAGGACGAGCCCATCACTACGACCGTATAATATTCTGCCCAAACTATTGTCCTATATATCTTTCACACATTTAATTTCCGAAAAAATAACTCATAAATTATTATCACAATTAAGCACATGCTATGACATAATTTCTTTGTGGAAAGTCATTGGTCAAACCAAATAGCTATTTTCATATATAACATTATGAAATGTTTGATTTAAATCATAACTATTGTCCACAAAATGAGTCCATAGTCATAAATACACCAAATTAATGTCAATCAGATTGAAGGTTTTTTAACTAATTACTACATACTATTATTCAGTCAAACCTACAGGTTCTAGAGTAAAACATTATGGCTCAAACCAAATAGTTGGGTTAAATGGTGAATTAGTAGCAGGTATTACAAAGAAAATCGATTTAGGACGAGGTTTTGTGGTAGAGTTTTTACTGCAGGCAGGCGGTCAGTCTCGGCAGGCAAGAAGTGGGGCGGCCACGTGGTACATCGATTTTTACATTCTCTCTGGGCCTCTGTTTTTACCTGTCACACTCACCTCCATAAAGAGACACCCCTTTGCCTCTCCTTATAGCCCCTTAATTTCTCTCCCCCTAATGCCTTCCTTCATTCCCATTCCTCTCTCTCTCTCTCTCTCTCTCTCTCTCTCCAAAGCAACCCTGGATTTTTCACAACTACTAGGTATGCAAAAACACACAATGAGAATATATACATATGTTTCATTTTTAGTTGTAATAAATTTAGAGGTTTGTTCATGTATATATGTATATATTTATGCATGCCCTTTTCTTGCAAGTTATATATGATGATAATATTTGAGTTATTTTCTCATTTTCTTGATATTGCTACTTATATACAAGCACTAACCATATATATATGGTTATATGATCACACAACGTATTATTGATTACCTTATATATTTACCAGGTTAATTTGCTTTATATACGCAGGCTATGTATTTGATGAAACCCTTGAGTTCCATGGCTGCGAAAACACAAACTTCATGTGGCTTACAAAGAGAAGAAGCCATCATCAACAAGAGAAAATCGCATAATTATACAGCAAAAAATGGCCTTCAATCTTGTTCTTGATGACTTGGTGCTATCCTACCTGAGCTTTTTTCGACTTCTTTTTATATTTTCATTTTTTGACTTGTTATCTTTTACTTCTCCCCGTTTTGATGTTTTCTTGACCTTGTAAGACCTTTTCTTGACCTTGTAAGACCCCGTTTGTTTCCATCTTTTTCTTTTTTTCATCTCGTGTTGGATGTCACACCAGACTTTTCTGATGTTGGACTTATCCGTTTCCTCTCTTCGTTCCCGCCCAACTCACGTTCTCCTTCCTTGTCTATCCCTCCTGAGCTATTCGAACTTAGAACTATATATATATATATATATATAATATTAGTTGTATTATTATTCAAATGTTGCAAAAGATTAGTACGCAGAAAGAAAATAAAAAAAATAGCTAGTGAACTTGTGATAATTAGAAATATATGTCTGTTTTTAGTAAGTGTAGCACAGTATATATTGTTGTGGTAGGACCATGAATTTGAATTGTAATAGAGAGGAAGATAGTCAAATATAGACATGCTGTGGATATCAGATCCTCAGTTTTCGTTGTTTTATATGTTGTTGGGATGAAAAGTAGTATGAGAATAAATATTCTTGCAGTCATCTCTTGATAGACTTAGTTTTTCTCGTGACTGCTTTCTTGTACAAAATATTCACTGTATTATTGAATCCCCTTCATCTTCCACTTCTCCAGCCCCCACCCCACCCCACACACCTTTTGTATGATCCAAAAATAATATAATTAATCACTTAAAGAAATAAGAAGGAAAAGAAAAAAGAAACTTAATCAGCTTTTTGATCTGGAAAAACAACTTTTTGTTGTACTGAGGGAACTTTTTCTTTTTTATTTTTTTTCCCCCATAACCCTGAGAAATCTCCAATTCAGGCTCTTGTCTGTATGTTTCTGTTCTTTTATAAAGATTGAAAATGAATTATTTGTTAGCAAGTGAAAAATAATTTTTATAATTATTTATATATATATGTATATAATTTTTTCTTGATATAATATTTTTTGTATTCTCTCTATTTGTTTCATGTACTGTGTTTACTTCCTTTATTGGAGACAATACGAATGAGCTTTATTTCAAGGGGATAGCTTCAGCTTAAAGCTTCTTGCTTGTAACTTCAAGTGATTGCCAGAAAGCTTAGCTAATAAACGAACCTTTTATTCCCCTTTTTCTTTCCATATAGATATGAATGGAAATTAATTTAAATTTATTGATATTATTGAATGACTTTATGTTACAACTTTGTGTTTCACATGTTACCAATCGTATCACATGACAAGTATTATTTACCAAGATCTGAATGTAAGTTTTGCAGGATGAGAAATTAATCAGTAGAATGGTCGAAATGCGAAGGGCCTTCATTGTTCCAATACGCGAGTATGTAATAGTTTTTGTGTGAACTAATATTCTAAACCGCAAATCGTTTGGAATGAGACGACATCCGATTTACCAGACCATCACAATGGTCTGAAATGAACCAAAAAGATAATTTCACATACTTATCATTTTTGGCACTTTTCTGTAAAGGAAAAAGTTCGATATATTTAAACACGAAAATGTGTTGAAAAATCGTGACTGTTTTGTAATATTACAATAAAATCAAAATGATGACATCTATTTTGGCTCCACAACCGTCCTTGCAAATCATTCCTGAATGTCAAGACGGGGAATTTCTCTTCCATAGATGTACATTTCTTAGTTTGAACTATTTCTATAATTATTTTAATGAATTTTCTCTCAAATCTTTCTCAGATTTAAACAACATTATAAGGTAAAACTATGAGACTTGAAACTCAATTTATTATAGTGTAATTAAAGGATAATAAAATACACTCATGCACCATACGTACATATACCGAAATTTGTGGTTTTTGATAAGAAGTAGCCAAAAAAATCCAAAACTAAAAGAAGCATATTTTATTTTTGGAATAAATAAAAAGTGCAAAAGACAAAGCCTAAGAGTTGAATTCCATAAAAACAGGATCGATAAATTCAATTGTACCCCCCAAAAAAAAGAAAAAAATAAATTGCCTTTCTGAAAATAGGGGCCCTTTTGTTACATCTCAATTTCAGCATTTTCTTGAAATGCAGCTCATTTTCTGATATTTGGAACTTATTTTAATGGTGGCATTTGTAATCATCAAGGAGAGTAACATTATTTGTGTTGGTGAAATTAGAAAAAGAAAAACTTGGATTTAATAAATTTAATTTACCATAATAGTCACAATTTTAAGACTAGGTTTGAGTGTGAAGTCATCTCATAATTTTTCAAGCACAAAATAATGGTGTCCCCAATTAAGTAGGGAAATGAAAGCTAGATCACTTTTGCATATATTCAAACACCTTAATCATTTATTTCAATCCATTCCCTAAATTTATGGCTATAGGGAATATCATGCAACAAGATCTTCCCTATGATTTAAAGCATGGAAAAATTGGTCAAAGTAATAATTATTGTAGAAGTAGACTTTTTGAAATCTTTCTCAAAAATTACTTATGAACTTTTACATTTGGATTTTTCAAATTTGAGAAATTAAAATGCCATTTGATACATAGACTTAAGATGTAACGTATATTATTCCGTGATATTTAAATTAATAAAAAAATTCTGGAACTTTTATCATGGCCTAGTGTAGAGCATCATGAAAGGATATATTAGCACATTTAAGTGAAATGACTATAATAACCTTCCTTCATGCACGCATATATCATTTTATCGATAAGATTTTCTCCATGATTCACAATTGTAAAGCATGGACAATAAGGTCAAAGTAATTATTAAACTAGAAGTAATCTTATCAAAAATAAAAATAAAAAATAAAATCTAGCAATTAATTTTTTCAAAGAATATATATTGACATTTACATTCAGTTACTTTCAATATTTATATCGATACATAAGTTTTTACGAATTTTATCCAAAAGAGGTATATCTGACATTGGACCTCATTATTGAGCTAGCATATGACATCGTGAGAGGATATATTAATCCATCTGAATTATTGAAATGACCATAATACCCTTGTAGCATGCATGTGCATATCATTTCATCAAAAAAAGAGTCTTGAGGTGATACGAATGTCAAAAGGGAGTGGATGTTTTTGAATAATAAATAAGAGTAAAGGATAAAAAGGCAAAAATGTGCAATGATTTGAGTCATATACTGCTTTGAAGTTTGTATTTGTTGGATGTAGGCAGCATTTGGGTCCATTCTTGAGAGGCTATTTTTCAAATCTTTTTCCATAGCATAGTAACATGGGCTCTTTTCATAAGGGCTTTTATACAAAATCATTACTATCAAGACCATTTCAAAAAGTTAAGGCATCTTGTCACATTTTGTCAAAGGAGACTATCAATAATTCCTTGATATATGAACTTTTAACTCTCCTTGCAATGCTTTATGACTTAGGGCCTATGGGACCCTAACTTATATATACATGAACATACAAGTGCAAAGTTTTGAACATTTTTATGGCTCGAGCTCGAAACCCAATTAATAAATTAAGATCGATCTCAAATCAAGACCTTGTTTGAAATCGGCTTAGATTGTCTGAATTGAATTTTTGATCAAGACATAAGTTCGAATTTGAGCTCAAGCATGAAAAACTTAATTATTTCACAAGTATTTTAATTTAATTATTCGCATATTAATATGTATATATATATATATATTTTCTTTTTAAAAAGTATTCACAAACCTATGAACAAGAATTATGTGGCTAAAGCTGGATTTCTTCAAACATTTTCAAGTCGGCTAGTTAGACACGTAAGTTAGCTTGGTTGGCTTGCATGTAAGACCACGTTGAAGGTCGAATCCAATCCATCTCTTTGATTTAGGTCTAGGAGCAGATTCCAGATAAGTCTAGCCTTTGAATGTAACATTTTGTTGGCAGCACTTTTTTGACCGAAAAAGGTGAAATTAGGTTATTTAAGCTAAATTGAGTTGCAATATCTCACATATTACTAAACCCCAAATAAAAATTAATATTTTTCTATGAAATTTTCACATATTCATTGTTTGAAAACTCTACAACATATCTCCAAATTAAAAAAGCTTGTGTCTTTTCAAATCTTCCAAAAATAAAAGAAAATAAAAATAAATAACGTATGTGTTAGCAAGAATGGGCCATTACATGGCTTGATTATTTTGGATTTATTTTTTCAAACTGCGTCCATCAGGGCCCAAAGATTGGTACTTGGAAAGGGCCCAAATGTGCAGGATTGTATATGACAGCTATGGGCTTTTAACGTACCCCTAGCTTTTTGAAAATTAATTAGTCCACAAGTTAGAATAATAAAATATATTATTATACCTTAAAAAAAATAAGCAAACAGTGACTAAATAAATCCATAATACTATTATAGAGAAAAATAACAGAATAAAGTTACAAATAAAATGATATAATTAGGCCCATCATTAGCATAGTATTAAAGAACTAAATATCAACGAGATAATGACAAGAGTACTTGTCCAATTGAATTATTAGGATTATAATAATTAGTTCTAAGACGTAATTTTTTCTAATGCTTGTCTAATCAAAGAAGGTGATTAGACGTTTAGATTTTCTTGATGGTCAATCTAACCAGAATCGACCCTTGTCTACAAAAATAATCAATATATATTTCAGAAATATTAAAGTATAATGCAAAATTTAACTTAATAATTAGAGTATATTACATATATATATTTAATATAAAGATATCATGATTGGTAAAGTATGATTTTTCATCGGATTATGGGTATTTAATTTATAAGGGTGAGTCAATATTGAGGGGCATCTTAGGAATAACACTTGAAAATACACCATCACTAAGGATTTGATGCTTTATATATTGTGTAGCCAGATGTCAATTAGTTTTGTGGAGATTAGTGTAATAAAAATTCAAATTGGTGAATCTACATTAATCACTTATGGATGATAAATTGGGAAGTTAAAATTGACTAGCTAGTTTAGGGAAACTAAATGTGTATATTGTACTTTATAAATAATTATTGTTGTATATAATACTTTTTTGCCTTTTACATTATATGTGGATGTATATTATTATTTTCTATTTGCGCACAATTTATATTTTCGGTGTAGTGACAATGAATTTGAAAAAGAAAAGAAAAAAGAAAAAGGAAAAAACTTACGAGTATTATTATATGTGCTTATAATGTTTACAAATTAATGAATTTGTAGAAAATCAATATATAGTGATCTTTGAAAAAGACTAGATTGTTACATATTTATTTGAAATATACCAAAAAGGTGAGGGTTTCCTTTTTGTGGTTTTATCGAGTCAATATGAATAGTTGTCCTAATTTTCTTTTTGAATTTTGATAAATAAATTTCCCTTTCAAGTTAAAAGTGAAACTCTCCATCCAAGTCATATTAGCATCGGCCTAGGATTTTAAGACTACTAGCTTTACTATTAATTAGTGAGTGTCATTATCTACAATAGCTATTATCATTCTGTGGACACCCCCTGTTCTAAAATAATTCCATAGCTACCTATCTTAATATATATATATATATATAATTGCAATTACTATCCTAGGTCATTATCTACCGGGGGTGTGTCATATGGCATGGATATTTTTGCATCCAATTATTGCAGCCTACTTCCATAATTTTTAAATTTCATAACATCTATTGATGGATTTAGTTTCACTATAAATCAATTAGCTCATGTACCATCACTGATTCGTTTTATGACGTAATTGAAGTATGTTATAGTAATAACTTTTGTTATAGAATTTCCATCATCGATTGAAAAATTGTTATAGAAACTTTACTACAAATTTGTCACCATTTTCATAATTTATATATATTTCTCTTCTTATTTAAATGTTTTATTATTTCTTTATTAACTCATCACAGATACTGTCTACTTATGATAGAACTCCATCTGTGATAGATGTTGCTTGCTTGCGATAGAACTCTATCTGTCACAAATTATTTGTCTATGAATAGATTCTTTTTCAATGTGAATTACATCGTACATGTATCATCAAAAGGTGTTTTAATCCTACATGCACGGGCGAAGGGAAGTACAAAAAGAATGGCATGCATAATTATGGATGGCATGACTTGCAAAGGTACCATGCAAGGAAGAATCATAGGACATTTATTAAATTAAAAGGAAAAAAAAAAAAAAAAAACCTTCTCCACATAATGTGACACAGTTGTGTGCATGGGTATATCTATATAGTAATTAAAAATAGGTCAACAAATAAGTTGGCACCATCCATTCCACAACTCATCATATATATGCATAAAAAAATGCACGATTCTTGCATAATTTCACACCTCCAACGTTGTATTCACGACTTTTATAAACGCACTTAACATTTTTCAGAGCAAAGAACTATTCAATTATTGAAAATGAACCCTACAAATAATTCAACTAAGGAAAAAGAGTGACATGGACAGATCATCAAATTAGAGCTAGATCTTTTCTTTTTTCTTTATTTTTTCAAAAAAAATAATTAATAGCCATGCCCCCATGTATAACTATGGAATGCTCAACAATTGTTCGATTATTAGGGCATTTGGCTGAGGACCCGATTTAATTTTCACCTGGCCCCCTTCAAGTAAAATCAACGATTTTTCCATGTGAAAAGTGCAGTTTAACCACTGCTTCTAGTTATTTAGAACTTACTATTACATATTTATGATTGTCTATATATTGAAATCGCCAAAAAAGACGCTTCAATGATTATTTTTTATGAAGAAATTAATACGTGAATTGATGATGTCCAAATTTGTCATCTGATATGAAAACTTCAACTATTTTGAGATATTGTTTTGCTTATACTCATGAAAGGGGACTTTGTCCTATAAAAACGTTCCAAAAGTGAGAGAAAGGGGCTGTGTATAAATTATATCAAGCAATTAACTCTTTTTGATGTGAACAAATTTGATATCATTGTTATAAGCCTCTCCTCACTCCTAGTTCAAGGGCTTGGGAAGAAGTACACAGCCTTCGATTTCCACTGATCGTATCATATGATTCCATTCAAATTTGTTGTCTAATATGAAAGGTTCAACTGATCATTCGAGCTACTGTTTTATTTGCACTTATGGTAGAGGATTTTGTCCCTCTAAGGGTAAGCTAGAGAGGCATCTAGATAACTTATAAATTGTCTCAAGACTTTTGATTTCTTATATAGGAAAAAATTGGTATCATTAGGAATATATATTTTTACATGGTGTTAATTAAAAAAAAAAAAAAGAACAAGAAAAATTAAATTATGCAACTTGCGAAAGTTTGAGCACTTTCTTTGGCAATATTAAAATCTTGATCAATTATTGTCCTAACATGGTAAGATTATGGCGTGGCTTAATGCAGCAAGAACAATATATTAATAAACTATTGTATGACGCGAAAAAAGTAAATAAATCAAACATTGGAGTGGAAACCTAGTTTTTTGTAAGATAGAAAATATTATAAACATGTATTTAATTTGTTAATTCGTCAATTTTTTTTTTCTTGACCTTTTTCTTCTTTGTCGTCAATTATTGATTCACTCATAAAATTTTTCAAAGGAAAGAACAATTATTGATTCACTCGATTGAGTTGCCTCATGATGTCAAAATACTATTGCCATTCCTAATATATATTTCCCTGCGGAAATTAATAATCATACCATTTCTAGATTTATTATAATCAAATTAGGTAAATGAAATAGAAACTTATTGTACGAACAATTACAGAATCTTAAAAGAAAATGTGAATTCTGGGGATATTGATTGGAACTTAATTTCAAATTGAAAAGCAATTGTAATTATAACTCATATGAAATGGAAGGGGACCCAATAAGGGAAATAAAATATCAAATGATCGCAAAACTTTGTTTTTACCAAATTAATTCTTTTTTGGATCAATATTTACCAAATTAAATCTAAACACAAAGAAGGCCGTTTCCCATATATAGTGCAAAACTAGATTGGGTAAAATTATCAATTTATGGTTAAGATGGATGAACATAAGTCAAAGAAAGAACATTCATAATAACCATCATCATTACGCCATAAGAAAATACTCTCTCAGATTTAACAAAATTCGACACTAACATCATCACAAATTCATTAATATTGTGATTATTGATTTGTTTTGCGATGGAATTGAATTCCATCATGGAAGATTCACATCACACAACAAAAAAGCATTATAAAAACTCATCATAATTAATTCACTGTAAATGTCATCATTCTTGTATGTCATGCTACTTTTTAATTCAGTTTTCATTACAAATCCATTGCATGCATATATTGTATACGATGGAATACTATTTGTCACAAAATTTTCACTAGCGACAAAGTATTTTTCAGTGATTAAGCAAGAACAAGGGGCCAGTTTGGTGGTATTTCATTCATTTTCAAAATGTAGAAAAGTATTTATGAGTTTTTACATAAAAATAAAAATGTATTTGAATGATTTGTTTGAAAATATTGAATAGAATCGGTTTGATCTTATTATCATTTTTATGAATAAAAGATTTTTTTTCAAAAAAGTATGTATATTCAAATTATTTTAAAAAAGATATTGATAATTTATATCAAATCAAATTTGACTTAGATTAATATAATAATATAACAATAGGATGTGTGTGAAAGTAAATAAAAAATAACAATAAAAAATATTTTTAAAAGAAAAATAAATAAACAAAATAGTTAATTTCCGGTTTTCATTTTTCAATTAGTAAAAAATGTAAAAATGGCTCCCGAAAATACAAACGAACGGGCTGTGAAGCCTCCTAAGGACCTAATCTTTATCCAAATCACACAATTAAAAGATAATTAAATAAATAAAATGACACACAAAATCCAGTCACCCGAAAAGTCAACCTCTTGACAGACATAAATTTGCTAGTTCCAGTTTCCACCCACGCCCCTTCTTTCCTCTATTTATATAACTTTGTTGCCCGAACAAATCTCCATTATCTTCCTTAAAACTTTCAACATTTTCCCCCAGCTTAGAAAGAAATAATATTAATAACCACAAGAAAAACAAAGGAAAGAAAACAACATGGTTATAGCCTCTCCAAATCCTATGAAAATCGAAAAAATAAGAGAAGACATTGAACTTCCAATAATAGACCTTCATTCTGACCGTTCACAAGCTTCATTACAGATCGTAAAAGCTTGTGAACAATATGGTTTCTTCAAAGTGATCAACCATGGAGTGCCGCAGGAGATTATTGCCCGCATGGAAGAAGAAGCCCACGGGTTTTTTGCCAAACCCGGATCCGAGAAGCAGCGGGCGGGCCCCGCTAATCCATACGGTTATGGCTGCAAGAATATAGGGTTGAAGGGTGATATTGGAGAAGTTGAGTATCTTCTTCTCCAAACAAAGTCTCCCTTCATTTCTCATAAGTCTAAGTATATTTCTACTGATCCTAATAAGTTCAGGTATTTCTTTCTGTCTTTCATCTTCTATTTTATTTTAATGTTTTATAAGTCATATGTCGCTGCAAGAGAACTGACCTTCACTTTCATTGACGAAAAATATGTGGCACATAACATTCTGTCACTAATGGATGATATATTTGTCATAAATAATAATGAAATTAAAAAAATAAAATAAAATAAAAGAGCATACCATATGTGAATATTTATGCTTGTCATAAATTTCTTTGATAATTTTTCAGTTTTCATTCAAAAGACAATCTATTTGACGGGACACAAAATGAATGGGGAAACCATGTTAGAGATGAATTTAATTAAATTTATAATCAATTTTTTTTAAATAATTAATAAAAGGGGTGCTTTCTTGCAGGGAATATGTTGTCTTTTTACCCATAAGACATGATTCTATAGTATTGGATATGGTTGCATTAAATGTAAGAGATCATGCAAAACAATCTTCAGTTGTAGGTTCTTGTCTTATAATTAATTCATTCTTGAGGAAATACATATAATCAGATTTTAGCATTTAAGTCCATTTTGAGGTTTTTCTTGTACTAGAGTCTAGCCCTACTCGAAATGAACAATAAAAAAAATGAAATTATATATGTATAAATAATTATTTTGATAGATAAATATATAATTAATAATTCGTGTGCATGTCCCAATCAAGGTTTGTTGGAGTTTGTATTAAGACAGTGTTTTTGAAGTACAATTTAAAGGGTATCATATAAATGGAGTAGAATTAATGAATGAAAAAATTTAGTGCCAGGTGAGTTAGTTGTTGTACTAGAAAAGAGAGAACATATTTATATGTGTATATTAATTTGAATGAAATTCTTGCAGAGAAAGTGCCAGCATAGGATTGTTTAGCTTGTTTGGACCATGTTTGATCCTTACTTAGAAATCCACCTTAGCCATTGTCCCTTAAAAATCTAGTTGTCGTGTTTTGTTGGAATCATTTTTGTCAAGTCCTTCATGAACCATAAAGGGGCCTTTTTAATTATTATTATTTTTTAAAAATAATGACTAGCAATATCTATATTTATATCAAGTTAATGATGATACTAATTAAAATCTTATCCTACATGAAATATATATTAAGGAAACTATCCCACTTTCTAGAATATTTTTTAAGGACAAGAAGTCCGTTATGAGTGTTGTCAGAACAATATTTTGACATGACTGAATGTTATATATATATATATATATATAACTACTGAAGAATTTGGGCATTATTATTTTTTTATCTTTGAAATTTTCTTTGAAACCCTATTTAAGATAAAAATGTGTCTAGAAACTTGGATTAATTCAAAAGTGTTGATTTCCCACTCATGTTCACATTAGTTGTTGATTATTGGTGGATTAAGAAATTTGTTCAAATACAAATTATTTGGTGGTTTTGAACACTTATATCTCTCCAATGAGATGGTTACTTCAATATGAATTAATCCTTAATTAGAAGTGTAAAGTACACCAAGATAAAGATTAAAAATTGACATGAACTAAATAATAAGATTAAGTGGGTTATTGTTACTTGGCATTGTACGATTCTCTAATCACAATCAAACACCTAATACATATAAATAAAATAAAATTAAAATTCGTGACACTTTGGGATGACATCTTTCTCTTTTGGGAGACAAAATACATTGGTCATTTGTTTGGTTGGTTGTTAACCAAGAAATTAACAATTAATTCTAGTGGTTGTTAATTTTGTAGTGCAGAATTACTTTGTAGGAGGTGTACTTTGTTGTCCTAAAATGTTTAACATTAATGCCAAATTGTACCCTCTAACTATTTTTTTTTTTATTTTTTAATCACCGTCTTATTTAGAAGTTTAAACTGTTAAATATTGGAAGAACTTATTACTATAACACGCATTCGGAAACATGGAGGATAACAAGATTAATTTTTGATTTGTTTTATTTTGATATTTACCTATTATCATAAACTTATTTTGAAAGTCTAGAGATGCTTGTCTGATTGCATTTTTTAATTTTGATTTCTATCATTTTCTAATATTTTAAGACAGTCATAAGTTCTTGTATAAAAATTAACATGAATAATTTTTATACGTAAAAGATGTACTTTTTTGAAAGAAAAAAAATGTGTATATTTAATTGTTTTAGAAAGATAATAGGAATTATATGTCAAAATCGTGATCGATATGGTAACAGGATAACAAAGTAGATGTAAAAATAAAGTAGTAGAAATAAAAAGACTATTTTTATCAAAAAATAAATAACATGATTTCAGCTTTCAAATAAGCAAAATAACAATCTTTCAAAACTCAAATAAATGAACTCTTAACATGTTGAAAATCATATAAAAGAAAAAAAGAAAATTGATAAAAATTTTCATGATTAACTTCCTAGGCTACCAATAACTTAAGAATTACTAGGATTGTAGTGTGATCAAACATTAAAAACCTTTGACCAACAATTAGAGTGAATTAAATTTGGAACATATGTTGGAAAAGGGCAAGCTGGTGTTAGCTGTCTAACTGCATCAATCTGCATTTTTAGGGTTGGGGGGGGTGGGGTAGGGAATTAGATAAAAGTGAAAAACAAAAAAAATAAAAAAATAAAGACTGTAGAAATGGATAGATATCATGATATATGCACTGGATGTGTAGTGTTTTAGAAGAAAAAGCAGAAGAAAAAGATTAGAATCAAAAGAAGGACAAATCAAATCAAAAGATTTGAATACAAATAAGAAACTTCCCAGATATGGGGAAAGCCTATGTGACAATTTTTACCATAACAAGTAACACCCCACTTAAATACAACTACCAACCATCACAAGTCTAGTTCCAATTCCCAAAGGTAATTAAAAAAAGATTTTTTATTTTTATTTTTTTTAAAAAAATGTAATTGTTTGAGATAATTGTTGAGGATCATTGTCTATTTTTGAGAAGAGTTACATGCATTGAATCTAATCGTATTGATGTTTAATAATAATTATTGTATACGGTGATTAAATATCTTGTTGATATTTTTATTGATATTTCGTGTGATAATTAATTACTCAAAAGACATCGTGTTTATTTGTACACGAACTCTACGTGAAGTTTGGTCTCCCAAATTGCTTGAGTCTATTTTTTGAGGAGAACTAAATGCATTGAATCTACTCGTATTGATGTTTAATACTAATTGTTGTATACGGTGGGTAAATATCTTGTTGATGCTTTTATTGGTAATTTCGTGTTGATAATTAATTACTCAAAAAAAGTTGTATTTATTTCATGCCTTAAGTCTAGGTGAAGTTTGAGTCTCCCAAATTAAAAGTTGTTTAATTTTCTACAATCTTGTATATTTAATTGAATAAAATATCATGCATTCTATTATTTTTATATAAAATGAAAATTATATATTTAAATTATATTCATTCAAAGAAAATATAGCATGAGTCATTAAAAAAATTGAGTGATAACATAATATTATCACTATTTCTAAGTAAAAGATGACAAAAAAATAATATTCTCTCATAAAAATGATTTTAACAAATCTAAGGTGAGAAAAATGTGTTTATATTATTACTGTAAATAATTATTAATATATGCACAGTGATTATCTAGTGGTAATAAGAATGTTGTCACTAAATTGTAGTGACAATTAATTTTTGTTATCACTATACTATCATTATATACGTGTCACTAATTATCTATAGTGACAATTTAAAATATTGTTTCTGTCACTATTGAGCTATATCATGATAATATAAAAATTATTGTCAATTTAAATACATTATTGATGACAAAATAACAAATATTATCACTTAATACATATTATTAGCAATGATTTGGTTATACTAAGCACCACGTTTAACTTAAGCTGATCTTTATTTTTGTGTATTTTTTTTGAGATTACTAATAAATTTGTTCATATATATTTTAATTCCATAAAAATTGTTGAATTGAGTACAGCTATGCAGTGATAGGCTATGTAGAAGCAGTTAGGAAGTTGGCATGTGAAATATTGGATCTGATGTGGGAAGGTCTAGGTGGGCCAGAGGCGTCAGCGTTGAGTGGGCTAATCAGGGACGTCGAGAGTGACTCTCTCCTCAGGCTTAATCACTATCCATCTGCTGACGTCATCGACCCCTCACCCCCGAAGATTGGCTTTGGGGAGCATACTGACCCTCAGATCTTGACCCTCCTCAGATCCAACGGCGTTCATGGTCTCCAAATCTCCCTCGAGGATGGCGTGTGGGTCCCAGTCAATCCCCACCCTGACTCTGCCTTCTTTGTCAATGTGGGTGACGTGTTGCAGGTGGGTCCCATTATTCCCTTTCTTTCTTTTTTATATTATTATATTTTTATTTTATTAATTTATTAGTTTATTAATGTACATACATTCTTGAAAAGGATGGCTGAAATGACTGATAGATATGCTGGGAAACTGAGACTGAGAAGTGTAGTGTAATCCCATTCATTATCACACACACAGCCAACTTGATTGATTGCAAAAGCCTCTTTACGCAGAGTTCTCAGTGGTTCGGATAGTTGATGTGATAAACATTGATAAGTCTCTGGGGATAGGGGCCCCCTCTTGCAGTTCTCATCCAATGAGCTTTTATTCAGCTTTTATTTCTCACCAATCCCACTTCTATTTTGACTTAAATTCTCCAAGATTTTGCTCTTGCTTGGTTTGGTTTCATTTTTCAGAGTGGAAATTGCCTACGAAAAAGAAACAAACAAAGCCTTGATCCGAATTCTTCGACGTTATGCTTATGCATAATTAGTAGAAAACATTTCTTGTTCATATGTATGTCGTATTGATATGTGATATTTGTTTTTTTTTTTTCTTTTTCTTTTTGTAGGTTATGACAAATGGGAGGTTTTTGAGTGTAAAGCATAGAGTGGTGGTGAACTCGTATAATTCGAGATTGTCGATGGCATACTTTGCTGGTCCTTCGCTTGATGCTAAAATAAGTTGTCTTTCGGAATTGGCCACACCGCAAAAGCCTCCTCTTTATAGAAGCTTCACTTGGGGTGAATACAAGAAAGCAACTTATATGCGTAGATTAGGCGATGGTCGTCTTAATCTCTTTAAACTATAACCAGATGATGAAAAGAGAGACTCATTTTGTTAAGTAGCCTCGAATTTGGAGTTTTGTTTATTAATTACTACCAGTATGTTGCTTAATTATGCTTGTTTGTTTAATTATCTAATGATAGAATGGATCAATGGGTCATCTGTTTTTCTATATAATGGAATTAAATCAATCATAGATGAAGTATAGGGTAAAATTCATTTTGGTCCCTGAGGTTTAATATCAATTGCAATATAGTCCTCGTATTTTTAATTTACTTCAATTTCATCCCTTGAATCATTTTTTAGCAATAATTTTTGGCCAAAAATAGTAAAATGACAAAAATACCCTTGAACTATCTTTTGGTAAAATATACACTTTGATCCCTCAACTATCAAAGCATGTCTCATTCACCCCTCAACTATTAATTGTAACATTTTTGCCCTTGTATTAAATGCTTGGGCAAAATTTCTCATTACACCATGTATATCTATATATTTTAAATGTATTTTGAGTATTTTAAATTCTTTATTAATTATAAAAATTAATTATATTTTACAAAAAAATATTTAGCAATTAAGTTAAGTCAAATTTGGCAAATACATAGTAAATGAGTATAACTAATACACTAAAATTTAAAAATTTAAAATTCATTTTGATTTCTAG
>JACFYI010000253.1:583354-595129 GCA_014898755.1 Handroanthus guayacan
TCAGGGACCAAAATGAATTTTACCCATGAAGTATATGTTTGTAGATTTCTCATGGAAGCATGAGTTTCATTATTTGGTTGCTTTATTTTATTTTTAAGATGACAAAATTTAACAAGCTGTTTTGTTGCGCATAGGGCAAACTTCTGATGGGCTGTTCACATAGTCTTCTTTAATAGGCCCAAATCTTAAAATGGGATGGCATACAGAGCAGCCCTTACTGAAACAAAATAGTCCAACAAAATGATTCAACCAAATTTCTTTTAAGGCTGTAAACGAGTTGGATTCAAACTGGATCTGTGTGATCCAGATCCTAATCCTATTAACAAGATCCATATTCGAATATGGACCCAAATCCTATAGTATCTTTATTTTTGTTATCGGATTTGGATATGATAAAGATTCGAGATTCCGGATTATCATCTGTATCCTAATCTAAAGGGTACCAAAAAAATATATTTTTGATTTTATATTTTCATTAAAAAAATAATATAATAACTAATTTTTTATGTCATTATTCATACAAATAAATGATAATAATAGTGAAATCACATATCATAAGGAAATAGCATAAAAAATATAGTCACTACTATTTAGTACTAATATTAAAGTATATATATATATATAATAATATAGGTTTATTGGATAAAAATCAAAATTCAATTACAAAAGTTTTGAATTTATTTTATGTGTGTATATATATATTCATATTAATGATTAACATTATCTATTTCTAATTCTGAATAGATCGAATTGCTTAATTCCATATGTGATCTAATCAGATCTAATTTATCAAATATTTCAATCGATTAAAAATCATAAAATTAGGATCAGATTCAGATAAAAATCCGCTCCGTCGATAGCCCTAATTTCGTTTTGTGGCAATGAACTGAAGTAACATTGCTACCTAAGATTAATGAACTAAAGTAACATTGCTGCCTAGGGTTAATTACATGCTTTAGTTGCTTTGAGGTATTTGCTAAGAGAAATAATCACAATATTAAATATAAAATACTGTTATTTATCATCTTCTTTTTATGATGATTTTCTTTCCATAACAATATAATTATTTTCGGACAACGCATGTGCAGTTTACTACTAAAATTGACGATGTGCAATTGAAATAAAAGACACAGTAAGACCATGCAAGAAAAATTAATGTAATAAAAAGTTGCAATAGTATTGTCGATATATCATGGGAAGGAATTAATATCATCCAACTATATAATATAAATTAATACTAGAAAGAGACAAGGCAACTTGCATTTTTCTTTATTATTACATAAAGTATTTTTTGGTCCATTATCCAAAACAGAACAAAAAATTACATAAAAAAAAATAGAAACCATATTAATCTACTTCTAGATTCTATTATTGTGTTTTTAGTCAAATTTCTTTTTCTTAATACTGTCTGATTAATACACGGAAGTAGTGGTTCCAATACTGAGACCATATTCTACTAACCCAATCCCTCTAATCATATATGAATCTCCTTTGTAATAATTAATTACAACTTATCATCCTCTCTGACCCATGTTTTTATCTTCTTAATATAATAATATAAATCTAATTTCACATGCATTCAAGGGATTAAGTTGTTAATTGTGATTAGCCTCTATTAATTAGATATATATTTTTTAGAATGTCAAAATCAAGTTTGTACTACTACGGGCGTCCGCTACTTGAGTCTGATAATTATAATAATTAGATTACTAATTAAAAAAAATTAGATATATAGCTAATCACACTTTTTCAATATTGTTCTTAATTAGATGTTGAACGATCCACTAATTAAGCTGTTGACTGCCTTTATCAATTAAGATTAAGCAGCTAATAGTGGTGATTGTGAGCTCTTAATTTGACTTAATTTTTTTATAGGAAGCTTAATTTAATTTGACTTCTTTAGTTCTAGAAGTTGATGACACTGTATTTTTATATGAGAATAAAGTTTGACACTAAATGAACAAATTGTGAAGATATTTTTGAAGAATAAACAAATTGTGAAGATTGAAGAGAAGGAATGAAAGTAGAGGACTAAATATTTTTTATAGTATGGTAAAATTCTTTTGTTCCATATGAAGTCAACTGTTAATGAAGCTTCCCTAATTATTTAGCTAATTTTCCATACTTAATTATTTTCAAACTCTCCTTTATATAATTAATGTGGGATTAAGCATTTCAGCACTAAAGTGTTGCAAATTCTCCTTGGGGGCAACTGTAAATTGAATTGAATGACCTAAATGATATATTATTCAAGTGTTGTTGGGATTTTTTTAATTCTTTATCAAATCATATTGTGATAAAAAAATTTTGTTACTTTCTATATAAAGTAAGTGATAAATTTCATGTTATTACTTAATATAGTGCCACTGGACAATTTTTCTTTGTCTTGTAGTGAAAATTAAGGTATAATTAACAATTATTAATTATTTTATAGAAAAAAATAATACTTCATTATTAGGATCATTTGAGACAAATACTCAAAGCTACAACATAGTAGGAAAACACCCTCAAAACTACTATGCAGTAGAAAAATATCTATATAATAACGAAAATCGAACTTATATCCTCCTGATTGCTGTACCTTTGTCTTGCAATTCAAATAAGGGCTCACAGACAATTAATAATTATTACTTAAAAAATTTCATTTTTCAAGATCATTATCGTCAGAATTCTCTAGAGGCCCATAAAAAATAGTTGTGAAAATGGATAAGTACGACAGTGATGCACACATAATAGCATTACTCATAGAGGAAAGTGATCAATATCATTTCCTAAACTCGTTACGCCAAGGCAACATATTCTCTACAAAAATAGGTCATGCCCAAAGTTTTTGGGATGTACCACTCCATACATTACCTTTTATTGAAGTTGTGGCTGAGAGGGCTTCAAAAGCCATAATTGCACAACCTTGAAACGTCATTTTCATTCACAAGGCCTTCACGCAAAGCAAATTAATTAGTGAGCAAGAAAAGGATGTGAATTATTCAAGACACCACATCAATCAACTAAGCAAGTCTGCTTATAATTAAATGTATCTGTTATATATGGAGCTTCAAGTAGTTGACCATGTGATCAATGCGTTTGTAAATAATTTGATTGGGTATGATATCATTCCGCATTATTATACAAGACTACGCATAGCATTCAATTATTTACTTGGAGAAGATATTTAGGCTCAATTTATTTTAATTAAATGATGGGTAGATCATTCAGATTCGAGTTTATAAGCATTGATAATTTCCTAGTGATACTTTAGCTATAGCTATGCTATGCTATTTTTACCAAGCTGAATCGAAGGCTCATTCTTCAATGTACTTGTGATCAGAACGATCAAAATTCTAGTTTATGTCGCTCTCCAAGGGCTACTTTTCACTATTTATTCATGATACTATTTTCCTATTAACCACCCAAATGAATTTGGCCTTGCAATATGTTTTGCATTGATTTCAAAAGGTTCTACACTTTCACGCTACTCAAATCAAAACATGAATTAGTGATGCTTTCAATTTTTGAATTTTTTGCAATTTGTAGTACATCATTCACACACACACACACACACATATATATATATATATATATATGCTAGTTCACCCAGTGTCACCACACCTCCCGTAATCCTTTTTTTATTTTTTGTTTACATGTATATAAATTATCAAGTGTTCCAATTAGGTAATTCAAGTCAGTTCCTCATATGAGTTGAAATACCATAACATTTGGCCAATGCAGGTGCCTTATCCAATTCATTGGCTGTATTTTGGGGTCCCTTAAAATAACTCAAAGGGCAGACCTTGTAGCACGCATACTATTACCACCTACATTTTTTCCAAGATTTGATTGAGAATAACCAACCACTTTTCAGATACCTATGTAGTCACCTCAAGTGGGGCCCAAGCCCTCACTGTTGGGACCCATTAGTCCGATGCTTCCAATCACGGATCGCCACGTGGCACTACGCCAAAAGTCTCAGCCCAGGTGAACTCCACTCGAATTGGTACATTTGTTGACCATATAACTTCGAGGACTTTAAGAAGGGAAGAAAAATGAAGAACATAGTGAAAGAAAAATCAAAGATCACAATTCCAATTGTGGTATGGTGGTGGATGCCAGTTGTACCCTACCTTGACTGCTAGCTACATTTTGTTGATGCTTACACACATTTTTTTTTATACATATATGTATATATGGTACATTGTTTTCGTGTGTACATAGATTTATTAGTAACTTATTATGATTAATTATTACTACCTAGGAGCAATTTTCAATAATATTTAGGGGGCTTTGTTTGAATAATTTGATCATATTCACTGGTTATCCTTCAACTAAATATTATTTTATTTGATTTACTGTTATTTAGATAATGTTTTTTTTAAGTTCTTGTAAATGGATAACAAATTTGACATAATAATAATTTCGAACACAATGTAAACTTTACTATTCTAATAGTGTAAATTACTCCAACAAAGATCAATTTGAACTCCTATTCGAATTGAAATTTTAAATCAAACAGCTGGATTTGTAACTTGACCATATTATTAAATTTAAATTTAATTTACTAAAAATATTATATGTAATTTAAAAAATATGTAATCTTACTCAAACCAACACGTGGTTGGGAAATAATTTCCATAGTTTGGTGGCTTTGTTTCAAGGGTTGCGGCTTCGAGTGCTTCCAAAGCCCAAACATAATTTCATTTCAAATTTTTTTATTAATAAATCAATAAATAATAATTTAAAAAAACAAAATTACACGTGGAAGCTCCTTAACACCTCCTTCTTTTGGGACCATTCATGGTGGCTTCTCTCTTGAAAAGGCACGCGGCCTACAAAGATTCCCGCCGCCATGCCCATCTTTCATCCTTTCTCTCACTATATTGGCATATGTATATGCTATGCGTATATCTATCTATTTTTCTTTTTTTTAATTTTCTTATCCATTTTCATTAATTTTGTCCCACGTTTTCATCTCTTAGCCTCATCGCATGCCATCCGATTTAAAGGTGGCATGATGATCTTATCACTTCTTGGGTTTGTTCTGGTTATAAAAATATAATTTATAAAACTACATAGCGCCTTTTTTCTACCTATAATGCTTCAATTGATATGTTGACTTTTATTTTTATATTGCAAAATAGTGTGATATTTTCATTAATATGTTAGATTTCATTTCTATATTGCAAAACGGTATTTTATCTCTTATTGCATGACATATTTACATACAAGTGTATTAAGTATTTCTTTACAAAAATAGAAAATTGTGAATACCTAGCATACATTCGTTAATGAAATACCAAAGTGGGTTTTAGGAGGTCTAATTGCTCCGTTAAATTTTTTGTTAGTTGAATTTACAACAAATAGTGTTATTTAAAATTATGAGAAATGTTTCTGTATATAATTAGATCAAATTTCAGGGATATTAAGCTGGTAATTATCCCTCTAAATATTTCTATAATTTCTTTATAAAATATTTCACTTTGTGCATGAATTTACAATTTTTTATGAGAGAATTTCAATGAATAAATAATATTAATGAATCCTATTGTTTTTAGGCTAGGGTTTAATGGTCCCAACACAATGAGAAAAATATGTTATTTTGTCGACACTCGAATTTCCATTTCTTCGCTATGAGGACGGCTACGGTTGATCATTAAAGTACGATTTCCATATAGTTTAAAAATTAGATGTTACGTGTTGCTATTGTAATTAGTAAGCATGCACGACTATCAATTGAGTTTAAATTATCTACGATATCTTACTTCCTAGCTAGTATGATAAATTATTCGGACATTGATACCCCTTTGTGCATTGTTCTTGAAATAAGATGGGAGGAATCGACTGATTTGATTTGAGACAGTTGATAAATTGTTCTCAATTCTTATCTTTCACTTCTTTAAACGTCTTTTTTGTATGAAAAATCTTGCATTGTTTGTATAAATGTGACAATACTTTATGAAATTATTTAATTTCTATGATGATGAATTTGGACAATATGGATATTTCAAAGTAATAATATACTTTAGAAATTAAATAGATAAGTTTCCATCACAAATATAATAGACTACACCCGTAATTGATTTGTAATAGAATACTAGTTGATTTAAGAAAGTAGCAATATACATATACATCTATATATATGAATGATGACATTTTTTATGAGTTAATTGTTATAATTTCTTCAACAATATTTTACTTTGCGACAAAAATTTCCTTACAAAAGTTAGTTTTGTTGTGAGAGATTTCAATGTCGTTATAGGACTAAACATTAACAAAACATATATTAACAAATTTGCAATGAAACAAAATCCTTTAGAGAATCATTTTCAATAATGAATTTTATTGAATCTGTAATAGATTTTTCCACTAATAAATGTGGTACTTTGCTGTAGTGATTTATCTAAGAAAAGAACAATATTTCCCAACAAATTCTTACAGATATGTCCATATATAAATATATGTGTGCAACCTTAAGAAAATCTATAAATACAATGACTCAAATTAACCATCAAAACAAACTAAAGTTGAATCATAATCCACTATAGCAAGACAAAGAAGAACATTGTCTAGTCACATGGCTTCAAGACAACATTATATTGTCCGTTCTAAATTAGGCAAATTAGGAAGATCACCAAAATGGGGTTTGTCGATAGGTGTTTAAGGGATGATGGGGATGATTAATTATCTAATTAAATAAATAATATTAATATTGTGTGAACTTAAAAGGCACTCACGTGGCATATGAATAATTAACAAAGACGATAAGATCATAGTAATGGGTAATGGGTTCCTTGAAAATTGAGATTTGCTATATAAAATTAAGAATATTCCATCCCCCTAAATCATTGCTTGATTACTTTTTTTCCTTAATTATTAATCTAGAAACTAATTGTGGGCTTTAGTCTGGTTCACGCCCCAATAGCCATCTTTACAAAATTCCACAACTTAATAAATTAAAAGATTAAAATAACAAGCAACAAAGACATTCAAGTAAAGATAGTGGAATCAATTATGCTCACCTACAACTTCTATTTTATATGTACTTAAGTAATGAATCTTGTGAGACTTCTAGTTCCTATCTATTGTTATTTTATTTTTTTACTATTTATTTTTGCCTTTTTGTTTTCAATAAAAAAACTTATGTGGTATGGTTTTATGCAATTAAACATAAGTGTTAGAATCCCACATTGGAAAAATATAAGAGTTTTGGCCTCTTTATATGATCCTGGGCAATCCTTACCTTACAAGCTAGCTTTTGGGGTTGAGTTAGGTCCAAGCTCTATTTTCAACATGGTATCAGAGCCAGACTCATTCCTGATATTGGGTTATTAATTATTTATTTCATATTATTCCATACTCCAGATGTTCATTTCTGGGTATGTGTTGTTTGTCCACCCGTTTTATATTATCCTACGCTCCAAATGTTCATTCCTAGGTGTGTGGGGGGTGTGTTAGAATCCCACATCGGAAAAATATAAGAGTCTTGGCCTCTTTATATGGTCCTGGGCAATCCTCACCTCACAAGCTAGCTTTTGGGGTTGAGTTAGGTCCAAGCTTTATTTTCAACAATAAGTTGTCGTTAATTAAATTAAAAAGTAGTGGCAGTAAGGGAAGAATGATTGTGTTTGGAATTTTACTCGAGGGGCAACTTTGTAATGTCCTTGAATAATTGTGACAAGTGCAAACTTGGGTTTAGAGGAAGAGATTAGTTTACTGTGTGATTATTAGAGATTGAAGAGAGAAATTAGATATTAGATGCCGAAAATTTTGATTAGGTAAAAGATATTTACAGAAGCATGCGATTGTCAAGTTATTTTTTTGTGTACAAAAGCCCATACTACTAGCATGCGCTTTATTGTTAATGTGAACTTACTATTGTATTCTTGAAACATATTATATATTTGATAGTTTTGGTTATTTTTCTACCGTATAATAGCTAACTATTTAGAATTTTTCTTTGATTATTATTAATACATCGGTAATACATGTGTTGATTCTGAATGTATTAATCATTTCTCTTGGAAAAAAAATATTATTATGTGATACATCAAAGGCTAATTAAAGTTAATTCCAAAGAATGATAATAAAAAAGAAGCCTTGATGAAAGTTACAATTTTTCTTCAACCCCACAAGCTAGAGCAAACTATTAAATCAAAAAGGAGGAAAAAAAAAAAAAGAAAAAAAGCATTAAATTGTGATCGATCGAAGGCTAAAAACTGGCCTGTCTCTCTCCACAAATTCTATGAATAATTAACCTTTTTTCAAAAAAGGACTATATATATATATATATCTAATATTTTTCTTAATTATTATCTAAGCATTGCCGTTGAATTGCTGTTGTAAGAACAACACATCATCAACATTCCACAAGTTGTCCGATACAACTCCGCCGTCCATCCACTGGCTGTTTTGCTCCATAAATTCCAACCCTTGGCTAAAATAACCAGCTGGGCTAGTTAAAGTTTGATCATAATCAGAAAGCTGATTAACTGGATAATAATCTTGATTATTCCCCTGATTAACTGGATAATTATTGTAACACTCCGTCAGGTCAGACACCGGCGTCCCGAAAGAATCTGACGACCCGGCGGCGCTAGAGTTTTCCGGTGTATAAGTGTGTACTACTCCGGTGGGCTGCGGCAGCGCAATTTGAGCTGAGGCCATGTCAAGATTTGTAGTACTGGTGGAGGAGGGAGGCACCGCCGTGGTGGCTCCGGCGTTACCTCCGCCGCCTGCTGCGGCAGCAACTTGAATTCTCTCAATTAATCTTGGCATCCATAAGTAACGCATGGTGTCCTTAAATTGCTTGCTGTTTACGTCACATTTTAGCTGTTTAGCATGCTTTTGGACCCGTGTTCTCCAGTAATTCTTAATTTCATTGTCTGTTCTTCCAGGTAAGTGCTGCGCTATTTTCGACCACCTAAGTATATTGAAAAATAATCACAGAAGTAATTAAAAAAATGAATAAGAATAATAATAATAATAATAACAATAATTCAAGCTTAATCAACTTACACTACAAGAAATAAGGCATCAAGTATGATCAATTCAATTTGTAGCTGATGCTAGAAAATCCTCGACTTAGCTATGAAATTGTCGTAACCAAATTCGAAATATAACCACAATAAATAACTGTTAATTTTGTTATTTTTAAAACATTTGTTATGGATAATTTTGTAGCTATATTTATTAACTTTTTCGTAAAGAATGCTAATAAATTAAAATTTACCTATTGCCCCAACGAGAATGGAGTTCAAGAATCAAAAGCTGTTCTTCGAGAGTGATATTTCCACGACGAACATCGGGGCGCAAATAATTAAGCCACCTTAATCTGCAGCTTTTTCCAGTTCTCTTTAACCCTGTTTCATTAAAGATTAATCATTTCATTAATTAGCCAAATAGTGATCAAATTAAGGAAAATTGAAAAAATATAAATATAAATATAAATTCCCTTTAAGTAGTAAAGTTTCACACGTAAATCCCACATCTTTTCATACTTCTTTTTTGTGCTTTATCAAATGAGTTGTATTCTTTTATTCTACGGACACTGAACTACATCATCATAATCACTAAATTTTTATGCAATAAATATGAATAATAATAAAAAAGAAGTAAAAAAAATAGAAAAAAAGAAAAAAAGAAAGAAAGGAAAAAGAAGAAGGAGGAGAAGAAGAAGAAGAATTATATGGTACGCACCGGCGCAGCGAGCCAGAGAATTCCAGCGGCCTTCTCCATGATGAGCTATGTAGTTGATGAGGGTGAAATCTTCATCAACGGTCCACGGCCCTCGTCGGAGCTCCGTGAATTCTTGATCTTCACTTTGGTTGTAATTTCTTGAAGTTTTAATACCATGATCTTGATCCATCTAATTATTTCTTTCTGTTTTGGTAAAATCTCTTACAACAACAAACTAAATAAGAAAAAGTCTGATTGATTGATACAAGATGTGTTTGATATATTGATACAGATATAGATATAGACAGATGAGGGGGATGGGGTGGGGTTGGGTGGGCTTGGCTTGGATTAGTACAAGAGGATAAAGAAGAAGGGGGCGTTTATATAGATGCAATAGGAGAGGTTTGAAAATGGTGGAAAAAAGGTGGCATGTGAGAGAGGGGAAGTGGCAAGAAAGCCGCAAGAGGTTTAATTAATATCTTAATTGTTGGTTAATTAATTTAATTAATTAAGGGCACACACACACAGTTAAAATACTCAATTTTGGGGTTTCTAAGTGCTATAATTATATTATTTTATAGGTTATGAGGGACTTGGAGTATGCACTTTTGACTTTGCTTATGTTTATTCCATTAAATATATATATATATTTTAATTTTTAATTTTTAGTCATTTTTATTTTTAATTTCTAATATTTTGTTTAATATTCAATTAAGTTGTTGATCCTATAGAATTTCTGACTTTGTGAACAGTCGTGACAGTACTGCGTGTGTTGCTAAATTTCCACAATAGGGTAAGTACTGCATTAATTAATAAACTGATGCGTTTATTAATTTAGATTTGAGAGATTGACATAATTAAATATAAGAAATATAAAAATAATTCCATGATTTACTATACATGCATGTTGGATTGGCACTAGTTGAAATCTTTGAAAATTCAAAGGGAAAACCAAACAGAAAAATTCGTTTGTCGAAGAAAATTATATGTTTTCAAATTCCACAAAGATAATTAGAGTTAAAAGAATATAAAAAATGAAAATAGTGAACATATTATCAAAATTAATGTTATATGATATAAAATATAATAACCATCAATAAAAATGTAACCGGACTCATAATATAGTTGCAATAGGTAGGCTTACGGTGAGCTTTATTTCAATAAAATGGCACACTGAGTGAGCGACAAGAATTTAATTAACTATATTAATTACCACAATATACGTAGGCGTAGTTATATGCCCTAATTTAATCTATTTCATTTCAATGAAAAATAACCATACATATTGTCTACCTACTAGTTAACTCATTCGTCCTCACTCAGTTAATTTATTGCTAATTTGATCGATGTGTTATGTCACATGCGTGCTTTTTTGAGGAATAATCAGAACTCATAATAATAAGCGAGGTGAGTTTTGATTATTCCTCAAATCAAAAAGCATGTAACATAACACAAATTAAAAAAAAATGAAAAAATAACAAAAATCGAGAAATTTGATGATAAAATGGATTGTGTGTAAAATATCAAACCTATATATTTAATTTGGTCGAATGTAAGATATCGAACAATATTAATATATATTATAAGAATTTTTTTTTTCAAATATAAAATTATGCAGTGAAAATTTCACATGCTTAAATACAATTAGTTAATGAAAAGCAATAACCAGATATTATATACTATTATTCTAAATATCTAGCTTCTTGAAGCCTTTTAGATGAAGTGATTATAATATTCTATCATTTTCAATATTTATAGAAAACCACAAACGAAACTTTATTATCTTTGATTACTAAATTAAAAATAGCTAGGATAGCATGACCCCTAGCTATACGTATTAAACCCCAAAAATTAAATGTATATAAATCCTTTAAAACGATGACATCAAATATTAATTGTTAATTAAATAACTAAATGAGGGCCACACAATCTTTTTTTTTTTTTAAGAAAATAAAATAAGGATAAATTCCCTCTTTATATTCGTACGTACAAAATATTTATTATTGTAATATGCTTGAAGCAAGAACAGTAGCTGTCTACCCAGAAAAGATATTTATGCTATTCCAAAAAGTCAGAATAAAGAAATTAATCCCTATATATATATATATA
>JACFYI010000253.1:595415-613059 GCA_014898755.1 Handroanthus guayacan
ATATATGTAGTGAAGACTTTTTTTTAATAATTATTCATAGGGTCGAAACAAATGTTTAATAAACATATTAGATATTATTTCCAACATACCGATTTATTTGATATATTGATATATTCGATAAAATGAAGGAAATAACACACATTATGTCAGATGATAATAATTGAATATCATTAGCGTAAAATTAAGTTAAATATTAACATTTTTATTATTAAAAATTAAAAATAGAAACATCGTTTGTCATCATGACTTTTTTTTTTCTTTAAGAAATTAGTTAGAATCAATTTTTTTTGCTATTAAAAATTAAGATAGAACTCTAAAACGTCCTAATGGGAAGGGCAACGCGTATCACACGTTATTATGAGTTAAAAAAAAATGAATAAAATAAAATAGTGCCTTTAAATATGTTTTTTAGCAAATGCATGCACTCGAATGTAGGCCATATATGATACACACTAATTAATTAAACTCAATACTACACACACACACACACAGAGTGCATGTTTGTCTCGTATATGGTCTTTCTATGGTGGGCAACAATGTATATCTTTTTCTTTTTCTGTCATCTCCTTGTCATTGGATATGATTTCATAGAATAAGGTTTTTCATGTGATTCTATCGAAAAGCTAGATACAGTATAATTTCCATCTAATACACATTGATAAGGTGAAGAAATTCAAAATTGGCATTGATAAAACTAAAATTGCTATTAATTTTGCCAGGATTTGGACCAATAAGTGATAAAGTAACTGATATCAATCAAGCTTGAAAAGGACCTAAAATAACAACAAATTATATCAAATATAAATCTATGATCAAACACATCAAGCATTTGTGTCTTTTTTACTCGTGTTCTTGAGGTTTGACCTAGCCAATGAGTATGACCAATTTCCAATACTATGGATTTGATATCTTTCTAGATTCCCTGAAGATGTCACGTTAATTCATACAAACGGTATACCGTCTTGAAAATTATATATAAATACTCCCTCTATCGTAAATAAAATACTGGGAGAATCTACCAGATTTGCCATCCCATCGATCTAGAACTAATTAAGTATACTAAGGTTCATGCGCATTACATTCCACTGATCATTAATCTCTAAAGTGATTCCAATTAATTAGATTCATATTCTTTATTTTTTTAATACTTAGTATCATCCAATACTTTCCGTCTATATTACACATGACTCATTAAGTTATAATAGTAAATTGTAGATTCAAAGTGAAATTTTATTAATTTAGATGGGCCGATTTCATATTCTCTATGCAACAAATTAAGTTTAAGTGGAATTAAAAAAGGGAAAAAAAATGTTTCCTTTTCCTTAGTCCAACAATGATTCGAAATTACCTCAAGATCGATTATATCCCAAATTAGTATAGTATAGTTCTAAGTAAATAATAATTAAAGGATTAAATCTATAAGAAATATATCCCCAAATCCGTATTTTTCTTTATTTTGTTAATGAGTATTTAACAAATTGTTATTAAATGTAACACACACAAGAAAGGCATGTATTTTTCTCATTTTATATTAGATTTCTTTGGTGTCCCTCTCAATGAATGCTCTACCACAAATAAAGATTTTTAAGATTGACTAGGTTGATTTATTAAGTATCACAGCGTATTGTTTGGGTTGATTTATTAAGTAAATCGTGATTTAATTTGATGGCCCTTTTGATATTAAAAAAATCACACCGCACCGCACCCTACATTTAACTATGTTTAGTTTTACTGCTCATGACAAAATTGTTATTTTAATTTCGACCCTAGCTAGTCTTGTGCTTTCTTAAAGATTGCTCTTTTATCCTCATTTTTGTTTTTTAATTAATAAAAAATTAAGGACAAATTGCACTTCACCCCCCAAAAAATCTCAAATTTTGCAATCTCTCCCTTGCAATATTTAATATACAATTGTACAACTAGTAAATATTGTTGCATATTACCCCCCACTGAATAGTTGACTGGGGGGTTACTATTTACTATTTTTTTAGTGGCACGATTGTATATTGAATGTTTCAAAGGGGAAAGTGCAAAATCTGAATTTTATTAGGGGTGAAGTGCAATAAGTCCAAAAATTAATATGTGTTTCTCAAGATATATTGTTAAATTTGGTCGGCTATGGGAATCTTTTATGCATTTATGTTTTTAACTCACACAAAAGTGTACATACAAAATGCATATTGTTGTAGTCTCCTGATTTTATTTTTTATTTTTTGTTGATATATTAAATGGCCAAACTGTCCAAAAATATTTGAAATTGCACACTCGATTTCATTTGAAAAATGGCAATTCAAAATTTTATTTCTAAAGAATCACATATGACAATTCGGTTTCAAATTAGTAAAAATTAAACTGAAACCGCACCACGATCACCTCTAGGTACTGGTATAAAGCCGTATGCCATTTTACACTTAGAATTACTCATTTGGCATATCATTTTTTAAAAACAAATTTAAAATTCTTTAATTCCTAAATTTAAGTTATTAGAACATGCACCTAGACCCTCAATGAATTTTTCAAGCGAAATACGCAATTAAAAGCTAGTATTTAGCTCTCACATGAATTTGCCAAGCAAAATACACAATTGAAAATCTAATATTTAGTTCTCATGTATCTTACAAAACAATAGGCTTATAAATTCATCCCCTTTTTAACAAAAATAATTCAATTTTTTTCGCAAGAAGAATTAGAAATAGTAAGAGTTTTCTTTTCCAAGATGCATAAAAGTCATATGTTAGTTTGGATTGCATTTCACTTTTAAATTCATTTGAGGAATGAATTGTTCGGACAATTTTAAGTTCAACTGTGAAGAGTTTAAGATTATTTTGGGAAGGTAGTATGTCAAAACAAGCAAGTTTGAGGATGAGGTGTCATTTCTCTTAATATAATAAAACAAAAACTACTGATTGTATATATAAATCAATTTCTAATGTGTGATTCATTGGGTTATCCACTTAATCATGTCCCAAACAACAATATCCCAAATTAAATATTAGTAAGAATAAATGTACATAAACTAGAGTGTGAAAGGAGATTAATTTATAGTTGAACCCAAAAAGTGGAAAGAATTATAATGATGATGGGTTTTCTAGAGGGATTCCACATGAAATGAATTGATCCTTTACTCCCCAAAAGGAGACTAATTAAGCCAAAATGGGGGGTGAAAAGTTTATAGCTACATTATATATTTACATGTCCACGTGTCCCATCCACACGAATCCTTTTCTTCCAAGACTTAAACTCTATTCCCATTCATCATTCTCATTTTTTATTGGCCTATTCATCCACCTATAAGCCTACCCCTACCTATATTTTATTAATTTCATATTTTTGTCTTACTGGATCAGTCAAATTTCTTCTACACTTATTTTTTACTATGATGGGGACTTGTTAATTTGTTCTTCTCTTGAACATATACAAATAATTAGCATTATGTCTAATCTTAAAAAGAAGAAAAATTGCTAACTACCTCTTATTCTTAGGTCAACAAACTCGATCGAAATTTGAGATAGTTATTATTATACAAATTATGTCAGCGAGTATTTAATTTAGGATTAATTTGAAAAAAAATAATGAGTACAATTATGTTGAGATAGTATCTGAAGATTATGCCACATGTCTTCATAGAACAGTCATACTTAAGGATTGGATGTTAGATTGAAATAGATTAGACTAATACATCACAAAAGACCCTAACCATGGAATGTTTCAGCATTTTTCATTCGTTGTGGGTACAGTTTGTTTATTTTGATGCATATATACACATAATTTTCATGTTCTGATTTATTGAAGTTTGTGTTGATTAATTAGAGATTAATTGTATCAAAATAGTTCAATTGCTAGTCAAAACTCGAGCTATGTGAATTTTAATAGAACTAATGCGAATTGAAACTCAAATTATTTGATATTTTGTGTATATTATATAACATTCGCCAATCTTAACACCAATTCGCCATGACCAAATATATATGTGTGTGTACATATAAAATAAATTTCATTCATGAGGTTTTTATAAATTGATTTTATGATTTGCAGCCTCAATGCCGTGTGGGAAAAGAAAATTACTTGGATTTTGGGAAAAGAAAAAGAGGTCATTATCTTATTGTTAATAGGGGACGGGGAGTAACAATCATTGACTGACCCCAAAGCAAATTTTCCTACAATATGACTTAACATCTTTAACAGTAGTAGCCATTAAAATTGATTAAGACACCATTTATTATCATACTTCACGCAGACTTTATTTTGTCACTTACTATGATCTTCGTTTGATTTGCTTCGTTGTAATAAATTTCAATGGATTATTGGAATAATAAACTAATCATTATTAAAATATCCTCAAGAAAGACTATTTCACTAGTGCTGTCACCCTTCTCATTTGTCTTAATAAGTTCTGGTTCACTTATTTGAGATCATACTCCTAGTTATGTAAGCTATTCCCGTGCATAGAAAATATTCTGAAATAATATCATTTAAATATATTATATTTTTTAATTAAATGAAATATGTAATTACGGAAATAAAAATATGATTATCCAAAAAGTATTAATGAAAAGTAGGAACTATTGCAACTAAAGATTGCGAAGTGGTTGCAGTTAGAATAGTAAAGTAGGTGTTGTTATAAAGGATAAAATTGAAAAATTAAATATGAAATTAAAAAAATATGACTACCAATAAAATGGTCATGGGAAAAAGGGGTAGTATAGAAATAGTGGTTGCAGTTAGAATAATAAGTAGTTATAGTTAGAAGAATAAAATTAAAAAAAATAAAAAATCAGTAACTAAATTATCTCAGAAAGAATTCCTTTTTCTAATAGTGTTAATATAATAGAACTTGAAAGCAACGAGCTAGAATAATATTAAACAAAGTACTTTAAATTAATAGTTCACAAAAATTTATTGTGAAAATATTAAAAAATATTGTAAATTCGTGTAAATTTCTAAAGTGAACTAAATATTTATTGTCATTTTCTTCATTAAACTTCTCATTAATTTTATTATCCTTTTTCGTCGAAAGGGAACTAAGAGAATCTTTTCAACGATTTCGGAAAAAAAAAATAAAGAAAATGCTGACTAAATTCTTTCTAATATAGTGGAAAGCAGTAAAGATAAATTACTTTAATAAATACTTTGTATAGACTCACAAGTTTTCAAGAAATGTCCCAGCACTTGCGACTTAAATAGAGAACTCTGACGATTTGTGGAAATTGTAAGCTTAATTCCATCCAATTTCTTTGTTGCACTGTTTCCACGCAATCTCGACTTATTTATTTATTATTATAAGCTTTAGAACAAGAATAAAAGTCTTGTTAGTTAAGTAAATACTTTGGAAAATAGATACTAATATTGATTTTTTTTAACCCACCTTTTAGAATAATCTATATTTATATTTTGTTTATGATTTATGGATTTAGTGGGAGTATTTTCTAAGAGAGTGTCTGGCATTGCTTATACTTTGTGATGACTTGTGATTTTTTTATTTTTGAAAAGTTGGGGAGTTAGTAGTAGGAGGTTAAAAGATAATATACAAGTAAGCTGATTATGTGTGTTTACAAAAATAAGTGATTTCCAATGGTTTTAATATTTTAAATTACTATTTTTCTCTTGAAATAATATTCTCACATTATATCGAAGAAGGGCAATATAATATTTTTATTATCGGAAAGTTGAAACAGAATCTAAAGCATAGGATGATATGTTTTGAGATTCCTGTGAATTTTAACATGAATTCTCACTACTTGAAGAGCTAGTCATATGATAGTAAAAGTACTAATATCTAACTCAGAAAATAAAAAACTATTAAGTACTAGTTTCATGTTTGATTAGAGTCCTTGAGAGCGTCTATGCATTTGATTTCCTGTTCTTTTCCTATTTTTTAATTTATTTATTTTTGTCAAAAACAAGGCCCTGATTTTCTGGTGTTTTTTTGGCTTAATTTTGACTATTTGTGTACGATTTTATTATACTGGAAACTGAACTCCATTGATTTGAAGTTTTGTACATAATACGTTTTAGAAGTTTGTTAGAAAAAGAGCCCAATTTGGTCTGAAATTTTGTTGTAATCAATATAATTTCAAATAAAAATCAATTTTTTTCTACTTAATTTTGGGTCCCTTAAATATAAATTCAGTTAACTTTTAGAAAACAAATTTGAATTAAATCAGGCTTAAGTATACAACACATAATCACCGGTCCTAATAATTCTCTATATATACTATATATAAAGCTTGAGTGTCTTAAGTAGTTGATATTGGGATATTTTTACATAAATGGACAATACTGACCATATCCTAAAATATAATTATGACAAAGTAGTTGCAAAAAACAATGATAAAATAATTTTCTTTAATTTTTCGTTAATTTTTCTTTTATTTTTTTATTCTATTTTTCTCAATTATATTTTTTTTATTGTAACTTTATTCTCTCCAAATTTACCTTTCAATCATGTTATTTTACATAATAAATTCAAGCAAAAATATTCAGTAATTAAGCAAAAATTATCATTATTAAAAATATATAAATATTTTTTAGTTTTATGAATAAAAAATTAAGACACATCAATCGAGTATGTGCCAACTGCTAGTAATGAATAATAATTGAGTTGAGTATATATATATGTACAGTGGCGACGGCATGGTTAATTCAGTGGGGTCCTAGGACCCCACTGAAATTTCTTGACTAATATATAAATATATATGATATTTAAATATTAGATTAATATATATATATATACACATAAGTGGAATTCCACTATAGAATTGGTAGTAAATCATTAAATAAAACTAATTCTAGAATATAAAAGATTTGGAATGTAACAGGCCAATTGGTAGTAAAAGTTGAAGCTTAAAGAGGCCTTTAATTTGATATATTTGTTTTTTTGGATTAATATCAATTCAAACCATTTCTTGAAATTTTATATTTCACATATTTCTCTTTCAAGTTTTATTTTTTACTCTATGACAACTTGTGTTTGTTAGGTTTCAACCAATTTGTCAAACTTAAGGCCATTTTGGTGAGTTAAAATTTTATATTTTTATTAATCTAATAGTATTTCGTGAATTCTTTTGTTAATTTTTTCATAGCTTTTGTATTATTAAATATGTGAGTGTTTTCAATTATTTTAACATAATGTATATATCTTGATATGCTAATTTATCATACTTTTTGATGGAGAGATTTGCATAGTTTATATAATTTAAACTATAAGATTTTATAAGTATTTTATTAACTTTTATATAAACTATAAGATTTTATAAGTATTTTATTAATTATATTTGTTGAGTTCAGTAGTTGAAAATTTTAAAAGAACTCCACTCACTCAGAATCCTGGAGTTGTCACTGTATATGTTTATATATTTTTATATAAAGTAAAAGGCATAGGAAATACTCCCTAATGGAAGCAATTAGGATAGGTATAATTTAGCAACTATTCTTGCATTTGTTCTCGTATTTGGCGTCTTTGACCCAAATACGCATCAGTACCCCAAGAGCATGCGTATATGAATTATATATTATTGTGAAAATTCCATAGTGGCTGAGTGGTGTATATCTCTATCTTAATCAACATTCAAATTCAGGCATATACATGAACCTTCTATTTGTCACTAATCGTACATATAATTTTTTGTGAATATTTACCAAACTAATAATTACTTTTGTAAATCGAAAAAAATTGGTATCTCACAAGATAGTCAAAAATCACATACGTATATATATGTGTGTATATAAATCCATATAATTCTGCGGATTTTTCATAATTTATAACTTAGTCAAAGGAAATTCTAGATTTATCAACTTCATTTTATATATCTCTTTTTGCGTAAGGAAGTATTTCATTGTTACAAGTATATATATAGGAGGATAACAAGAAATACACATTTTATCAAGTTTTAATAACTCTACAGAAATAAACCAATTAGTGACAATATATACATATATATATACACATTAAGTAGCAATAGATTAACTATACGTACATGATAGGTGACAAAAATTTTATTTTCTGACTATGACTTTAACAAACTTACTAGTGAAAATCGTTGTGTTTACATAATATTGACTATATATTATTGATTCATGTACACTTAATTACTACCTAATGGTATTAAGAATCATATGCCACAAATTATAATGATAAATTTTATCACTGAGTTTTATTTTACATATATCACTAATCAACATTAACAACATAAGAACACTAATTTCTGTTACAATTGGACTATATATTGTGATATACCAAATTTTTTGTCATTTAAGAGATCGTTATACTAGCAAAGTAAAACTTATTGTCATTTAATACATATTATTAATTAGGAGTAATTTTCATGTTATCGCCTAATATTTTGCCATTAAAACTATAATTTTTCGGCAATGTAATTACAAAGAGTTAATTTCACATTCCCCTAAAAATTGCAAGAACACACACTATATATATATATATATATCTCTCTCTTAATTTGGATACAATTTACAATATTATATTTTCCGTCGTTTCAATCCTTGAGAAGCGTTGTATATCATAAATGAATACCTGGTCGAGTTACAAATTTTATGTCTAAATTTAATTTGTCATGCATATATCCTCAATAGTAAAAAGTAAACTAAAAATTTATGCGAATTCAATACTTTTTTTTTTGGGTAATATAATATTTTATTTAAGGATATAGGAGGAATTAAAATCGTAAGCTAATTAATTTTAGTCCATATTCCAACAAAATAAAAAAAAAAAACAAAAAAAAAAAACAAAACAAGAATAAAAACAAAGATATCAAAAGAAGAAGCTTCTTTTCGTGCATGAACTTTGTCAGTCTCAGCAACAAGACATCATCATATATTAAATTCCCATAATTGGCTCTTCTTTTAATAAAAATTATATTCTTTTCACGTGCATGTATGAATGAACTAGTTTAGCAGGCAATTTATTTATTTTTAAAGTACAATATTATACTATGATATGTTACCTTAATTATAATGTTTTCTCCGCAGCTAAGTACGAAAAACAGCCGTCAAAAGCAAAGGGAGAAAAAAAGCAAAGGAACATAATAATAATAATTATTATTATCATGGTCTCGTCTTAATTAATAATTAATATTAATAATTCATTATTCCCTCTTGCCTAGTAATTTATAATTCCCGATTACGCGTAACCGTGTTTGCATCCTACTCCTTTTTCATCATTTTCTTGGCTCATATTCTTTTTATTTTTTAATTTGGGTTGTTCTTCTTGTTTTCTCTCACATTTTCTTCTCCCGCTTTATGAGATTGAAAATTCATTGCATTTTAACAAATTTTATCCTCTTAGTATTAATTAAAAATTGGTTGTGGATTGACAATGAGCAAGTCTGCAAGAAGACCATCAACATCTCAATTATATGCACAGATCATAAATTACAAAATAACATTATTGGGTCACCACGGGTCATCATAACGATTGTGAATAATTTAATTACAAATAATTTAATAATCATTATATATTGACAAGTTATGGTCATGAAATTTAAACGTGTAACAATGGGTAACAAAGTACGAATTTTGAAAACATTACATGAAAATTAAATACATTACGAAATGATTCCGATGCTTCATATATAATATAAATATAACAATCATTTGCATCTCAATTTCTCAAACAATAAATAAACATCAATTATAACATTGCATAAGAATTAAATTATGGGTTGATTACATATATTCCCTGGAGTTTTGATTCATTCACAAAAAATACTATATCTCTTGAGATCACAATTCTTGTTATGAAAAAGATAAATCTGTTAAAATTTCTGTACCAGTACTAATATAATTTGTGAAGTTTTGTGACATGGGACAAATATTAAAAAGATATATGTCATTAAAAATAAAAGATATATATATATATATATATAAATGACCCAAATCTTAGAATGTTTTTGGTAACTAACCCTAAATTAAATTATTTGTTATCTATAGTTACAAGTTTTGAGTTAGCAAGAAAGAGATCTTCACAGTAGATACGAAAATCTACCCGATAATAAAGATTGTTCCGTTTTAAAGATGTAAAATGTACACATTGGCATGCCAAATGTGAATTATTAAATCGATTTGCATTAGTCAAAGGATGTTTTTGTGACATTTGTAAGAGAGAAGGGGAAGGGGGGACCATTAAGCCACTCCTATCCACGCATTCATTTGCTTCTTACATGTTCCTTTATCTATCTTTTTCCTCGTGGATGCGTATAGAATGTCATAATCCTCGTCAAAAATGATAAACATGGTCAAAATGACCATATTATATATGATACATAATCCTTGTTCTGACGTCAATAATGCGTTACAATTTGATAACAGCACGAGAACTAATTAATACACTTACTGAGTAACTAACACGTGTTTCTTGTCCAACACACTGTTAATATTTTACATTTGTCATACTTGATTGACAAACGTATTAGGGGAAGTTGGTCGTAGTGAGAAGATTGCCACAAACATAAAAGTACAAAAGCAAGATTCTCTATTGTGGACTTTTTCGAGAGAGCTTATTGTATCTGCAATCTGTATGATATAGAGTTCATCAAATTTAGATTAAAAATGTACCTGAAGAAACACGTGGCGTGCTAATTGCTAGCCAATAGAATATAGAATTCAATGAATCTAATTAAATCAACAAACACATGACAACACATGATGTAATAGTCATGACAACTAGGTTTTAGCTAAAGTATATGAAAATTACTATGTAACTACAGTGTTAAGGAAAGGAAAGGACAATTGGATGTTGATGGACCGAACTTGAGAATGAAGAAATTCCAAGTTGAGAGAGAGGCAAATGATCCAGATTCAATGGCACATATTTAGATTGAAAATTCAATCAAGGAATGTAGAAACTAGCATGTCTGAAGTGATTATTGTTTAAAAAGTAGTCATCAAGATCTTCTGATCCCTAGCTAATTATAATATATATTTTTTTCTTTTTCTTTGAAAAAAGAACAAAGAGTTAAAAAGAAAGCGACACGTTTTTAGTCTGCTGTAATTTGCCGCGGTGATAGGTTTTTTGTCATTTGTTGATTGTGCTACCTACAAAATAATTGAATTTTGACAATAAAATAAATTAATAATCATGATGCAGTACGTGAAAGTAATAGTCAATAACCCAAAATTAATAAATATGGTGGAAGCAGTAGCCAATGATCTCAAAAATAACAAGCTGAAATATCATTTATCATCGCCTACACTGAGATAATCATAACATCTAATACAACTATATGTCATGATAAATTACCTTCAACCTCCCATGAAATTATGCATTATTGTAGTGGAGAAAGCGTAACAAAAGATTTTAATACCCCACTCTCATTTTGTATTAAAATTCAGGTTTTAACTATGATAATTGTTCAAATTTCATGTAGTATTATGCGATCTTGCACATGATTGCATAGTTTGAGACTAGGGTAATTAAGTTGTTTTAAGCTACTTGATACCATAATTAACTATTAATTATTGAGTAGGACATAGATTGTGATATGAAAATAACCCCTATTATCGAAGAAATATTATATTATATGGAATTTGTGAAGACTAACCAAGTCAAATTTTGGTACCATTATAGAAAATAGGTTCAATTTAATGAAGAAGCCCATATGGTTCCAAAAGATAGGACCTTATAACGTTAGGTGAATGGGCAACAATTTTTTTTTTTTTTTTTTTTTTTTTTTTTTTTTTAGAAAAATCGATTTGGAATTATATGGAGATTTATAGACGTGGGGGAAAAAAAACAACTAATCAACATATGATATTCTTAATTAAATTTGACTATCTAAAGGATACTTACAACCTTAGTTAAAATAGGATTTTAAGGCGGAACTACCTTTACATACTATAAAGAAATGATAGTCTTAATTGTTTCACTGATAATTTTTATCTACTAAATTGTTTCTATGATAATCTTTTATTATTATAAGTATGATATTGAGGAGACATGTGAAAAAATATTTAGTTAGCAAATTTTTTTCGATTCCAAACATTGGATAGTAAATCAGTGGTAGACCAAGTTCAAAACTTTATCATAACAATTAGAATCAGGTCGGAGGATATCATGATCAGGGATATCTTCATTATTTCTGGCATAATTGATAAATTTCGCAGATTAGTTGTGCAAAACTTACAAAACAAATAAGCTAAGCATGTTAGTATGAACTCAACAACACAAAAAGCAACTTTTTCCGCAAGCGAGACAATCTGTTGTGAAAAGCCCCAACATTAGAAAGTTAATAAGCTGATTCATGATTGCATTTGGCATTCTATAACCCAATACTTTTTTAACTTATAACTCTTTGCACCACTTAATTGTTTTCTGGAAGATGTAGAAAAAGTATGCATTAATTAATTAATTTACTTCTTGAACTTTAAGGTATATTTTGTTAATTAATAAGTAGAAAAAGCTGTTGAAGCCCACTATTAAGCTTGGCTTTGTGTTAGTCCAAATAATAATATTAGTTTTTGTTGTTAAGCAATTGTATTACATTTTATAAATAAATGTGACCTTAATTAGGTCTCAAAACTTTATAATTGGAAGTCGACCAAGTCACTGACACCAAGGAGTTGACCATAATTGTGTTAAAATTGTCAAGAAAAGAAGTCTCCAACATAAAAGAACTCCCCTCAACAAGATTTATAGCTACTCCAATACTTATACACACAAAATTTCAATTAGCTACAATCAAAATATTAATATTTTGCAACACTAGATCGAAATTGAACCTATTGATATGAGTCAAATTGATTAGGAATGCAGAAGATTGATCATATTTTAGGTACGAGCTCGACAATCTAAGAAAATAGAATCGATTGTGTTTGATGCACGGGCTCAATTTCGAGCTTGACTCAAAAAGCTTAATTACTTTATAAATACTTTAAATATTTATAAGTTTATACATATAAATATCTTTGTTAAAAAAGAGGCTTGTGAATATATGAATAAGAATATTTGGCTCAAATTGGATTTGAAATCCATACGAACTGGGCTTGAGTTTGAGCACTTTATTTATTTGCATCGCTAATACTAATGTTACTCATTGCAATTAAAAAGTTACATAAACTTATTTGTGCGCACATATTTGTCGAAGTTACTTAATACGTAAACAAGTATATCGATACATATTTAAATCGACTAGATTACAAATAATTCGTAATGATTTTTCTACTTAATTAGAAGAAAAAGTTACAATTGTTGAATTTGGCACTAACTAGATTTAGTTTGAACACGTTGTTCTTATTCAAGAAAAGGCAAGCAAGTTGAGTCCAAAATGCATGTGACATTAAAATTCATCCAAAACCCATTATCAAACAAAAATTCAAAGGGTCAAAAACAATGTCAAACCTAACTTCCATTGCCAACTTTTTTGAAGGTCAACCAAACAAAACCTAGGAGTTCGTTAGTTGTGGAAAGTCTTACATTATCAGATATATACTATTTAATTATATGACATGTTTGGAGTTTGGACTCAAAAGAATTCAAAATTTCTTTTTCTTTCTATTTTTTTTTGCAGACTGATAAAATAGTTATTCATTTGCAGGCAAACCTAATTGAAATTTGACATTCAAGAAGTGGGATTTCCATTATAGATGCTTCCATCTTTATATTATCTTTAGATATATATATATATATTTATATAAATACTTATATATAGTGCATTGTTTGTTTCCAAAACTGCTAATCTCTCTTTATGGTCCTATAAAGAAGAAGATAATCCTTTAGGTACCTGATTTGCAAAATTAAGTAAATTGTATAGTAAATGGATATATATATATATATAATTATTTATATATACACACTAGTGAACTTATTTGTCTGTGTGTAGTGAATGGAGTAGTTGGCTTGGAGATTTTGAAATCCACACATAAATGCAGTGATTGGTGGAAATTAAAGCTAGCTAACTTAATATAATATGAATTTTCAGAATTGACCAAATTAAATAATTGATGGTGACCATTCAACATGACTAATCGGATTAGTCTATTTTTAAGTAAGGAATCGAATCTATCGTGAATCAACAGATATTGACCTAAAATTCGAATGACATGGTTAGTAGCTGAAACTCTCCGAGGAAAGACTCTTTGATACTTAGATAGGAAATTATTGATCAGAGCAATATAATAAATGTCGTAACATTGAAGACTTAGATAAGTGAAATACGTAATTTTGTTTCATTCTAGGTAAAGCCTTGAAGGTATTTATAGTGTGTATTTAAGATGGCTTTTGTGTATCAAGTTTAAGTGGCATCATTCGATCTCTTCACTTGGACTTCTACAATTATTGAGGGACGTGGACCTTAGAGCTTTTGGGCTCTTTTCTTTTTTTATTTTTTATTTTTATTTTTTTATTGTCATATTAAGGGTGCAACTCTCCTTCCCTGGGTCTATGGTTGGGCTAGAAGGCCCAAAATCCAATAATATTGTATTTCTACTAAGAAAAATAAAAAAAAGAAAGAAGGATCTTGTATTGGGCTTTTTAGGCTTGTTTACATTTAGTATTGGGCTCTAATCAATCGGCACAAGTAGCTCTCTTGGACCATAGACAGTGGGGGCCCATATTTGAAAATCTTCATCTCTTAGCCCAAAATCAATTCTGTCTGTAATAATAAACATAATAAAAGAAGAATGGGCTCTATTTTTATGTCCAAATGGAACTTACCTTACATAGCTTGAATTTGAATATTCAGTTTTCAGCTGATGAACAATTGATAATAGTTGAGTCGTTCATCTTATGTGTAATAATTCATAACTGATTTGATTTTATTTTATGCTATATAACAATAAATTATAAAGTGGTTTTAACAAATTGAACACGAATTCATTTTTACATCATATTATATTTTATTATCCCATATTATTATTACATTATTATATGGTTTAATAAATATTTAAGGTCGGTTAGCATAAAAAAACAAGGTTAAGAGTCTTAATGCTAGAATGTTAATGGTCTCTTTATATATAAAATGAAAAAGGAATATATTTATATTTCCCACTGTTAAAAATACTTTTCGTTCTCCTCTCTACTTCTTTCCTTCTCCTTTAGGAGACCAGTCTCAAAATTTCTTCTCCTGCTAAAGTATTGTCTCAATTAGGGTTTTTTGAGTTAAGGAAAATCGAGTTGAAAGAAAATGTTTTTCTCCGGTGATCCATCCACGCGGAAGCGGGTGGATTTAGGTGGTCGGAGCTCCAAAGAGAGAGACCGCCAGAAGCTTCTAGAGCAGACGCGATTGGAAAGAAATCGACGCCTCTGGGTGCGACAGCAGAATTCCGCTGCTCTTAAAATTCAGGTTTTATCTTCTAAGTCTTATTCATCTTCTTTTTTGGTAAACACTCATCTTCTGTTGATGAATACGATTATTCGTTTTTACATGGATGATTAAGGTTTTGTTAGTAAGAGTTAATGTTTCCTGTTTGGTAAACTTGTGGGGAATGTGATATTTTTGTTCATTTTCAATTAATTAACTCTTAAAACTTAGAAACTATTCTCTAATATTGGGTCCTCTGGGATGATAATTTGGTGTAATGTACTATTTACATCATTATTATAGCTTGTAATATGGGGTGGAAATGTAAATATTTTTATTGTAGTAACTTTTTAGCTATCGGCCATCATTGCATTGTTCCGAAGCAGAAAAATTTGGAATGAAGGAGTTGTTAGGTTAAAGACAGAAATGAAATGTTTATCAGCTGTCTGTCAAAGAAATTACTTTTGGTTGCAGTCACAATTTCTTTACTAATAAAATGCTAACCCATGGAATGAACATACACTACCAAGGGGTACAGATTGATGTTATTTTCTTTGTTAGCACTATATTTTCGCCTGGGTAAATGACAACGCTTGTGAGGTTCTAATTGAGGCTTTTCTGTTGCTGGTTGAAATGCCAAACCCGCTCTTGAACTTTGTTTGGCCAAGGCGCTTTTGTGCATGTGTGGGAGAAAATTATCATCCTCGGAGATGTGTTTGTAAGGTGCTGAAACATCGATTAACTATAGAACTTGACTAATTACTGCTTACAGAAATGCTTCAGAGGAAGAAGGGTGGTGGAGGCTGAACGCGGCAAAGTCCGTGAAAAGTTTTTCTTGACCTATGGGCAGTATTGTCAAGATGTCAATAGGTGCACAACTGGACCCATATTTTGTTTTAATTGAAGTTCCTTTTAATTTTGGGTTCTGTATGTAGTTCTACCTATCATTGTGTTATGTTATTTTCTGCTTCAGTTGTAGTGTTATCTAATTGTGCAATATCTCTTGCTCTGCTGATGGAGTCCACCCCACTTATGTTTGTCTTATGGTTGCATCTTATAATCATCATATTCAGGCAGTGCTTCGGCCCAGATTCAGATTTTCTCAATCAGCTTCTTTTCTTCTTTAACCCAAGATATGTGGCTGATTTTTCGGCCCTTGTGGAGACATGCCGATTGCTTCTTGAATTTGTTCAGGATAGTGGTGCGTTTTCTTTTTGAATAGTTGAACCTAAGATATGTGGCCATTCCTAACTTGTATTTTCTGCATTCTTGCGGTTCCTCAAATCCTTTTATCTTGAATTTCTATTGTTTTCCATGATCTCTATTTTATCTATTCTCAAACTTTCCTGTAGACATCCAGTGAAAATTTTATGGGTGATGGTCTATGCATTTGCATGTTACTGCCTCCCATGCTGCTTATGCATGCATTGATTTTTAAGATTTCTCTTCATATTTTTCGGTTAATAGCTTGATCTTGTTGTTCATGTCTCCTATTCATGCAGCAGGGAATGTAGTGAACCTCTTTGCAGGCATGGATTACTCATCCAAGCGTGGTGTGGTGGATCACAGGATTAAGAGTTTTACTTATGCTTGCATTTGTGCTATCTATGAAAATAGGTCTGTTTCTGTGACCACCTAAATTCTTTGCCACACTTCACATTCAACTCTTATTCGTGCCATCTATGAAAATGGTCTGTTTCTGTGACCATCTAAATTCTTTGCCGCACTTCACATTTAACTCTTTTCACGTCCTAGGCTCTCCCAAATTCTCATCCTGCTATTTTAAGTACTCTTTAAATCTAACTTGTAAAAGGTTTGACATTTGAAATCCGAAGATACTTGGCTACTGAAACTGTTGTTTCACTAAGCAATGAATTACCAACCTATTGTTTCCGGCAACGGAACTCAAAATATTAAAAAAAAAAAAAATTACCAATGTAGTTTTAATGAGGAGTAATAGAAATTCACATCTGCTTAGCATCTCATTTACCACATGAGAATGAATTGCATTCTGCCCAGAAATAAGCCTTTTTTTTCTATGCAAGTGCAAGCTTATCTTTTGGTAATTGGTTTTATACTTTTCTATTCTGCAGGAACCAATTGAAAGATCAGTTATTTTTGGCACCTGAGAAGTCCAATCGATCAGCCAACGTTTTACTAGAGGCAGTAGCTTTGTTGATTGATCCATGGCTTCCTTGGTCTTGTAAAACAGTCTGCTATTTGTCACAAAGGAATATGCACTCTATGTTCAGAGAAATAATCCTGATGAGAAAGGTAGCCTCCCACTCATACATGATATTTCTCTTCTCGTTTGATTACATGTAATGCAGGGACTTGTATCTTTTTCGCCTATTAGCTCTTCGACGAATTCAGTTTAAGTAATTTGATGGTTT
>JACFYI010000253.1:626774-639558 GCA_014898755.1 Handroanthus guayacan
AACCACAGAAGACACTATAATGAGGCATGGAAACTAAGTCAAGAAAAACTCACCTCTCACTGCAACATTGTTCACACACTAACACCGGGGAGCTCAGTTACTTTTCCCACAGCAACAGTTTTCCCTATCAAACAAGGTCAAGGGAATCATAATTACAAGTTCAAGAAAGTAGAAGCTACATAGTGTTATTGATAACGCAAATGTTATTCTAACCTTCTGTACGAAGAGTGAATCTTCCAAGCTGTGCAAAATCAGAGAATTTCTCAATGCAGATCAAATTGTTAACCTGAGAAGCACAATTTTACAGAAATGATGTGAAAAGCACTGAAAGATATTGATGATGTAATTAGCTGGAGCAATCACATGAAAAAACATATGGAAACTTGGCAGTTTTCTATCCTCCACCTCATGGGAAGACTGATAAGGGAAGGGAATCATTTTCCTAAGCAATAACCAACCATTTATAAATACAGTTCTTTGAATCTAGACCACATGGTTTATGCCGCATAACCAAAAGAAGCATTAAACAGTCTGTATAAGGACTATGGAATATAACCAAACATTCATACAGTAAAATGTGTACTAAAGCAGACCTGAATACGGCATACAACCAACGCGTCTTTCTTAACAAAGAGAGGTTTCTTTTTCATAGGTTTTTTCGTTTTTGGATCAATATGCTGCATCAACTCAACAATCTCACATTCCTCCACAACTGCATGGATGTGCAAAACAGCCTTGTAACCAGCACAAAAAATTGCCTGAGAAGGTAAACATTTCAATTAACATTGCCATTTGTATGCACATTCTGTGCGTACGTGGTCAAAGGGATGTATATGGAAAAAAAATATATATATATATACACACCGAAAAGATGAACAAATATAAATAAATAAAAGTGAGACATACATTGTCAAGCAACTCCAGAATCTGCAAGTGGGCAACAAACGCAGAAACAGCAGGTATTGGTTTTCCTGCACATAAAACAACATTTTATTCAGAGATTACTCAGAGAATAATGGATATGTGATAACAGCAGCCTTATGACTGTAAAGGAAATTCATTTCCACGAGATGAAGAATGGAAAACAATTATAGAATCATTGTAACTTAAGACTAAGGGAGACACCAAAATATCATCTACAAACATTTCCAGAAGCACCTTCTAGCTTAAATATCAGTATTTCCCCCTCATATATCACTGATCATCATCATAGAAAACCTAGCTATCTGTTTCAACAAGTTCCTCAACTGTACACATACATGGTCTGTACACATACTATTTTCATTGAATAGATTCATGAATAAAAACCACATTAAAGGACAGATTCAGCATAACTAGCTACAACATACACTGTAATCTGATGGTCTGTCTTAACACAGTGATGCTGCATAAAAGAACACTTCATAAGACTCGAATATCATTTTTCCTTTTCTTTTTTGGGACAAAAAGGCAAAAAGTTCATTTAGAAAACCCACCAATGCTGCACAGAACAAAACCGGCTATGATATCATCTTCATCAATTCCAGACACTCTAACTCGCAAGTTTTCACCAGGTCCCGCATGTCTCACTCTGTCTTCATCGCAGAAGATAGCAACCACCTTCACTTGTACCTAAAAATTATTATTGTAATACAAAATGTCAATATCCTTCTACAAACTATGAAAATCATAAATCTGATATTTTTAGAATATCAAGACAAGAATTAGAAAGCACCTTATTTGGCATGATCAGCAAGATATCACCTTCACGAATACTTCCAGATTCCACCTTGCCCATAACAACAGTTCCCAAAACCTTAAATTTATCGATAATAGCCATTCTACCAAAACAAGCAGATAAATTAGCTAGCCCAAGAATATGATCACGGCCAAGCTTTCAAAGTAAATGAACCAAGCAAGGAAACAACTGCAGAGAATTCCTCTTACTAATTTTCAGTAACAACTGAGATGTACATGCCTCCAGATAACAAGTACAAGGCATGTTAATTTATATCATTAAAGAATGACGTAAAGAAATTTAGTAATAGCACATAAATCACAGAACAATTAAGAGACTGCTCACCAACAAACTGTACATCTGCAACTAGAATAAACAAGTAATAATCAAGGAACTATGAGTAGATATAACACTAACAGGTATATGAAAATCCATGCTGCTTAAGGTGAAATTGGACAGATGGCAGATATCATAAAAAAGATTTTATGAAACTTGTATGCAAGTACTGGATGTGACCCAAATCAATTAAAAAAGGAAAAAAGGGACAAAGGCAGAGTAAATATGATTCTACTCTACCTGAATGGACCTTTTGGATCACGTGTCGGAATTTTGATAGCATCAAGAGCTTCAAAAAGGCATGGACCATTCCACCATGGACATACACTTTTGTCCACTCTGGTTTTCATATTTGCCCCAATAAGACCAGATATTGGAAGAAACTGAACGTCTGAGAAATAAATGGCCCCGATAGGAGAAAAGGAATAACATGAGGGCATGAAATAAGCAGCAAATACACAACAGAAAACAAGGAATCGGCATCACCACGTAAGCATCTGATCAAATTTGTCAGTACTTAAAAGCTTAAAATGTGCATAACCTAGCTTCAGAAACTTTGAGAACTCCTCCAATTCAACAGCATAATAAATCAAGATTAATCCAAATAATATCAACATCCTAGCTCATTAACATTCATTTAGTAAAAATCTATATTTCTTTTGTGAATATGCTTGTCAGGAGAACCGGTCGACCACCATGAAATAATTCAACCAAATATATTGACATGAAATCCTTCAAAAATCAAACACTAAAATAGATAAAATAAAGAATGAGAGAGGAGCTTGAATAAGACAATCCAAGTGAGATTTATAAAAATGTAATAATAAAAATAATGTTAACATCTCAACAAAATGTTCCATGGAGAAGTTACCTTTTTTCACACTATAACCTGAAGACTTCAGGAATGATGACATTTTTGACTCGATCTCATCAAATCTGCAGTGGTAAGATAGTGCCAACACAATGAGAAAATGATATCAGACAAACAAATGCCAATAGAAGTAGCATTTGAAAACACCTTTCTTTCGACCATTTAACGGTAGGCTCATCCATTTTGTTCACAACAACTAGCAGCTTAGAGACTCCCAGAGTCTTCGCTAGCTGGACATGTTCACGTGTCTGTCCACCTCTCTCATAGCCAGTCTCAAATTCTCCCTTCCGAGCAGAAATTACCTGGGCAGAAGTGACAAGAATTTGTGATACAGGGTCAACAAATAATTGGAGAGTCCCTCTAGCTCAATCGAAAATTTCTGACACATTGAAACACCCTTACCAGTACCCCTACATCTGCTTGAGATGCTCCACTGATCATGTTAGGTACATAGCTCTTGTGACCCTGCAAAATCAGAAGTTAATGAGATGCCAACAGTTAATGATTACCCAGTAACGTAAACACAGTCAATTGCAATGCCACTAAAGAATTTACGGCACAATTCTTATATAGGAATGGAATTAGACAGGAATAGAATGACTTTAGATATAGAATAAAGATTGGAAAGGAATAACGTAAAAATTACTTTTCCTATGATTGGTATGCACAAGGAATAGGAAATGAATGGTATTATCATTCCTTGATTCGAATCACATGACTGGTAACGCACAGTGATTGCCAGGAATGGAATGAAAATACTTCACATGACCAAGTTACCCTTTAACTAGGAAATTTTTAAAATAGAGTTATCAATACATAAAAAATATATTGATTAAGTAATAAATATTTTTCAAATAAATTAAAATATCACATAATAATATTTATTAAATAAATAATACTTTTTAAATAAATAAATAATTACTAACATAAATAAATAATTTTTAAATAAAAGATATTTTTAGATAAATGAATATTTTTTAAATAAATAAATAAATAATTTTTTACATAAAGAATATTTTTCAAATAAAATAAATAATTTCTACATAAATAAATATTTTTAAATAAATATGACCTAGAGTGTGGAAGTTTTACGGTTGTTTGATTTTATGAAGGGTAATTTTGTAATTGACAAATTATAATCTATTCCTAATTTATTGGGACTAGGTAATACCATGAGGATGGGAAGGAATTGCTAATCCTATACTTTTAGGAATAGACATTCCCATGGAAATGAGGATTCCATACCCTAAGCCAATACCAATCAAGTGTTTTGGAATGGACTAGGAAATGCTATTCCATTCCTATCTCATTCTTCAATACTAATCATGCCGTTAGAAAAATGTAAGACAAAATAGGGCTTACTGGAGCATCCAATATAGTAAATCTAGTTGTTTCTGTTTCAAAGTGGGCCCTTCCAACCTCAACTGTTTTCCCCTACGATACGGCAGAACAAATACACAGCTCAGTCAGCAGAAAAAGGCATTACACACATATTATTTAACTTCAATAACCAACGAGTTAGTGAATACCTTAGCCCTCTCTTCTTCATTCGTATCCATGATATAAGCCATGTACCTAGGTTTTGAACAAAAAGATAAGTAGGGAAGACATTATTATAGTATTATAGAAGCAAGATTAAGTAGTTTATTTCAGAACAATTAATGATGTGAAACTGAATAGATAGAAGTGATCATCCAACCATCAGCAGCAAATAAGACATATGCTTGAATCTAGGTGTTCTACACATCTTCAACACCTGACAACTGTACCCATACCCAAGCAACAAAGAAACAGGGGGAGTTTCGATCACTTAACAAAGGAATAAGTATTGTACATCAACGAATATGTAGCTTGACACAATGCATCGTTTTTAATCAGTAAATGCTTATAGTTAAAGATATACTGTATTAAAGTTCAATTGAAGCATCTGTACTGGTTTTTAACTACTCTGCAAAGGAGAACTCACCAACTCTCTCTACTTTTGTCTTTAGCTTCTTTTTCATATTTTTGGATGGTACGCTCATCAACCTGACCACTGAGAAATAATATTTGCCCCCCAATTGTGGACTTCCCGGCATCTGAAAACCATAAAAAAGAACAATACTTGTGATGTGACACTGCACGATTAACAGTCTCAGAAATTATAAACAATGAACTTCTACAGTCAGAGTATAAAATCTAGTTATTCTGTTTCTTTCCCCATTTACTTTAGCCTGCTCTTTCATGCCAGGCAAGGACGTATGTATGTGTGTATATATATATATATAATTGAGGTACAGTAAAATACTAGCCAATTTTTACCAATTACTTTTGAGAAAAATAATCAAAATTTCCATTTTCATAAACCTCAAACATGAATTTGAAGGGCATTCAAATGTAGATACGAGAGTATAAGTTTTGAGGGACAAAGGAAATGCTCATACCAACATGACCAATAAACACAACATTCAAGTGTCGCTTTTTCTGGTCGTCATCCTCATCTTCAAGATTATCTGATTCTGGGCTTGAGCTTTTCTTTTCTTTGACTGAAAGACAGAAAAGCATAAGCACAGGAATTTAAGAGAAAGAAATATACGATAAACAATTTGGAATGCATCAGCATGGAGGCAGTCACTTTATTGGAATATGAGAAGCAATTACTATCTGAATGCTATATATAGTCACGACTGAGAAAAGTCTATGAGTTTCTGTGTTCAATAAAAGTTTCCTTTTGAATAAATTACCTTCTACAACATCTGGCTCAACTTGCACTGGGTTGGAGTTCGTATGTGCCACGTCTGTTAAACCTAGAGCCATTGGCCAAGTTAACATTTGTCAATGACACTTAGCACAAATCAATTCACTGACATGATAATAATACAATACCTGAGTCATCAATTACAAATGCAGTTGAATTTGTGCATGAAGGAAAAAGCAAGGATGTGAGGAAACATACTCATAAAAAGATTTAATTAATCCATTGATGGAAAAAAAAGGGGAAACTCAAAAGATTTCCAGAAAATATACAAATGCTTAAGTCCAGAGATCACCTAGCAGCACATTATTAAGCATGGACAACAATATTACATATGTAAGGAGGACCAGCGACAGCGAACAAAAAAGAGAAAGAATGAAAGAAAAGAAGGTTAGAAAACCCAAAAAAAACAAAAAAAAAAGGATTTCCATTCTTTTATCAATCTGATACTTCAAAGTTCTCCTTTGCTACTTCTTCGAGTAAAAGTATTATATAGTACTGAATCGCCGAGCTAACGTAAACAGAAAGTAACTTTTTTAATGTGATGTGAAGGCATCCTTCCCCCAAATAGGTTTCGTCTATATCCGGAGCTTAAGTAATATTCTTGTACATACTGGACACCCACCTATCAACCTAATTATCAAAAAACACCAAAAACCAAAGACTAATTGTTTAATCAAGAATGGTTTTCATCTTCAAGAGGAATATGTAATATTTGCATTTTTTCTCTTCTCTTATTCCACAAATTTTCAGTAATCACACTACTAGAAAACTAATTTGCTGATTTCGTACGTAGCGAAAGGCATGGTAACAGTGGACAATGTTAGACCAGTTTTATTGTCATTTCAGAGACCAACCCCACAAAAGCCTAGATCAAAATAGCAATGACATGCAACTCAAGCAGATCACAGTTGTGTCTTTCGAAGATAATTGTGACAAACACAAAAGAGAACCAAACACCCAAGCATCCTAGCATACAACTAGTAAAAAGAGAAGGCTGGAAAGTAGATTATTTCAAACCTATAAATTATTAAGCACATATGTTCAATTCGACCTGCCTACATCCGTGTTATCAGAACTGATAACTACATCAGGCTTCCTTCTTCTGCAGCGGCAGTGGTGATATCTTCAGCTATTATTTCAACAAAAATCCACAACCCAAGAAATTGAACATCACGTTACCATAATTACAGGAATAGAAACAGCAGTACAGCACCAAGACAAATCATAGAACAAGCACGAACAAATGAATTAAAATGGATATATAGTGTCAACACCACACAACATTTTGTCTTAATGAGAGCTCGTGGGATAGTCGAAAAACCATCAGGGAAAAATTAGTCAAAGGAACAATCATACCAGATGAATCAAGCTGCAAGGCCTTGACGTCCTCCACAATATCTAAAATTTAGAAAAAATAACAAATAAAATAAATAACCATATTTAGCACACAAAACCAATTAAAATAAACCGAAAAAAAAAAAGAAGAAAAATCAAGGACAGCGCCAGACCAGGCGGAGGAAGCGTATGACTAGAATTCGACATGGCTTGAATCAACACAAAAACAAAACCATACAACAAAGGATCGATGGATTGGAATCAGATGGTGGAAACGCTAAGGCTGTTAGTCACAGCAGCCACCGGGGGTCTTTGGTGCAGACGGTGAATAATGAAGGCTCTAGACCATGGCAAGGTTTAAGGGACTACGGAGCTTCGGCCGGCAGGGTTTATGGGCCGAAATGCCTTTATCAGCTTATGGGCCCGATTACCATGCCGCTTGGCCAGCCCAATCATTTTAAAGAATGCAATGTAGAATGCCTTGTTGTTAGTTGGCTTCTAATTTTTGATTTGATGGGCTCGGTGTAAGATATACATAAAATGAAAAACAGCAATCTTCATGATAAAAATTTTCATTTTAATTCTCTCAAATCCAACTCATTTATTGCGTTCTAGTACAAAATTTGAAACGTCCTAAATGCCTAATTTATTACAAACTTGCTAATAATTATTGTTTAGCGGACATAAATACTTAATTTTTATTTTAAATAATAATAGGAAGTGCAAATGAACCAAATTGAATAACGTACCGTTGTGCTCAATTTGTACATGAAACTGAAGTAATGAAATTATTTATTATAGTTTGAGCTTTGTTTACTTTAAAGAAAAATCCAAGCAGATATCTTTTGATTGACCAAAGAAATGGTTGAACTCAAATATACATATATACATATTTTATTATATTTCAACCACTTGAATTAAACTATTTATTTGTTACTATATAAAAAAGGAAGCCAAAAATGGTAATTCTCTTACCAAATTCATATTTCGTACATTATTTTTGAATTTGAATTACGACCACGCTCTAATATTTTTTAACAATCATTGCTAAATTCAAATAATATATTAAATATACGCAAAAACCACATGCAGAATTGCTAGTCCAAAAAAAAAACAGGAAAAGAAAACCCACAATTCAAGTCGAGCTCTTCAAAATTCAATTTCGGTCAAACAATATTATATTATATGTAGTAGATAAAGACTTATGAACAAAACATGCAACACATTTAACCGCATATGGGAGAAGAAAACTTTGACTGACTATATAGATTTCCTTTCTGAACGAGGGAGATTTGAAACAACTAGATTACTTCTCCTCATAGGCCATAGCTTCTCAAAGAACAATGTAAAACCAAATCGTTTAAAACCCAGCAACTGCTACTTAACAATGCTTGACCCAGGCGCATGCAATGTTTTCTCTTAATCATCCACCTTATCAGCCAAAAAGAGTTCGTTAGTCAATTAGGAATATGACAGCATACAACTTGGATTAACATTGCAACGAGTATTATGTAAATACAGAAATCAGAAGTACCATTAGCTTTCAAATATACATCTCAAGTCCAGAAACAGTATTCACATGATATGAAATCACAGCTTTGATGAACCGCTAGAGTGCACATCCAAAAATGGGGAAGATCGAAAGAAAAGCAAAGTCCCACAACCCCTAAAGATCTAAAAATAAAAAAGGCAATTGATGGAGCTTCAAGCACCATGAACTATCTAAACTCCCATATGCTAGCATGCAGAATAAATAAACATGAAGTCGCATAAAAGAACAGTGTCTTATTTGATAAGGAAAGAAAAATGGGAGCTGCTCACCTCTCTTTGACAAAATTGTTTACATGCTATCACCTACGGTAGGGAGATCAGTTACTTTTCCAACGGCAACAGTTCTCCCTGTCAAAAGGGGAAGCCACGGTGGTTTTACTTCCAGAGTTGTGAAAATATTAGCTAGTCAGTATTAACAGAGCAAAACGTAGTCCTGACCTTCAGTACGAAGAGTGAATCGTCCAAGCTGTGGAAAATCTGAGAACTTCTCAATGCATATCAAGTTATTCACCTAAGAAGTGTAAAGCAGAAGCGTAAGTCGTGAAACAAACATAATTTAACAGCATACATGAAGTCATGTGCACCAAACCTATTAATTCAGTAAGTAGAAAGAGCAATCACTAAAATTACTGAAGCTGAATAATTTTATAAAAGTCCTGCATCTCCTCGGAAAACTAACTAGGATAGAACAATTTATACATGGAATCATATTTCAGAATCATCTACAATTTATGAATCAATGGTTCTCCAAAGCACATGGATCATGATAACACAATATATGATTACAACTCAGTAACAGCAAAGTTATATCACTAAGCATTCATCCAGCTACGTGTAATAAAGCTGACCTGAACGCGGCATACAACCAAAGCACCTTTCTTAACAAAGAGAGGTTTCTTTTTCATAGGTTTTTTGGTTTTTGGATCAATCTGCGTCATGAGCTCAACAATCTCACATTCCTCCACAACCGAATGGATGTGCAAAACAGCCTTATACCCAGCACAAAAAATTGCCTGCAAAGATGGAACACATAATCAACATTTCATCCAGAATCACATATATGCATGAAATACAGAAGGAAATAAAAAAGAAATAAATAAAAATCAAAATAATACATTGTCGAGCAACTCCAGAATCTGAAGGTGGGCAACAAACTCAGATACAGCATGTATTGGTTTTGCTGCAAACATTATAACATTAAATTTGGTCAGGTAAAATCACATATCACAATTGTAAATGTAAGAAACCTTTACACAATATAGAATTTAATAATATACTAAGTACGATATTGTTTCTCATGTTACAGATATTGGCAAAAAAACATATTAAAACACAGATTGGACATGCCAAAACAGCGAAGTTGCACCACAACTGAGACCCAATCACCCATCTTTGGTGCATTGTGATTTATATATCACATTGCCTTGAGTGTGATAACTACATTTTAGAGCTCATAACTATTAATTGTATATTTAACTCAAAAACCAATAGCTTAAACAATCCTAAGAATCTTCCAATAGGGAAGCTGCACGGAAGCAAGGAAGAACACTTGATAGGACCGCAAATCTCACAAGAAAACAAAATAAAACCAAGAGATCAAACTAAATCACCTACCAACACTAGACAAAACAAAACCAGCTAAGATATCCTCCTCTTCAACCCCAGACAACCTGACTCGCAAGTTTTCACCAAGTCCAGCCCGCCTCACTCTATCTTCATCACAGAAGATTGCTAGAACTTTTACCTGTGCCTGAAATATTTAGCATACGTAACACTTAAATGTCAAGGTCCTTTTACAAACTGCACGCAAAATATTAAATCTTTTTTATTAGAATGCAAAGACAAGGATTTGAAAAGTCACCTTATTTGGCATGACCAGCAGATTATCACCTTCACGGATGCTCCCGGATTCTATTTTGCCCATAACAACAGTTCCCATATCTTTAAATTTGTCAATTATAGGCATTCTACCAAAACAAGCAAATAAATTAGGTTGGCAGTTTGATTAGGATTACTTTTTATAATTTCCAATGACACTATTAAAAGTGCAACCACCTAGATCACAAGCAAATTTTTCACACAAACTTAAAACAATGAGATAAACGGTAGCCTAATATTATTCAAAATAAGAATTAAGTAGGTAATAGCAAACTAGAGACAAAACCAACCAGGTTGATAATATTCAAGATGCCAAAGGTGCATTATTCATGATGGAGATTGGTTAAACAAATTGTTTATGATAATAGAAATTTTTTTTGGATATTTCTTATGTCTATGCTGGGAGTGATCTAAACTAAACAAGTCCAAGAGTAAATCAAGATTCAACTTTACCTGAAAGGACCTTTAGGATCACGGGGCGGAACTTCAATTGCATCAAGAGCTTCAAAAAGGCAAGGACCATTCCACCATGGACATACACTTTTATCCACTCTTGTTTTCATATTTATACCCAGAAGACCAGATATTGGAAGAAACTGAACATCTGAAAACATATATATCCCCCAAACAAAATAAATCAGTAAATAAAAGCACATGGACAAGAAATGAGTAATATATTACAAAACTGAATTTTTTATATATTTCAGCGTTGGATAGATTAAAGGAAATGAAGATAATTCCTCAGAATTTAATTTAGAAAACAGTGTCAAACAGTACCTGCTCACATTAGACAATGCTTTTAAAGCATTCACAAATCTACAGCATAAGCTTAAACGAAGATTCATATAATTTCACTCAAGGCACACCGAGATACACAAAGTTGTCCTGTTTCTTAAAGAAAACATGTGCAACGTAGGCTTTAGTCGTACAATATATTTTTCCAACAAAACTGTATCTTTTTTCTGGTTTTGTGGTCAGAGTTTAGCTTCAGCCCAAAAATATATATGCAAAAATGTTAAAAAGTTATATCCACTACCCTGGGGAAGGGAACACAGCAAAAGGTTCACTGAGGTTTCACCCCATGCCGGCAAACCCACAGGACCGCTGATACCTACTTAAACAACCTATAGAAATATATATCCCCTTTTTGGGTGGCAACTTCTATTCCTAGGACAGCTACTAGCCTACTACCAAATGCAGAGTCAACCACTTTTAATATTTGTCCCCATTATCTCATGACATAAGATCACACATCCACAAACATGCATGTGATGAGAAGCAGATGTAGAATACATGCAAAACAGCAAAAACACACCTAGGCATACATAATTCACGTTGGTATTCATAAATATGTTTGTTAAGAGCACCATAAACATCCTTATAAACTACCATCGAAAGGCATCCATACTCATCTATAACTCTTCAGAAAAATACATTTACAAACATAATGAGACTATAGAAAGTTCGTCTAAATGAGAAAATTCAAGAGAGGAAGTTCCAAATATACAATAAAAATAACAACAATAACATGTCAATGAGATGCTAAGTTACCTTTTTTCACATTATAACCTGAAGACTTTAGAAATAATACCATTTTTGACTCAATCTCATCAAATCTGCAATGGTAAGACACCAATAGGATAAACAAATGAGAACCAGGACTAATAGATGGCCAATAGAAGTCACATGTCTACACACCTTTCTTTTGACCATTTGACTGTGGGCTCATCCATTTTGTTCACAACAACTAACAGCTTAGAGACTCCCAAAGTCTTTGCCAGTTGGACATGTTCACGTGTCTGTCCACCTCTTTCATAACCAGTTTCAAATTCTCCCTTTCGAGCCGAAATTACCTGGGTACGATGGAAGGCACAACAAAATCATGATACAAGAATCATGCAGAATCAGAAAATCCACTCCACATGTAATAACAAATTTCTGACATATTGAAGCACTACTTACGAGAACACCAATATCAGCTTGAGACGCTCCACTGATCATATTAGGTACATAACTTTTGTGACCCTGAAATATCAAGAGTTAAAGACAGCTATTGATGCAATGGGATCCAAAGCAGGGTAGACATCAGCTGGACATTAAAGTTAATGAGGAAACTAGTAACAAGACCAGGTGCATAAAATCAATTATACAAAAAGTGAGAAGAAACTTATTGCAAAACCCTATAGGATACCGAATATATTTAAGTAGACAATAAGTTTACAAACAAATCCTTACGCTATCCCTATACTTATTTGCCCACTTGAAACCTGACTTTCCATCTCCTGTTTCTTATGGGGACCCATGCGCCTGAGCTTCTATATTAGTTTTTAGTTGTGTAACTTTTCAGCACATAAATCTT
>JACFYI010000253.1:642252-681844 GCA_014898755.1 Handroanthus guayacan
AGGCTATTGCATAGTAGACATTTTAGGAATATGTTATCATAAGAAAACAATGTCCACATAACTCATAAGTGCAGTCTTCAATCAACCCAATAATTACTGAGACCACGAGTTGCAATTCTACTGACCTCCATCACTTTTATCAGGATTTACAACTGCATCAACCTTCACAGCTTCTGAGTTAACTATCACAGTATCTTCTGCTAGCAATCAACAAAGTTTTACAACCAGAAAGCCATAAGCAATCAACAAAATTTCACAACCATCTGGCCAAAACATGTCACAAAAGGTAAGCTATTGTCAAAAAGTTTTAAGAGAACATATCAAGCAAGCGATGTACATAACTCGTGAGTTTAGCCTTCAACCTATTAATTATTAAGCATATCATAGGTAATTTTTCTACCTACCTCCACCAGTTTTATCAGGATTTCCAACTGCATCAGATTTCCCATCTTCTGTGTTAGCCATCACAGTGTCTTCCGCTAGCAATCAACAAAAGTTCACAACCACGAACCAGAATATGTTACAAAAGGTAGGATATTTCTGGCTCTGAATTTTAACAGTACATATTTGTAAAGCAAGAAATGTCAGTTGCACATAACTCATAACTGTAGTCTTCAACCATAGGTATCATACAATCATATATACTACCATCTACCTCCATCAGTCTTATCAGGATTCACAACTAAATCAGGCCTCCCATCATCTGTATCAGCCATCACAGTATCTTCAGCTAAAATTCAACCAAACAATAGACATCATGATACATAATATGAGAAAAATAATAATAAAAATAACAATAATAACAATAACAACAACAACAACAACAACAACAACAACGATGATGATGATGATGATGTATATACATAGTCCAAACCAATAATAATAGAAATATAAATTCCAGGGAAAAAATAAATATTAAAATGTAATAGCACAGATATTCCAACTTTTCATTAACTAAATAGATACAGACACTTCAAATGCTAATAGAAATATCCAACAAAGAAAGAAAATATGATAAAACCAATTATACCAGATGAATCGAGCTGCAGGGCTTTGATGTCCTCCGCGATATCTATAACAAATCAGGAATTTGGGGGAAACGAAATTCAGCGTCCAACAACAGCAAAAATTAAGCAAACAAAACAAAATAACGAAAAAAGAGAAAAGAAAAGCGAGACAAGCTATCAGACCCTGCGTTGGAAGTGTCCGATCCATTTCCGACATTGGTTGATGTAAACTCAACAGAAAATCACAATACGAAAAGGATTTACTGGATTAGAGTCGATGATGGAAATGGGAACGGCGGCCAAGCACGGATCCTTGGGAGCAGGTGGTGGATGCTGGAGCTCTTGATGACGATAGCGAAAGAGTGAGCTCGGCTTCGTTATTCAGAAGTAGGGTTTTCGGGTAGAAAGGCCTGCGGATTTTCCAACTTATGGGCCGAAGAGTGTGAGGGGATTTGCAGAGACGGCCAAGTCCTGGAGAAAACTAGACCAACTTAATACATTGGGCTTGAAGTTTGATTGGATCATTGAATGGGATTAAACTTTTACGGCTGGAAATGGGATGATTTTTAATTCGAATTCAATGTAAGTCCATCCGAGTTTCAACATTTTTAGCTGAATAAATTATTTCGACAGATCATATATGATTATAAATATTTATAATTTAAAATAAATGAATCAAACATGATATTGAGCAATCCAACATGTATTTTGAATATTAACAATATTTTTATTAAAATAATAATATTCAATAAGTAATATTAATAAAAACTTTTTAATATAATATAATATATAAGTAATTTTACAATAGTGTATAGCACTTTGATACACTTTCTTGGAGCACAATGATCTAAAACTAGTAGAGTTACTCACCATTTGGTCGTGCGTCTCATCATAGTTACCAATAGTAAATACTAACACTATGGTATTAAGCTTAAGAATTTTGACAAGCAAAAGATAAGTAATTGTTGAAGAAAACAATTTCGATCGTTTAGTCTACACATAAAATACTAATAAAATTTAAAAGAAAATGTAATTTATATGATTTTTTTTGAACAATCTAACAAATGTGAATGTATTTTTATTGGGGGAATAATTTTGGTTTCGGTCCCTTAAATGTATCACTAATTCAATTTGCTTCCCCATTATATAACTCTCAATTTCTTAATTCTATCCAACTTTGTCCTTCTATTAATACTCTCATTAGTTCCTCGCGAAAAATACTTTTGAACGTAAATAAGAATTCAACACGTATTCTTTACCATTAACAACTGTTGGAAAATGTTGACAAAATGGCCACCTCAAATGAAATTAGGAAAGGCCACAAATGCAAAATGATGAGGATTGTAAATAGAAAATGTAAATTGAGTCAGTGATATACTTCGTGGAGGAAAGGTGAAATTATTCCTTTTATTTTATTTTTCATATTTCTTTCCCCATTAGAATACTTGAACCAAACAAAACATAAAGGAAAGGAAAACTTCAAGAATTGATGTTCTCTTTATTTCATTGCATCATAGATCATCATATCATCATACACCCACCACCAAACAATACTAACTTCAATAATTGATATTCTCTTATTTAGAACCAACCAACCAACAACAGTAACTTCAACTTTTTTCTGAGACCAAAAGATTAGCCACAGCCAAAACAATACTACAAACATCTCTTCCTTTCTCATTAAGATTTTTAAAATCGGCAGGCTCACTCACTCCTCCTCCAAAATTCAACTCACAATTTTGAGCCTGTTTCAAAGCCAATGCTGCTAAAGAAGACAAATTCCTATAATCACCAGATCCCAATGCATTTTGCCCTTTACGAATAGCATTAGTTGCTGCAGTATACTGCACTCCACATTTGTGATAAATATCATTAAGTACTGTGTTTTTTGATGATTGTATTTCGCGAACATGAATATCATCGTACACGAAGAACAAGAACTTTGAGCTCGAATCAATCGTGTCCTTGGCAAGATCGTGTAGACTGTCACCTGAACGATAAAGGGGCTTCAGGAACTGCAAACAGTAAGTAGGATTTAGCGTTTTGGAGCAAATATTTGTGATCAAATCTGGCGATTTTGCAGCGTAGCTGCAGCAGAAAAGAAGTGTTAGCAAAGTGAAGAGAAAGAAGTAACGTGAAGAAAATATATGCATTTCCTCTTTTCTTGAGACGCTGTATTGTTATTGTTATTTCTGAGAATATTAAGAACTTTGAAGAATAAAGTATTTAGTTCTATAGTGTTTTGGAATGTAAAATGGATGGAAAAATGTATGATAATCTTTTTTATATAAAAAATAGGTGTGATATTGTGGTGATTGGGTAACAATTTTTTTAGAGATTATTGTTGAGGTGCAATCTGATCTCAACGTGATTACGTAATATATTGTAGAACAGAAACTGCAATTAAATTGACATGCAAAAACAGAAAAATGAAGTTAATTTGAAAATCTGCCTCTTTTAATTTCTTTGTTATTGTTGTAATTAGTTCTCTTATATGAAATCTTGTAGGAGGATATTGTGATTATGACGGAGATCACAACTATATAAAAGAGATGATTTGAGATTAATAGAGCTTGATATAGGGAATTGGGTGGGGTTTTGAATCTAAGATGGAATTGTCGGCCCTTGGCATTTAATTTGATTGGATTCTATCCCAATTCTTGGGTACAGTCTTTATTGCACGGGGACTTTTTCTGTTGTAGGAGTACTTACTCACATGAGATACTTCTCCAAGAACAAGATTGACGATATACAACGTGTATCGCATTTCCTTGATATCCGCTTAAAAATGTGTTTTAGTACCTCTTCATTCCAATATACATGTTTATAACCACAAGGTGAGCCATTAACCAAGACAGAGAATGATGTTGTTGATAAGCATTCATGAATCCATTTTACGAATCTGTCAGAAATTCCAGCATTCTAAAATATTTGACAAAGGAATCCCCATTCAACGTGGTCATAAGCCTTTGAGATATCAATTTTAACTGTCATGAAACCATTAGGCCCTTTTTTTGTGTTCAGGAAATGCATGATCAGTTGATTACTGATGGAGTTGTTTGAGATTTGTAGGCCAGGTACAAAAGCTATTTGGGATGGACTAATAAGCTTATCAAGGAGACTTTTCAGTCGATTTACAAGGATCTTGGTAATGATTTTGTAAGCCATATTGCATAGGCGGATTAGGCGGTAGTGTTCCACTCTTGTCGCGCTTTTTGACTTTGGGATTAAGGCAATAAAGGTATGATTAAGGGAAGGTCAAAAAACTCCATTCACAAAGAAATATCTTACCGCATCAACCATATCAACCTCAACAATTTCCCAAAAATGCCTAAAGAATAATGGTGGAAGACCATCAGGGCCGGGACTAGAATTGGAGTCCATATCAAAGAGATAGGCCTTAATTTCCTCCGAGGAGGGGATATGGCATAGCACAAGATTCTCTTCATCAGAAACGCAGCTTGGAAAAAGATTCTCTAGAGACAGTGGGAAAGGACTGACATTAGCATCAAAAGAGGAACAAAACAGATTACGAAAGAAATTTACAAAACAACTTCCAATGATACTCCATTCATATTCAACTAAGCCATCAGAATAGTGCAATGACAAAATGGAATTAAACTTTCTATGAAACGAAGAAGAAAGATGAAAGAATTTGGTGTTAGCATCACCACACTAGAGCCACTTTAGCCTGGATTTTTTATACCACAAATCAGCTTCCCTTTTCAGCATCCCCACCAACTCATCCTGCAAAGAATTCTCCAACAGAAAGTTATTCGAAGCAGGATCTTTATCCTAAATTTCAGCAATTTGATTCTAGATGGATGAGATTTTTGTTTGAATATTATCAAAGTGATTTCAATTCCAAAGACAGAGTTCGGCTTTGACTTTAAATGATTTTTTTGCAAGTTTAACAGATGGCAGACCGGGGACAGGGATTTTCGAGGCTACTTGAACCACGGAGGAAATAGAAGGGTCACTAAGCCACATGGACTCAAAACGAAAAAGTCGGGGACCAGATTTAATGGAGGGAGAGGTATTGAGGAGAAGGGATCTGTGATCAGATTTTATAGCTGGAAGGTGGGTAGATATGGCTTTGGGGAAAGAGGTGAATCAAGCTTCATTGGCTACAGCCCGGTCGAGGCACTTTTTGACATTAGTTGAACCAATTCTTTTATTGTCCCAGGTAAACGGATTCCCCATAAATCCAATATCAAAAAGTTGCAGCTTTCCAAGCTCCTCACAAAAACGATTACTGGACGAAGATGAAAAAGGATTTCCCCCCTTCTTTTCAGATTGGTTGATCACATCATTGAAATCACCAATTACAAGCCACGGGCCATTAAGGGTGGCCGCAATCGAGTACATCTCACGCCAAAAATGAGGTTTACGGGATATAACAGAAAGGCAATGAATGGTTGTTAACTACCAGTGAGGACGGGACTGACCACCAGAGATGGTGACATTGAAAAAACAAGAGGACTTTGAACAAACGTCAACAATGACATCGTTGTCTCACCCTAGAATATTGAAAAGATTCAAAGCGGAAATAGCTGTTCTCCGCCACAACAACTCATGCTCTTTACTCCGCTGACCGCCAATCGTCGATCTCCGACTACCAATTGCCTCTGTGCAATAGTGTGGTAATGGATCGTTCTCCAAGGACATTGACCAGCGGCATTGCCGGCGGCAAGGCCTATAAGGAGTTTCGGCGCTATTCATCAACCTCATCGGTTTGATTTAGTTATTCTTTGCCTATTTATCATACGTTAAATGTCTATATGTCTAAAGTGATTTGTATTAGTTCCCGATTGTGAGCAAGGTATGTTGTTGTCTATTGTTAAACCCGATCTTCCCAGCACTCGATTTTACATATTTTTGAATGGAGAAAGCCAAGATATCCTTTATTTGTGAATATTGGTAATGGATATATGACTATTTAAAAATGGAATTGGCTAAGATCTGAGGGATATTTCCTTGGTGATGTTTTTAGTTATGTGATGTACTATACTTCACTCGATTCAATTTTTTTCTATCCGAGATTGATAGAAGTGATAAACCTATTGAACTACTTGATCTTTCATTAGAGGATGATATTATGTTTCAGTGACCTTCTAATGCAGGATTATGAGCTTAAAACAATCCCTAGATTATTTCTTGAGAGCTTCTAATTCAATACTAAAATGTGATTGCCTCCTGTTCACAATGGTATTACTTAGAATACTTGTCATGCGATTGTTTTATTTTTTATATTGACTGTTTAAAAGTGAACTCTTCATCATAATTAATATTCATCTGTATCTACTATTCTTTTCATTGTTTTGTTAAATAGATTGGTTGAAGGTGATGTTACAAGAGATTTTATAAAGAGAGAATTGCATTTTATCCCCTGTGTTATTTTAAAATAGTATAAAGACCCCTGTGTTATTTTAAATAGCATTTTACCCCCTATATTTTTAATTTTGTTGCACACGCACCGCAGCCCCCATCCGTACAGTGTCTGAATTCTTAAATTTTGATTTTGCCCCTATAAGTAGCAAAAAGAAAGCTGAACATCACATCAGGCCCTCTGTTCTTCATTCCTCCTCTCCTCCTTTCTTCTCCATCTCCTCTTCCAACCTCTCCATCTCATCTCATCTCCTCTCCCGCTACCAAAGGAGCTCGTGAATATGGTTCATGAGAGTGAGACTGATTATTCATAACTGGGACAGGCATCACAAAACAGATCCAAAGGGTGTTCTGGTAAAAAATTGGGGCTATCAATTGCAAGAAGTAAGGAATCTAGATTTGTTGATTGTTATTAAATCGAGATGGTAGTTTGTAGAGAGTTAGTATGCTGCTGGGGTGGTCGGTCATCACCTGCACTTGGTGGAGAAAGAACAACATTGTTTTCTTCTTATTTTATTTTCCTTTTATCTTATTTTTATATTTTTAATCATATATATTATTTTAACTTTTTTTTTACTTGAATTTTTTGGTCTAACAATCTAATTATATTAACAGTTTCTATACTTATTAGAATTTGTAATTAGTAATATTAAAATATTAAAATTATAATAAATTAAAATATAGTAAGTTTGTATTTTATATGTTGCAAAATTAAGTAATTCAGTTTTTATTTAAAATTCGTAAAAGTTAAAGTATACAAAGTCTAGTATATATAATTTTCTATCTTTTTTTTTAAATCCAGAAAAGTATAATTTTATTAATAAAAATATTATCATAAACTTACAAAGTTTATTAATAGAAATATTATCATAAACTTAAAAATTTTATTAATAGAAATATTATTATAAACTTACATTTATAGATTAATATTTTCATATTTTCATATTTTCATATTTTTCATAGTTTTTTGAAATTTTTTTCCCAAGCAAATAGGTGGTAGGAGAAATGAAAATGGTGTGAAATGCGGCTATCATAGTCTTCTGCCATTTTAGAAAAAAAACCCAAGGGTATTCTCGTCATTTTCCAACCAAATTTGGAGTCCCACTTTCAATTTTTGCCTGTGTACTCCATGTGCGCAAATTGCCTTTTAAATACAATAAAATTAAAAATATAAGGGGCAAAATGCTATTTAAAATAACATAAGGGGCTTTATGTTATTTTGAAATAACGTAGGGGTGTAAAATGCAATTCTCTCATTTTATAAATGACATTGAGAGTATTTTTGGAGAGACATGACCAAGATGGTACAAAGTGCTGAAGGCAATCAATGATTGAATTTGGGAGAATCACATGGCAGGGAAAGACGCTTTTATTACGAAGCATATTGGGGGTTTCTATTCTTCAAGGAGCACTCAGGCTGAGGATGGTAATAAAGTAAACTTTGAAGTCTTTTAAATATCTTTTTGTTTTAATCTTCTATCTGGTGAATAATATTGTTTCCACAATTTTTTAAGGAAAAGAACTTGGTCAAAATGTGGATAGGGCAGGGGGAAGAAGAGGTTACAATGGATGGTCCGTAAATTGCTCCAAGATATGAGACGCACAAGCCACCGATATACCAATGGATCTAGACCTCGAGAGCAACATGGCTTTGGGTGGAATAAATGATGTTATTGTTCTTAGTATTGGGCGTATGATTTAGTAACTTGTGATGATCAATTGTTTGATTTCTTGGATGCTTGTTTTGATTAATCATTTGTACGCTTTATTTGGATTGTTAAAAACTATTTCTATGAATTGCACTTAGTTATGTTGTTATAGATAGTTAAGGTAGCTTCTTTTTGACGAATTATATTTGCTTTATAATGATCATATTAACAAATAGTTAGTATTATTGGTTTAGAAGTTGATGTTATTTGGGCCAATACAAAAGTCATAAAAAACAGGCCACCAAATTGGATTTGTCAAACAAAATTTAGCAATTACAAACAAGCGAAAATTGATAACAAATAGCTTCAAAGGCAGAAATATAAATAAATTTGGAGACAAATTCAAATATGGATTTTTAATTGAAAAAATTGAAGAGGATAGAGATGGAATTTGAGATGAAATAAATACGAAAAATTTATGAATTAGAGACAAATTTTAATTAAAAAGTGGTTAGAAATTAGAGACGGATATAGAGATGGTTATATCCATCTCTAGATCTACAGATGGAAATAATTCCATCTCTAAATCAAAGACGAGGCTTTCAGTCACTGGTTCAGAGATGAATTTTTCTGTCTCCATTTTATTTCAGAGACGGAAAAGGGCTTTGCGGACAAAAAAAATCCGTCTCTGAAGCCCTCTTTTCTTGGTGTGGTAGTTGAGGTGATTTGTGACTTGAATTTCAGTTTTAAAGACTGGTCTTAATATCATACTTGCTTGGAATATACCAAAGAATTGCCCTATGCATGGGGTCAGATCTCTATCTAGCTCTCTTTGAGTAAATGACAAGTGCAAAGTTCTTTTACCTCTTATGTTGTTTCTATCTGTTTTTTACTTGCTTCTCAATTGTGGGGTGTGCAGGCAACTGCTAAGAAAAAACTGGAGCAAAATCTAATTAGTATGGGATGCACAAAGCCAAAGTCTGAAGGAACTCATTCATCAAGAGCCAAGAGGGCTTGTTTTTATATTATATTTACATTGTTCATGATACTTCTCTTTTCTTTCTTCTTCTCTGCAACTGAGAATTCTTTGGTTGCTTCTTAGAGAGTTATTTTTAAAAAAATAATATTTTGATACAACTTTTTAATTATCACTATACATATGCACTGATGAAGAATATTTGGTTGTGGTCTTTATGAGTTTGTACCAAGGGAGTTGTATGACAATCATTTGCTAATTCTTATAGGGCTTCAGCCACCCCATGGACTTTAACCTCTGCTTCCACTATGCATATGCTTTCACCAGCAAACCCCTGGTTGACCAATTAAAAGTTACATAGGAGACGAATCTTTCCCAACCTCGTCTGGACTTTGTTGCACTGAACCAATAATTAGCTGCAAGAAGAAAAAAGGCAAAGCTTAAGTTTGTGGCACAAATTCCTACCTTGCTTGGGAGGGTGTTAATTAGACTAGAGGAGGAAATAATTTACTTCTGCCAAAGTCGTGGTTGTTTTTAAGTTGGTCTAGTATGCGTAATGTGAATTCTGAATATATTTTGGATGCTGGAGACAAGTTTTCTGGTTCAGCTAGAGCCAGATACATAGATATGAAGCTACCTGGACCGCTGCTGTAGCCCCTAAGATAGAGTTGTATCTTCCTGCAGCACCAATTTCAGTTTCATAGTGTTAACTGAAGTAATGTTAAATGATGAAGAAAAGGTGAGATAAGTAGTTTACCATTTATGATCAGCAGTATTTAATGGTTTGGATTCTACGCATTCTTCAGTTAAAGTGGAGAAATTGCTAATTCTCCAGGTGTTATTTTAGGTAATTGGATCCTTTAAAGACTCTCCTTTTCCGATGAGTCTTTCTTGGCAGACGTAAACCTCTGTCGCAAATACACAGGTGTCATTGACAAGATATCCATTGGCAGGATCCTTAGAGGCAACATGAGATATGAACTTATCAAATCCCCATTCGAGCTTCAAGCCATGAAACCATCTCCCATTTTCTGCAGTGTCTGAGAATAAAAAAGAAAAGAAAAGTAATAATTATTATTGACACAAAAAAAGAGCGGAATGGAATAATGGAAGGGCTGGCGGGTTACCTTGGAGAGTTAAGTAAGTGTCATTGTTGTGATCAAGAAGGAAAAGATGGAAAAAAGCTCAAACCTCCCAACCAAGAGTAGTTGGTGGGGAAGTGAGAAGCAAGTAGAGGGAGATATGATCAGTGACTCCTTCGTTTTTGTTTCCACTTGGGTGAAGAACCAACTTCCTGCAGCCCAAAAATCACCTCTTGAGTCTTAAGTCTTTACTCTAACTAGTATAGTAGGAGAGGAGCCTTTATCGATCACCAAGAATTGTAGAATGAATAGGCTCCAGCTTTGAACTCAGCGGAAGTGTGGCGCTCTATTTTGTTTGTTGTGAGCAGGGAAAATGGGTCAATTTAACATGATGATTGTGAAGCTCATGATGATTTAATGAGATTTTGCTGTGGTTTAACTTGGGAAAATGGGGGGTGATCTCTTTAGACTAATCTTTAGAATTTCTAGCTTTCTCCAATTTCCATGAACTACCAACCATTAATGCCATCATTACTATTATTTGGAATGAGTGTGCGGTGTATGGATAGGACATGATCGAGACACAGCTTTAAGTTGGTCCAGTATTCAATTTGGGTAAGATTCATATGAGAGCAGCACGTGGGTATGGCCAATAATTTGATCCAACCCAGCCGAACAAAAGAAGATCTTGTATATTCATTTGAAAATGGTCTACAACTCATAGCATGTCATGTTAGCCACATTAGTTTCAACACAGCACAACTCCTATAACATAACCAAATGTGCATTTTTAATTTAGCTAATACTCTCCTATGGTCTTTCATTGACTAGACACTGATTTGAGCATTGGAGGGTTTTTAATTCTTATGAAGTCTCATTGCTAAGATCTTTAGTAAGGCCAGGTTCATTATTTGTCTATGCAAAATTTACACCACAATCCGTAGGTTGTCTCAGGACGACAACAGCTAAAGAAGACATAGTCTTCAGACTTAACACGTTTTCTCCATTCAGTAAGAGCGTTCATTGATGCACTATATTGCAATTCACATCTTTGGAATAGCCCTTGTATTTCTGGATCTGTTATAACTAAGCCTCCTGCATGAATAGTGTCCTTGTTTGAAAAGACAAGAAATGTGATGCCTTGAATTGTGTTCGAAGCCAGTTGTTGAAGAGTTATACCAGGACGATCGTATCGGTGTCAAGAAATTAAGACAGTAAGTAGAATTTTGTGTTTCTGAGCAAATATTAGTGCTTAAATCTGATGGTCTTGCATCTATTTTTGTTTGCAGAAATGTTGTTGAAATGAAAGCTAAAAAAAAGATTTTGCATGAGCAAAAGGGACATTTTTTGGATATATTTATATATATATATATATATATACATATATTTTGCCTTCTTTTTTAGCGGATAGAGCTATGTTAGAAACAATATTATGAAATGAGGCTTAGTTTTATATAAATAAAAATAGGCCAAAAGAACCATTTATATTATTTAATTTTAATTGGAAAGTAGGAATTCCTTAGTAGATAAATTGCTTGGTTGCTATTGTAGTTACAATGTCAGAGCCATAGACTTTTGTGTGTTTTCTAATTATTTTGACATCATGAACAAAGCAATACAGTTAGTGTGACTTCTTTAATTGGAGGAGCTTCTGATAACACGGGATCTAGTATTGCACGTCGATGAGGTCAAACTTGTTATTAAATTTAAATGGTTTTCTTCTACAGTTTTTGGTAGTTGACCTGATTTGTGACTAGATCTCTGTCTGTCTCTCCTTGAATAAATGACAAGCGCAAATTTCTTATACCTCTAATGTTGTTTCTGTCTGTTTTTGACCTGATTTTCAATTGTGGGGTGTGCAGGCAACTGTTGAGAAAATTAAAGCTAGTGCAAAAGCTAATTAGTATGAGATGCACAAAGCCAAAAGTCTAAAGGAACTTATTCATCAAAAGCCAAGAGGGCTTGTTTCTATGATATATTTACATTGTTTTTGATATTTTTCTTTTCTTTCTTCTTCTGTGCAACTGAGAATTCTTTGGTTACTTCTTAGAGAGTTTATTCTAAATGAAATTTTGATACAACTGTTCAATCATCCCTATACATACGTACTGTTGAGCAATATGTGTTTGTGGTCTTTGTAAGTTTGTACATGGGGACTTGTATGACAAGCACTTGCTAATTTTTATAGGGCTTTAGCCACTGCAAGAACATTAATTTCCGCTTCCACAATGCATAGGTCGTTCACCAGCAAATACTTGGTCCACTGCTTAAATGTTTCAAGGGAGAGGAATCTCGGCCAACCCAATGTGGAGTTTGATGCACTGAACCAATCGTTAGCTGCAAGAAGGAAAAAGGCAAAGCTTAAATTTTTGGCACAAATTCTTGCCATGGGAGAAGAGGGTATTAATTAGACTAGTCTCTAGAGGAGGGAGTAATTTACTTTTGCAAAAGCATTGCAAGGGGTTAGGTGTTTGGTCTAGTATGCGTAATGTGAATTCTGCATATATTTTGGATGCAGGAGGCAAGTTTTTCGGTTCAGCTAGAGTTAGATACATTGATATGAAGTTATCTGTACCACTGCCTCTGCCCCTGGGATAGAACTGTATCTTCCTGCAGCACCAATTTCACTTTCACAGCGTTAACTGAAGAAATGTTAAATGATGAAGAAAAAGTGAGATAAGTAGTTTACCATTTATGATCAGCAGCATTGAATGGTTTGGATTCTAGGCATTCTTCAGTTAAAGTGGAGAAATTGGGGATTCTCCAGGTGTTTTTATAGATGATTGGATCCTTTATCATGGATAAGGACTCTCCTTTTCCGATGAGTGTTTCTTGGCAGACGTAAACCTCTGCCCCGAATACACAGGTGTCGTTGACAAGATATCCATTGGCAGGATCCTTAAAGGCAGCGTGAGGTATGAACTTATCGAATCCCCACTCGAGATTCAGGCTGTGAAACAGTCTCCCGTTTTCTGCAGTGTCTGAGAGGAAACAAGAAAAGATAGATAATTATTATTGACACAAGAAAAGAGAGGAATGGAATACTGGAATGGCTGGCGGTTACCTTTGAGGGTTAAGTAAGTGTAATTGCTGTGATTGAGAAGGAAAAGACGGAAAAGAGCTCGAACCTCCCAACCGGGAGTAGTTGGTGGGGAAACGAGGAGCAAGTAGAGGGAGATATGATCCGTGACTCCTTTGTTTTTGTTTCCATTTGGGTGAAGAACCAACTTCCTGCAACCCAAGGATGACCTCTTGAGTCTAACTGCTACAGTAGTGGAGAAGAATTGAAGAATGAATTTTACCAGTCGTAGCCTCCAGCTTCGAACTTGGCGGAAGTGTAGCACTCGTTGTTTTTTGTGAGTAGGGAAAATGAGTCAATTTTGAGGATGTAATGAGTGGGCGGTGTGTCCGAAGTTGATCCTGAAACACCTATATCAGATCATTGTTATTGTTAATGACAATAATAAAAGAAAAGGACAGAGAAAAGAGTTGAATTATATATGTATATATATAAAATTAGGAAGGAAGACGATGGAACCATGTTGATCTGCGAATGAAGGATCTGGTTCCATATATGGTCAATTATGTGATCTGTTGAGTTTGTGAGATAATAATATAATAATACTGATGATAGAAAATTATATTTATGAGATGAGCATGCATGAATGATGATGATGCAGCTTTTATAGAGGGATGAAAACTTAAGGACAAATTATTAAAATCCCTTGCTTGATTCTGCATGCATGTTTGTTATGGAGTTTGTCTTTGTAATTGTCCCTCCCAGAAGAATAAAAAGGTATTGCCATCTCCCCTGGCACTCTATTTACACTCCATCCTTTGCTTGAACAACCCTCATGGTATTTTTATCAATAATAAAGATCAAATATTTGTTCTGTCATGATCATTAATATTCAAGCACACGAGAACTTTGAGCACTTAATTCAATTTAAAACATGTATTAGTATATGAATTGAATGCACATGACATGCTCCCTCATCCCTACTCCCCAACCCATACCATCACAAGTCACATCAAAAAATTTTGAATTCAAAGAAGTTCCGAATAAAAAGGGAAGTGGAAGTTAGTGAAGCCAATTCTTTATTCCGAATCAAATGTTTGATAATTAAACAACCAAGTAATTTTTTCAGAAAAATCCCACTTTAATTCCATTTGCTATTTTAACATACCTCACTTAAAATGAATTTAAGAGAAGTTAATTTCTTCCAGAATACAAGTTATTACAGATCGCCAAAACAACACTACAGAGACATTCCAACCTATCATTCCTTTCTTTAACATCTTTTGGTTCAACTGCAAAGATTTTTCCGCAAGAAATCGGCTCATTCAACGCAGCTGCTGTATATCTCCCTGCATTTGCAAAATCACCACCTTTCAAATAATAATATGCTAACTTAAGATAATATATCGCGCTCTCATAATTCATCACACAAGATTTGTATCGCGCTCTCATCTCCCTATCTATTGTCCTTAAACGCAACATAATTATCGTGTTTTTTGTTGCTTGAGCAGTGGATTTGCTTAAGTCCATAGAGATGACACCAAGTTGAAGAGGAGAAGAGGCCTTACGAGCTCTGTTGTTCGATTTTAGAATTTGCGAACAAAGATTCGGATTTCTTGTTTTTCTGCATATTTCAGAGATTAATAAATCATCTGATTTGAGGAAGCTAAGGAGAGAAAGTATAATAGAAAAGAATATGAATGTTTTAAATGGAGTAAAGGGCATTTTCATTTTGGTTTGAATGTGAATGTTTTGCTTGCTAATTTATGAAGTAAACATTGACAAATAGCCATTACGAAGATTTTATTTCCTTAACAAATATAGGATTGCCTTAATCAATTAGTTTTTATTGTTTCTTCCCAAAGTGAGTTTTTTGTGAAATTTAATTAAGTTCAATTTGTGAGTGGCAAAATGTTGCAGTGCGTATAATGACTTAGACTCTTTTAATGTCATTTTAGTCATTATTGTCGTTTCATATTCATTTAAGAACTCATGTTTAGTAATGTGTGCATAAATGCCACTTGACTTTGTTTTACTTTTGATGATGAATTAGACATTTTAGAAGGCGATTTGTCAAAAGGTTTTCAGACTTATTTTAGATTCACGTATGACGACCCATTTTTGAATTAACTCTACATATGTAAGAGCATGTATTAAATATTTTAATTTGTACAACACTCGTATAACACTCCGGTTCAATTCCAAACAAGACGTTATTTCATTTTTATTATTTTTTTTTTAACCATATAGATCCAAAATGATCCAATCAGTACATCAATGAAAATTTCTTAATTGTTGCCAAAAAGATTGGAAATTGCCAATATTATGCTATCAAGGTCTTGCAAGTTTTGACTGGCCTCTTTGAGTAGAGGTGGCTCACTTGGTGGTGCCGCAAAATTCTAATCACAATAAACAGGCTGAACGGACACACTCAATGTTGTTGTCAACAGGAAGTTATACTTGCCAAAGTTGAGATAATTCTCCCACAAGTTTAGGTTTTTAATAGCATCACCATACTCATTCAAGCACGATTGATATTGCTGTTTCAGTCATTGAATAACACGCTGATGAATTCATAAGTTGTCTTAGTGATTAATTTCGTTGGTTTAAGCACGAACCTTGCCAAATCAATGAGGTTATTAGCAGCAGGATGCCACCTGGATTTAAAAGTTGATAACAAAGAGCAACATTTCTTGTCCCAGAATAGGTTTTTACGATCAAGGGTGATGGTGTGGTATCTGCTCTCTCTCTCTCTCTCTCTCTCTCTCTCTCTCTCTCTCTCTCTCTCTCTCTCTCTCTCTCTCTCTATTTGGTTATGTTCTTGTAGAACAAGGGCCGTCTTTATATAGCTTTTAACGAGTTGTACATCTGATTGCATTGTGGGCTTCGAAGATTAATTGTAGGTATAATGCATCTGTTGTTATTTTTTTTTTTTAAAGAAATAAGATCATGAGAGATTAACATAATTTTGTAATATATACGAAATTTGCATTCCCTAAAAATCACAAGAATTATGCATGTTTTGTTAATTGGATTGATGTTACGCATATCTAAATAATATGTAGCAAATATGATATTTGAAATCCAAAAGAATGCAAGATTTCAAGAATTTCTCTTTTTCCTTTTCCACTTCTTGATATTTTGCTTATATTAGCATATACAATTGGCTTCAGTTGACATAATCAAAAGTTGATTTGGTGATGAACTTCAGTGAATCGATTATAAAATGTAAAGAATGCAACATATATATGCTCTGTTTAGCACAATCTGATCTCAAAGATTATCAAAATTGAGAGGGATTTTAGCAATTTTTCAATCCGCTTGCAAGAATATCACTAGTCATAGTTGTTACAATATCATACTTGAAAAAATCCTCCCAAAAATGTAATTGCTACCAGAGACACAAAAATATGAACGCTTAAAGACTTAGTCCAAACCCACTTCATAAAATATAGTAGATTCGACTTGAGAGTTAAAACCAAGTCAGTAGACACATCCATGGACCCATTCAACTGGACTTACTGTGGCTTCATATAAATGAGAAAAACACCCTAACATTTCTTGAGACTTCACCCAACTACAAAAACACCTCTAATGTTGAAAAATTACAGCATCCCCAACAGCTAATTTAGCTAACTCAAAAGAGATTGTATAACATTACAAAGACATCTGAATATGTTCGTTTCTCAGGAAATATAATCACAATGCTACACAACCTACCTTCAGTTTTTCATTAGCGCAACAGAAGAGAATTAATGTAATTTTCCAAGTCTATTAGTTCAAACCTCGTGCACCGCTAAGGTAATTTTCCTTTACAATTTTCAGCGGATGAGGCTAAGACCGGGCCCCTAGACCCGTCTATCAACCTTTTCTTATCCCAAATGAGAGGATGTAATCTGGCCATGGCCTACTCAAAGCCTTTCTAATTTCATATCAGGACACATATAAGGAACACATCTGTAATCCATTTCAAGAAGGCTCATGCCTTCTACAGAGTCGAATCAGGCAACCCAAAAGAAAATTAGGAAGACAGGAAACAATTTAAATATCACTGCAAATGAACATTAAAACTCATCAACTTGAGATGTATTTGACAGAAATAATATGAATTCCGCAGCTGAGATAAAATCTATCTCAGGGATTTGAAAACCACAAATCCTTAATAAGCCCAATGTACACCGCTCATGATGTTATTACTCACATTGTCATGAGAGGAGAGTTTAATTCAAGTACAGTAATGTGATCCCAAATTGATGGAGGAAGAAGATACGCAAAGATTCAACTACTTGTTCAATTAAAGGCAGGAATTGAAGAGAGAAGCTATGCTATGTTTGGTGTAGAACTCTTCAAACACGGTGTCTTTCTAAATGTGAATGGGCTTGTCATAGGTTGCCATGGCAGCCTCCTTTAATGCTTCACTCATTGTTGGATGAGCATGGCAAGTGCGTGCAATGTCTTCACTCGATGCTCCATACTGCAGAGCCAATACAGCCTCATGAATGAGCTCCCCGGCATTTGGTGCCATGATGTGCACGCCCAAAATCTTGTCAGTCTCCTTCTCGGCAAGTATCTTGACCACTCCCTCAGCGTCATCAATTGCCTTTGCCCGGCTGTTTGCCAAGAAAGGGAACTTGCCTACTCGATAAGCAACTCCAAGGGCTTTCACCTGCTCCTCAGTTTTCCCTACATATGCTACCTCAGGGTGTGTGTAAACAACCCCAGGAACCATATCATAGTCCACGTGACCTTGCTTGCCAGCAATAAATTCGACACATGCAACACCGTCCTCCTCAGCCTTGTGAGCCAACATCGGTCCAGGAATAACGTCGCCAATGGCATATACCCCTGGTACATTAGTGGCAAACCGGTCATTCACCAAGATCCGGCCAGCCTTGTCGGTTTCAACACCTATCTCATCCAATTGAAGGCCAGCAGTAAATGGAACTCTACCAGCAGAAACAAGAACGACGTCAGCCTCAAGAATGGTCTGGTCACCACCAGCTGCTGGTTCAAGGGTCAGCTTCACACCATTACCCGTGGTGTCCACAGAAACAACCTTAGTTTTAAGCATGAATTTCATCTTCTGCTTCTCAAGGAAACGTTGAAATTGTTTTCGGATTTCGCCATCCATAGTTGGAACAATGTCAGGTGCAAATTCAACAACAGTAACTTCTGACCCTAGGCGGCCCCAGACAGAGCCCATCTCAAGACCAATATAGCCAGCACCAATAACAACAAGTTTCTTGGGAACCTCTTTCAATGCTAAAGCCCCAGTTGAGGACACAATTCTCTCTTCGTCAATCGTTACCCCGGGTAGACTTTTGACATCAGAGCCAGTAGCTATAATGATGTTCTTACCTTTCACAACAGTTTTACCACCTTCTAAAGTATCGACTGAAACTTCAGAAGGTGAAAGGAATTTGCCATACCCCTTAACGTAGTTTACTTTGTTCTTTTTGAATAGACCCTCGATACCTTTGGTCAAATTACCCACAGCTTTATCTTTTTGGGCCATCATGGATGGCAGATCAACCTCAACTGAAGCAAGCTTTACACCGTGACTGGCAAATGAATGCTTTGCTTCATGATACATATGGGAGGAATGAAGCAATGCCTGAACAAGATGCATAAAGGCGTAGAAAATGAGTACAAATTAAAACATGAAAGTTCGGGCCAGTGTCATCATCTTAATAAGTTCGAAATGTCAGCAGAGACAATGACTAATTGAAGAAAAAATCAGACGTGGAGAAAGACGGAAATCCCAGCATTCTTATTACTCCATTGAAACAAAAATGAAACACGAGTTATATTAAAATTCCCTACAGCATATGCATATTCTTTTCAGTATCCTTTATAATGCATCACCAGTTAGCCTCCAGAATTATTTAGTTAATAATACATTCCAACTAGTGGAAGCATAACGTTTGAGACCAAATCCCAGCACCAATTAAGCAATAACAAATAAAATTCCTTGCAAAACCAGCTCATACCTAGTAAATGAATCATCGAAAATCCAACACGATATATGAACATAAACCCAATCTTGGATTAACGAAAGCTAAAACACACATGCAGAACCATATTACAACAGATAACAACAGTAATACGTCCACTGGTAAAACAGCTAAAATCGGATAACAAAAATAATCAACACATCCAGAAAATTATGTGGGAAAGAAGACTCGTTCATACCTTGGAAGGGATGCAACCCACGTTGAGACACGTCCCCCCGAGGGTCCCCCGCTTCTCGATGCACGTGGTCTTGAGGCCGAGCTGCGCCGCCTTAATGGCGGCAACGTAACCACCAGGGCCGCCGCCTATGACGACTACATCGTTGTCGTCAGATCCCGACGCGAATCCCCTGCTGAGAATCCAGGAGTATTTGGCGCCGCTACAGAGATGCTTCGACGATGACGAAAACACGGTCATCGCTTTTCGCCTCGCGATACTGGCCATCGCCATTTTTATAGAATAATAAAATTATGCGAAAATTTTTCTAAATCGAGATTCCCTTTGCCTTCTCTGAATTATGTAATTTAGCTGACACCAAAGTGTAGCCACCCTCCTCTCAATGAAATCTAACGATGAATTAATGAAAGCCTGCCTTTAACTCATTAATAATTGAGATTTTTCAGAGCCGTTGATCTGGTGGAAGCTGATTGGCAGCCAATCTTGACCATTGAATTTTTGAAACTTCAATCCAATTTTCTTGTGAGAAGGTAGAAAAGTGCCAAAATTCAGAAATCGACTTATATGATTTCAATTCATTCTAAAACAATTTTTTTAATTTTTTTTTCTGTATTAATTTTACAATAACAGCTCCGTTGTCTAAGGCTTACACTAAAATAGTGCTTCGAGGGGCTAGCGGCCAAAATCACGAAACAAGGGCCAAAACACAATTAAGTATAATTTAAATAAATAATTCAAATTTTAATTAAAAAAAAATGCAAAATTTTCAGTCGTTTGTAACTGTCTTGTCCTGGAGCAGCCTAAATATTGTGGCCTTGTATATATTCCAATTCCAAAAAGGATATACGTCTGGTTGAGAATAGCAGAAGAGCGGATGAGCATGGAGCTCTTATCAAAAAACCAACAAAATATCTGAAATGAGAATCATCAAACCATAAAAGAGATAAAATAGAAACAAAGACGCAGCCAACTAAAACACACTTGGGCTTATGGGGTGAAAAAATCGATTCTTCATCATCATCTCCTGAACTAAACATACTACTGAATCCCAGGTCAGCTACATTCTGCAATATAATCATGTCCCGCCAAAATTGTTTCCCCTCACAAAATTGTTGGTTGTTTCTTCTCTCCCGAATCTGAAGCAACCTTAAAAACAGATGAAAAACTAAACACCCAAAATAATCTGTACAAAGAATATTGGTACCTCTTGTCCTATCTCCAAGGCAAGAATACTATATATATATATATATATCTCCACCCCCCACTTTGATTCAATTGTCTTCTATTACGCTTCGCAACTTATTCCGTGCCTCCTCAGACACGCATATTCTGAATCTTGACCTTCGTGAAGGAACTGGTTCTTGAGTCTCTTGGGAAAAGAAGCAAACAACGATCGCTGTGATGTTGTCGCACGTGTCCCGCCTTAACGCTTGATTGATAAGCTCTCTAGCACACTGTTGTGGGTCGTTGCAATGCCTAAGCTCGCGGCGAACTAAGGCAACTGCTTCCTGGTTTGACAAAACATCCCAAATCCCATCACATCCAATTATCAAGAATTCATCGTCTTCGGTCAGCAAGGTCTGTTGAAGCTCTGGTTCAGCAGTAAGGGGTGATGCAGACCCAAATGGGAGTTTCATATACCAGTCTCCAAGGGCTCGAGTAACAGCAAGTTCACCATTGAGGTAACCGTATTCAACCTTACCGCCCAAATCCTCAACCCTTTTTCGCTCGACTTGACAAGAGGGTCTATGATCTTGAGATAGCTGAACTGCATCTCCTTTCCTACAGAGAACTGCCCGACAATCGCCAGCATTTGCTACGAGTAGATGCCTTCCAAGAACCAATGCAGTTAGCACTGTTGTTCCACAGTACGAATCAACAGAACTTTGCTCATCAGCCAAGGCTCTATCAGCTAGTAAAAATGACCTGCGATGGGAAGTCTCTAAAGCTTGAAGGAATTTTTCATCAACATCAGATGTTTGAGGCAGTTCAGCTTCCTCAAAGAAAAATCTCATGGCATTATTCTTCAAATAAACTGCTGCATCAGCGCCACCGTGTCCATCAAAAATAGCATAAAAGGAACTTGGTTGGGACCATCTGTAGAGGGAACCCAAGTGCGTGGATAGGTCATCAATCCGGATGTGCTGATCCTCATTGGAACTGCGAGGTCCAACATCAGTGTGGCTACCTGAACGAATTCTTGGAGCAAACTTGCTACTGAGAGTATCTAACACAGCCGTAGTTTGAATACTTGTTGAACAGCTCAGGGCCTGAAGACAAGGAAAAAAAAATCAAATCAAATCAAACCAGAACTCTTTTGGACCGCAGCATCAAACACAAACAATGACCACAAAAGTGAACTCAAGACAGAAGAGCCAGGCACAAACTAATCAAAATATGAAGAGAGTAGAGCTTTAGTTCAATTCAGCATAGGTATCAAATCTTCTAAATGAACTTTCAGATTCCAAATAATATCTATACTAGTGCCACAAGGTTGCTCTTCATCACAAACTTAAGCAAGACCACAATTGTTAAACCCAATCCAATACAAAATTTTCAATATAAAGGAAAGGCAAAAATCCCACAAAAAAGCTGAATATGAAACCCTAATTTTTTCTTTTTAATTAGAAAAACTCAATCATTTAAACTAAATACTAATACACATGCGTCAGCCCAAACCATATACAGATAGCAGTTAAAGATCCATTAATTTTTACCAAAAAAAACAAAAGAAGCTCCGCACGCACGAAATAAAATATGGGGTAACAAAACGTAAATTCTAGTTTCACAAAGCAGAGATAAACAAAGGACAAGAAACTAACAAAATCCACAAATAAACCGCCAAAATACCAATCAAATCAAGAACCCCTTTTCTCTATAAGATCTAAAACAAAACACCAAGAACACAAAGAAACAGAAAAATAAATTAGGGCATGGAGGAACCTCGATACGCACCAATTCCGAGCAGGAGAGTTCTATGGAGACCGCCGATTCCGAAGAACTAAAGACAGGAGACTTAATCTGCCTAGAAGTAGGAGGCGGTGATACGTCGAAAAAATTGGCATCGATTTTCGCCGCCGCTGGTGATGCAACACAAAGGTACTGAACGGCGACGGATTGCGTACACATCAACTCCGCTTCTGCCAACATAATTGATTTTCTATTGAGCACTAGAAGAGAATCGATTCTTAAAATTCGATAGTAATGAAATTCAGGAGCTCCAGATAATTGTTGCAGCGATTTTGGGAGAGAGGAGAATGATTTGTGGGAGGAAAGAAAAGTTGTGGAAGTTGGGCAGGGCTAAGCTTTTATAGGTAAGGTTAGGCTGATTGGATGTGATATGGGATTACGAAATAAAGCCGTGTACATACTTATTTCATCAGCACTAGCCATTGGTGACTTTTTTTTTCTTTTTTTTTTTTTGTCCCTTCTTCTTTTAATTAAGTAATTAATTAATTTATTTCTTTATTATTGTTTATTATTGATAATTAAGATTCAAATACAATAAGTTATAAGCGGAATTTGATAATTAACTTCAATTAAAAAAATATATAAGGGATGATGACCTCTATACCCCACCCTAAGACTTATCATAATTATCAAAATATCCCTTAAAATTTGAATAATTACCATAGTTTAGGTAATGTATAATTACAATTACACTCCTTTAACGTAAGCATAATCATAGTTGCACCCCTAAGCAAACTATATAATTATAATTATATCCCTTATTTATGATTATTTACTTGTAATATTCAAAATTTTCAAGAGGCGTGTAATAGTAATTTTGCAAACCTCAAAGGATATAATGGTAATTATACAAACTTAAGAAGCGCTTTAATAATTATATTGAACCTCGGTGGGTGTTGAAGTAATTATCCCGATATACAACTTATTTTATTGGAACTCGTAATTTGGGTTCAACAAAACCCCTTATATAATTGATTTGAATTGGAAAAACCTGGGTTTGCCCCTTGGTTTAACCGCTCCATCAACAACCATCCATAACCATTATGTTAAGAATGACTTAATGATCGTAGGGCTAAAATAAGCGAATCCACAATCAATTTTCGTTTTAGGACTTACTATACTTAACCTTTTGGTGTGACAAATTAGGTCCTGCTTTTGAAAATTTATCTGTCATGCTTTTAAGTATTCAGGTTGTTTTCTGTGGTCATTTGAACAGAAAATCACTTAGACAGAGGAGCAAACACGATCACACAGACCCACTTTTCACATAATGCAGAGAAAATAGAACAGCCTACGAGCGTCGGTAGAGTTTTCATTGAATGTATTGCTGATTGTTATTGCGGAATGTACAAACAAAACACGAGATTGAGGAAGAATAATGCAAAAGTTCGCGTAAGGGACTACAAAACAACCATATCTAATTGGCAAAAGTTCGCGCAAGGGACTACGAGTACAAAACAACCATATCTAATTGGCAATCTACATTGAGATTTGAAGCCGTGAAGTTTCCATTGCTGTGCGTTCTAAGTAAAAATATATACAGAGTCTCAAAGACCGACCAACCAAACCTAACAAGTTGCAACATTCTGAAAAACAGTAAGGATATATACAATGGATCTTCAACAATACCATACAAGAGAGGGGCAAAGAGTACATTTTAGGAGGCCGATCCCTTCATAGATAAGTCACTTATACGTATATATACAGTATAATCCCTTTGTCTCAAAAGAGCATAAAATGCTTGATATGCACTGATACGTTGTATATATACTCTTGCATCCTCATCCGAAGAAGATTAGGGTGCTGGATTACAACTCTACTTTGCAGCAGAAAAGCGTGAAGAGAATCCATCAAGGGATTGCCCACAATACAATCATTCCGCATTCCAGAGGCCTGTCACTTGAGCTTTTTGGTACCTCACGACAAGCAATATTTGTACTTTCAATTCAGATGGTAAAAGATGCAGATAGGAAAAAAGGCACAGCAATAGCCAATGGCCTAACATTTTGGGCCATATCATCATATGAACGTTGCAGCATTTTCCATTAGTTTTAGTTTGAATAAAAGGACCAGTTGATATGTTAGTCTGCGGGCTGCCTCACCTATCAGTTCATATATCCCTTGAGCTGTTAGCAGCCAATGAGCATGCTCTATAGAAGGACCTAATTTTATGGATATCAATCACTGTTCACAGCTCCAAGAGTTGAACTCAGGGATACAGATGAAGGCATCTGTTGAGGAGACAAGACATACCCTCCTTTAGGAATTACAGCATCAATGGTAGGAGAATAGGGTTTTGTTACTTTCCTCTTCAGCAAGGCCTGGAACAAACACATAGTAACATTGTAAGCAACTACGACAATAAACTATATAACCTTTTCTCAACTTAGTAAATCCAAGTGTCAATAGTCCTAATCCATTGTTCTAGTTGCACCTTCACACATTCTTTCGGAACATTATGAGTCCTCAAATTATCTAAATCCATACTCATTTTTGTTTTGGCATGAGAAATACCAAAAGAACAAAAGAAACTTTAAGTGGAAAGAGAAATGAAGAGAATAAAAGTCAAACCATTGATTGTGTCGGCCCATAAGTAGATCTTGCTTGCTCGATTGCAGAATAAACCTCAAATGATTGATTCGAATCACGGTTACACTTTATAATGCGAATTTGATCCTTTGCATCTAGTGATTTACTATGCAAATATAGAATAACTCGTGAAGGAGGGGCATTAGGAGGATCTTTCTTTCCATGAGTTAGTTCCATTGTCACCAAGTCATCCCACCTAACATCCCAGAGAACTGAACATGGATCTCTGGCAGGGTTGAATTTTTTCTGCGCAATGAGGTTGGATGGTTGCTGAAACAAAAATACAAAATTGTGAGTTAGAATAAGTAAATGGTTGACGGGATGAGAGATTTGTTATACCCATTCCTTTTTCCAACAAAGGAATCAGATTCACAGGTTTGAGCTTACCTGCAACAGTATAACTCTTCGATGAGTAACCAGAATGATTCTGCCTTTGGGAAGTGCGAAATGGTCCTCGTAGGCATCAGTCAAGGCAAACTTTCCACGTACTTTAAACAGATCAACCTGAACAAAAAATGACCCCGATTCTGCTAATTGCAGTATCACCTAAATCATGGCAAAGAGGGTACGTCAGATTCATGTTACAGATCAGTTTTAGCATGCGTAACCAGGTGATCAAGAAATCAAAAGCTGATAACAAATGATACAAAAGATTTGGGCGTTAAAAATAGAATGAAGTTGATTTATCATACTACACAATAAAAAACTAGCATTCAAACTTTTTCATTTAGTCGTATGGAATAATTACACTTTGCCTCCAAATTATGGCTGTTTTTACACTTCACCCACTAAACCTTTTTTCAACTCAATTGACTATACAAACTTTCAAAAAAGTTGCACATTACCATATAGTCTCATTTCCGGTGAAATATTTGCAAACATCTTCCCAAGATTCCAATGCTGGTTATACCAGAAATGAAGCTATATGATAACGTTGGCATTTGAAACCGGATGGCATTCGAATCTTGAGGGAATATGCGCAAATATTCTACAGGATATGAGGCTACATGATAATGTGCAACTTTTCTGAAAGTTTGTATAGTTAATTAAGTCGAAAAAAATGTTTAGTAGCTGAAGTGTAAAATCATCCATAGTTCGAATGACAAAGTTTAATTATCCCTTGGTTAAATGGTCGTTGTCAGTTATCAATTGTTGAAGACCATTAGTTGTTGACAATAGAGATTCATAGTGTAATGATATCTGTATCATTTACTCAAAGAAATAAATTAAAGGAATTCGATTCATTTAAGAGACAACGTTAAGGAATTAAAAGGAAATGTCATGCGTAATACAGATAAGATCCATATAGCTGATCCTAAAACAATTTCAATTTAAACCCAAAAAAGGCAAGATCATCTTGTGCAGATTGATGAAAAATAAAAAGTAAAGGTACCGGATGGCATAAAATACATGTCTTTTGATGTGAAGATGTCAGAATCACATATAACCCCAGTTATAGCACATTATGACCAGCCAACCAGGACTAACATTTTAATGGGGAGCACTGCATATAGTAGAAAGAATGTACCTGTCCCTGTGCTTTGTAATCATCGTAAGGCCTAAGCAAATTATCACCGCTAATAACTCGGGGCAGTCTTCGGCGCAGAAGCTGATCTTCAGAAGCAATAGCCGACGCTATCTTCATCCTCATTGCATTTGCACCTTCTGTAGTTTTTGACAAAAGATCCAAAACACCACTAACAGGTTGTGCGGCGGCACCTATCAATCCCTTCCCAACACCCTGTACAAATCCCTCAACACCAGAGGCTTTTGCACCTTCAAGAGGCTTCGTTAAAATGCCAGTGACTCCTCGAAATAGGCCTTTAGCTAAGGCCCCACCACCTTCTCGAATGACATCACCAAAGTCCTCTACACCTTTATCCTGCAAGAAAGTTCATAAAATTGAAGGAAAAATAAGAACATCACATAACAAAAATCATCTGCACATATAAAGTAAAGATCACATCCTTCAAAGACGATACAAGAGTAGGCACAATTGCCTAGTGAATACGAAGCTATCACAAGAGGCAAACATGCAGCTAACAAAGGATGTTAAAAGCAAGACATCTGATTTCATCAGTTGAAACATGATGCAATCTGTAGTTTATTGATCGCAGCATGATGCTTATACACGAGTATTATCAGCTAGACTGTTAGGACCAAGGTGTCAAAATGGCCTTGGTATGGCAACATGGAGAAATTTTACTCTCACTTGTAGACGCATAAAATTAACAAGATGTCATGACTGTCGGGGCTCGCCAGCACATATGCCAGGTATTTTGCAGTTAGTGGGGGATGAGAATATAGCAGAAAGAGTAGCAGGAATTATATCCAAAAAGTTCTACGCCATGGTACTTTCAGCAAACCAATCAGCCATTTTGTGGTCCAATGGTAATGAGTATATTCTGCCGTCTAAAGTTCTGATAAGCACTCGGAATCACAGAGAGTGGGAACTGTAAATGTATAAGGTTCTACAAAATTTGCTGAACTTCAGCAGATACAACTAGGCATCCTGTTAGGTCAGGGTACTGAGTTTATTAACACAGATTCTGATCTAGCAGTCAGAATCACAGAGTACAGCCACAACTAATAATATCTACACTTGTTTACAGAACGTAAAAAGTTCAAACCTGTCTTTGCCGGCTCTGAATGAATTTTTTGTCCATTGATAATGCAGCAACACCTTTGCTCATATGTCCAAGTGCACTACTTGCATTACCCAAAATATCAACCCCAGAAAGCAGCTGCAGTGGCTGACTGAGGATATCCTTTTTTATATTTGAGATAGCATTGCCAACAAGAACACTGTGCCTCATACACACATTTTCCTGAAACCTTTGATTGATGCGCACCTGATAAAACAATATCAAGTATATACAACAATTAAGATCTCATTAATGTCACCAAGATATGAAAGTAAAAGAAGACTATTGACTATTTATTAGTCAATTCGGAATCCAAAAAGTTCGACTCATATTAGTTAATGGTTGGTGGACAAGCATAAGGCTGTATTAAATGATTCCACCTAATGAATAAGAAACCTGGGAGGGAGCAATGCATGCTTCTTGAATGACACTATTAGACAACATCTACCCAATGCAAGATGCAGAGGCGCAATCGATATGGATGGTAAATCTTGGTTGAACTCATAAGCAGAAGAGTGCACTTGAAAAGCATATAATCACAACTACATGTATTTTTCTTATTACCCACTAGGGACATATGAGAGGTGTAATATGGCTGAGGCTGGACCAGTGGCATTCATTTAGTTTTTCAACAGATTCCTTTTGTCCTACTCAAAGCCTTTTGAGGTAAAGCATCTATGGATAACTACTTCAAATCCACATTATGGAAATACTCAAGGATGCCATATGCTTACAGGCATATTTTCAGTATTCCCGAGAGCAGTCATTAAGCTTGCCCAGAATCCAAGGACACCCACTGGCCGTTGAGTTGGGGACATAGCCATGGTTACTTTGAAACGAACTTCTGAGATAATAAGAACACTGCCAATAAAGAGGACAAGAATTTCAAACTAGTTCTTAGAAGCCACCGCAGAAAGAGAAAGACAAACATAAAAGTTTCACACATACCCAATTTGAATGATAGGATCAACTGAAACAGAAGTGGTTTTGGAATCGAAGATCCTGCTAATATTGGCCTGCTGGATCAGCCCATGGAGGCGCCAAATAATGGGTTCGTGAATATTAATCAAAAATGCAGTATTTTCAGGTCCCTGACACAGCATTTTTCAAATACTTTTTAGCATTATAAAAATCAGAAATTCATGAATAAAACACACTTCATATACTCACTTGGAAACCTATGTAAGGATATATGCACAAATCTAAAGATCCACTAGATTGTTGAGTTATGGTAAGCTTCAACATATAATCAGTTTCCTCCCCGATCCTTTGAGGCCGAAAGAGAACAGGCATTGGAGTTAAAGGCAACTGATTGTCCACCTGAATCCCACCCATTCTTATTTTTAACCTGAGAACAAAATTGAGACTTAGCACAAGCACATAGTCCAACAAATGACCAAATGTAAATGGGAGAAGGAAGATCACGCAATTAGGACAACAATTTAAAGGCTAACTGTGTGGAATAATCTGATCATGACCAAGAACTTTACCGACTAATCCCAGCGCCTAGTCCAGTGGAATATGACAGCAGAAAATTTCGCAGGGACAAATATAATATCTCTTCTGGTGTATGATCAACAATGGACAACCCAAGCTCTGCGACTTCAAGGATGAGATGAAATTCAGAATCTGAGACAAATGCTGATGGCTGAAGCTGAGACACACTCTCAGAGATCTGTTGTACAGATGAGACACTGCGATTCAAAAGTGTTGGTGCTTCGTTTTCTGGCATCCAGTCACTGATTTTAACAACATTTACTTTCTCTTCCCTAATGATAGTAACTCGTAAACCTGTCTTACGTCCTCCAGCAACCTGGACCGGATGGTGATCCTTAATCTCATCAATATCGTACTTCTGTGATGTCATTGGATCATTTCCATCTATCAATAGTTCCAAATATCGCTCTCTACCAAGATCTTCCCATGAAAAAGCAGCAGCAGCATTAGGAAGTAGAGACCTCCAAGAGTCTTTGGAACCATTAACTTGCCGAAATTGTATCGGTAGAAAGAAAGAGCGGTTTTCAATCCTGTAAAATGGCTTGCATTAGAAAGAGTAGAAAGCCAAGCAACAAAGTGGATGTTGATGCTAAAACAACTAACCGTCTTTGGCAGACAATTATGTCATAAACTTTTTTACCTTTGTTAGCACCCCAAAAAACAAGGGGGAAAAAAAACCTTTAAATTATAACTAAATCCGCTTATCTCAAGTTACTTAAAAATCATCAATATTAGTCTACCACTATCCCTATAGGATTTTTTTTATGTTAATAAGATTATAAGTTTATGAACACAGTTGTCTTAAGGAGATTTTTCCCCAAATTGCAGCAGCTGCATAATGCAAGACTTTTTAGCGCAACAGGATTCCAAGGCCTTAACAAAAAAGTTGTTGAGACAACACTGAGACAAGTATTAGTTTGAAAGATATGCACAGAAGGATTCCAAGGTTTATAAGGTCATAAGTTTTTGCACACAGTTATTTCAAGAAGATTTTTCCACAATCTGCAGTTGCTGCATGACGCAAGAAACTTTTTACCAGCACAAAATTTTTATCAGCACACAAGGATTCCAAGGTTTTAGACACTCAAACAAGATTAGGTTGAAACATATGCAGACAACTTTTAGTATTAAAGTTTCTCAGTCTTTAGCCAGTGGTTTGGAAAGTGGACCACAGGATACAAACAGCCAAAAGGGGAGAAAGCAGACACTAGAGTGAGGGTTCTGTTAAACAGGATAAAAATTAAGAAAAACAATAATTATACAACTAAATCCTACTTCCATGCAGTTTGCACACTGATCATAAATCACTTCTGTCAAAAGGAAATCTCTTAAGTTATTAACCAAAGACAGACATGCATCATTCTAGGTAGATGATGTATTTATTTGCATGGGAAACGAAGTTGAATAATAAAGTATGATTGAACAATCACCTGTAAGGACTTGAAAAAGAACTGGGACGGAATATAACTTCATAGCGTGAGGTCTTTGTCCCACCTCTTACTTCAACCGAAAGATTAATTTGATCACTCCCTGACTCACTTCTCAAGCATATAGACATTAGACCTTCAGAGCCAACACCGAATGGTGCACTCCACTGGTACCCATCCATCCGTAACTGAAAAAATAAGATGCATAAGGTAAGTCACATATCTCTGAAGAAGAGTATATATATATAGGGTTGGTTGATTATACAGACCATAAGCAATTCATCTTTTCCAGATTGCCATCCAAAATGTTTGGGAGGTTCAGTAGGATGAAGCCATTCTTGCGATTGAGTATCATATTGCTGCACGCATATGCTACATCCAACTCTGTTAATAAACATTGTCTGTGGTTGAAAATGTACAACCTGAATATACACAGCCATTGTCATTTCAAAGATATGCTTAGCAGTATTTCTTGTAGACAAACCCACATGAATAGAACTTTTATTTCTCATAAACAAGGAATACGGAAAAATCAGAACTTCACTCCCTAGATCCCATTATTCCTTGGCAGAATTTCTCTCACGGAAACACCATATACACAAAATGAAATCCTCATATCTGCTAGAAAAGCCATATCTCAAAATGAAAAATTAACAAATTATACTGCATAAAGAACAAACAACAGATAGCCCAAGATGTTATGCCAATAAAAGATGCCATGGCTGGATGAGTGTGTAAATGTGACAGGACAAAAGTCTCTTGTTCACCACATCTTAACTATATATGTACCGCAATTACATTCACATCCCAACTTTGGATTTATTGCCATCGATGCCAAAAAGATTCTTCTCTAATTTCCACAACCTAAATGCAAGTTTTGTGAGTCAACAAGACATAAGACATAGCACATCAGTTACCCCATTCTAAAACTAGGCCACTTAGGCGAATATCTTAGATCCCTTATATTTCTGGAAATGAAAAATGGTAAATACACCTTAACATGATGTAGAAAGAAGCCAATCAGACAAAAGGTCCTAGAACTATAAGAAAATTTTGGCTTCAAGTGAAATAAAAATTTCAAAAACTCTGTATATTTCATTGTATGATGGGTGTCTCTACCTTCGTTCTGTCTGAAGTCATGTGCAACACAGCTGAAAGCTTGTAGTAAGTTCCGTCAGACTGGAATGCTCTCACATCAATTCTTTGCTGAAAATCAAGTTAACAAGTATTTGTAACTGTTAGGCTAATGACTATCTGAAGCAAAAAGGTTCTGATATGATCAAAAAGAATAAATGCTGGTCTCCGTATCACCTTTTTCTCCAGCTCAAGAAGTGATACCCCAGGACTGAAATTTTCAGAATTTCGAATAGCAACAGTAATGCCCACTCTTGGGGACAGATACATGTCATTTCGTGATGAAAACAGCATAACACCACCACGGCCAATATAGTCTTGTGGAGAAAGCATACTGGGTGTTGGACTAGTATCTTCAATAGCTTCCAATACTTGTATGTTTCTCCTCATACCAACTTGTCGCCCGACCTCTGAGGTTGAAGGATATCTTGACGCAGATTTTGCAGATTTAACTGCTTTGGAGATCAGAAGAGAATCCACATCCCCACTTTCCAGAGGTTCAATTTCCACCACTCTATATGCCAATGAGAGGAAGGAAGTATTGTTTATCCAGTAGGGCACAAAAAACCTAATTGTTTTGGGGGCAGCTGCAGTTCCTCCCAAATCACGCTCAATGCTGACCCGTAGCCTCCTGCATGAAGTAAGTAATGAAACCAAAGTCATAAGATTCTTAATTAGGTCACCAAAATTATCATTGTCAAGGCAGGCATATGAAACAAATTCATGGTCATGTCAATCATCATAGGCACTGATGACTTGTTGCTAATCTTTAGGCGTAATAAGTTACATCACAAATTTTAAATCAAGATAAATGTCCACAATCCACAACACACAACTAGCTATAAGTCAATGGTATCCTTCAGTTTCACACTCAAATATTGTTGGTGGTGCAGGCAAATCTACCAGAATTTGCCGCACTGAACCTGCAATGAGTACTCTTCCTCTTACTGAGGATCAATTCAAATACTGGTAAGAATAGCAGCCCCAACTGAACAGTTGATGGCTGCTCTACCATCTTCAACTCTTATCAGCTACGTGAAAATTATGGAAACATGGCCCACAATGACAGAATTTAACATATTGTTGCAATGTTTCTCTTCCTTTCTCTCAACTCCCTCCCACCCTTCAACAACATGGTTATCAGCAGTTATCATTTTTGCACGCCTCATCACAAAAGATCTCCACTTTCAGATTCTTGACCCATATAACATACCATTTTTGTTACTGTTTCTCTTTGTCTACTGAAAGTACTTGCTAGTCCAATTTCAATTGTTAGCTCTTATACATTATCCCATTTACATAAGCAAATAGCATCACTGCAATTGCTATAGGACAAAAAATCCATGGATCCCAATTCTTCACATCATATACGTAATGTATTAAGATTTATTAAGCCAACTGCATGAATTCCCGAAACTATGTGTGGAAGGCAGAAGAAGGGCAGTATATATACAGAAACAAAGAAAATACTGAAACATATACGAAAAGAAGTTCAAGACTATGTACCTTTTTCTCTGCTGGTGAAGCATCCAAAATGAGGAGACATGATTACCACATGCCATATCCAAAATAAGAACAGGGTCCTGATCATCAATAGACAGAAAGATGACATCATCAGATACTTTCTTTTAAACAATAGCTTTCGCGCACGTATATATAAACATGCATACATGTTGCTCAAAAGCATATTGAAACTGAAATAATCACCTTTTCCATAACCCAACCACCCTGAACAAATAACACTACATATATCTGATTCCGTATGTCAGCAGAGTATATGTGTACAGTTCCGCGTGATGATACAAATCCATGCTGTCTTTCTATGTTTTTACCATCTCTTAGCCTTTCCCAGATTTTGAATTCTGCAGAACAAGGAAGTCTGTTCTCCAATCTCAGTGGAGAGGTGACTGATATTTTCCAATCATAAACAGGGGTATTAAGATCTGTATGAAGAACTGATGCATCTGTGCCAACAGAGAGCCAAAATAATCTACCAGTAGATCCAGGACAGCACCAAAGAAGATCCTTTTTCTCCAGCTGATCTAGCCTCAATGGAGAAATTGGTGTCTTGTTTCCATGTTTCGTACTACTTTGACGAGAAAGTGTACTTTGGTCAAGAGATAACGAGTCTTTCTCAATAGAAACTGGACGGCCCCAGGCATAGGAAGTTTGAGAATGATCACTGGATGGACGAATTCTTAAACACTGATTCGAATCCCAGAACGTGCTTCTCCAGGGTAAAATCGTAGAGCAACCAGGACATACAACAGTGTCAAGAAAATTCTGGTTTGAAGTGACCCCCTCATCAACTTGTTGCCTTGTGCGGATCCAGCGTCTTCGTCGGACAGCATCACGGGCTGATTTAGTCCCTGACTTTGGAGAATTTGGCGGCCATTTTAAACTTTGATAATCTGGCCCATAAACCCAACCATCGGTATCAACAAACTGAGATTTGTCAATAGTCCACGTTGATGCCCACTTCCATCCAGGGGGAAGAGGAGGTTCGAAGAAGTCCTTTGTAAAAAGCAGGAATAGAAATACCAAAATTATGGACTTTAAAAGCAATAATAAAACCAAGATTTTCTATAATATTTAAAGAGATACTCACTTTCGAGGAATATGAGAAGTCCCTGGTACTCCACCGCCCTGGATCCTTAAAACGGGAACCATATTCATTGTTACCCCAACCAGATACAGGATGGTATTGTTGATTTTCAAAGATCTCTTCAACGACTTGCTTATTACTGCTTACCCTAGAAGAAATATCATGACCAGTAATCATTGAGGCATGACATGTTGAAATATTCAATTTGATATCCGAATCATTTGTCACAGTAGCAAGACCCCTGAAAACTGCATGCTTCTTGCCATTCTTCATAGAAACCTCCAATGCCAAAAAATCATCTTTCAGTTTCCTGGTAATCACTGACAGGGGAAGTAATGAACGAAAACCATCCCATGGACCTTCTGGACCATGTGCAACCCAGAAACCTATATCTCCGTCTATATCATTTCCATCTCCCTGCTTATTGTCGAAGTCCGTAACCATGCTCTTTTCAATGTAAGAAGTGGAAACAAAGAGGCAAGAACGAGAAAGCATTTCATGAACAGGTTGGCCCTGAAAAACGAAATAACAAGAAAACAAGAGTTATGATAATATACATATGACTCAAAAGAAAAGCCCCCAAAAAAATAACTAAATAAATAAATAAAAATCAATCTCCCTCCCTCCCTCCCACCTACCTTTCTTGTTAACGGATAAGATGCAACACTTTGAACATCAGATGCTTGATGGAGCATTCTAGCAGAAGCAACCTTTTTCAACATGTTCATACCATGTCCAACAGAAAATGAACACGAGCCCACCACCTCGCCTAGTATTCAACCAAACAGGAAGAGTTAGATTACCACAGACTAAATTAACAATGCATATCCTCAAGTATAGCCTGGTGATGCCAAAAGCACCCTTGAACATCAAAAGCATTAGCATCAGTAAAAATTACAGTGTGTTCAGCATTCAGAATAAAATGAAAGAAAGGAAGAAACATTGCTGAAGTTGCCAGCCAATGCCCCAAGTGCCTGATACCTTTACCAGCCTTTGCAGCAAGGTTTGTTACTTCCACCTCCAACCTAGCCACTCCCTATAACAATTGCATGTAGAAAATTCATTCAGACAAACTTAGATACCGGACAGAACACCAGTCAAAATAAATAAATAAGTTATTGTTGTTGAACTAAATTAGTCAAACTATACAAGGGTCAAAAGAACTATAGATACTTGAAGCATGGTTGAATTCCGCGGAATCTATACATTACATTGCAAAATAATGAGAGCAGCAAAATATACAATACAAACCACTAAACTTCTTCTTGATACTAATGACGTCAGGTGTAAAATTAACCTAAATAACCTCCAACTTATGATGAGGAATTATTCTTTATTTTAAAGGAAAAGTATTTATGACATTCAAAGAACCGTAGCTTGGGTGAGACAGGTTGCATATTAATAAATGGTTGTCTATAATCACTGAAAATATACGTTCCTACAGAACCATTTCCGTCAGGAACCCCACCCTTTCGACAAAGAAGGCTCTAGAACGACGATTGGTGCTTGCTCTGGTGCTAACTATCTATCACGATCACGATTGAGATCAGCTAGTGGAAGAATGGGCTTTATTGATGACAAATTTTTGATTTGTCAACCCTCGAATGAGAATGTTTAGTTATTCAGATAGTGACTAGTTTAACTTAATTAGTCAGAGTGAGAGAAATAAACATGTTCCTTCAGAACAACTTCTGCAATAGTTGAACTTCATCAGTCAGAGAGAACGAGAAATAACAACAATAAGCTAAGGAACTCTAACGAATACTCACTACTGGTAAGCATCTAAAGCATAATCTAACAACACAATTACGCAATCCCAAAAACATCCTTAAGCTGTGCAATAGACGATTAAGACTCTCTCTCATGGTTATTTTCCCTGATCCTAATCCAATAGCATGTATTGTGAATGTGTATGTGTGTGTGCGCGCGCGCACGCAAGAGAGAGAGAGAGAGAGGTCTCAACACCACTCTCCAGTTGGATTATTCAAAACAACTAAACTCCCATCTTTTATCCTTGGTATCATCATGCACGTGTTGGGATTTAAGGTATTTTCCCTTGTTTTAGGGGTTTGGCATTAGTCATGAGGGGTTTTAATATTCCATACCTTCCGAGGAACTTCAAAGATGAAGAGTTCATTCCATTTGGCTGTGCCTTCATCAGAATCATTCACTCTAGTAATTACTGGTTTCACGCACTTCGTTCTCGCACTTTGAGGGAAAAGTTTTTGTGGATTTGCTTCCTGATTCTCCACAAGCAAGCGCAAAGCACAGAAAAATCGATGACTATTGCCATCATCAAGAAGAGGTAAACCCTGCAGAGAATAGGGATGACGACCATATGTTTACTTATCTAAAGGAAATGGAGTGGTGTATCTGTTAATAATATAAGTTGGTGACAACAACCTTAGCATCAACTATTTGAACTCCAACATAACATCGAGGCTCCCTTGATTCATCCGAAACATTTAATCTGTCAGAATATCTTGGAGGTGGTATCCACAAAGCAGCACTATCATCATGAGGCAGTAAATTGACAGTATCAAGATTATCCCGAGTGTTTTTCAGGTATATGTCACACCCAAGTTTATTTTCCACTATTATGGTCTGAAAATCATCTTCATCCAAAGCTAGATGGGTTGGCTTTTGGTCAGATGCATCAGAACCAGCAGCTTCCTGTCCAAGTGAATAAGCAGTTAAGAAGAGGTACAAACAAGGATAAGAAGCCGGAGAGAGTATAAAGGTTTCTTTTTTTAAAATAAAGAAGAGCAAAGAACATTAGTAAACCTCATAAAATTTCATTGCTTTCTCTTCAAGTTCCCTCTGCTTTCTCCATGAATCCATGGTCTGTGCTAAGGTACCAATATTTGCAGCACTTATATTCACATTCAGAATACTGGTAGCAGCAATTCGCATTCTTTTGGCTACTCTTACAGGTTGGCTTAGGTTAGTATCATATGTTTCAAGCCTTTCAAGCAGAAAAACAATTATTTAGTGCAGTCAGATTGTAAATGGATTTGGAATCAATTATCAATTATTTATTATAAAGGGGGGAAAAAACCTAAATTTCTTACTTAAATATTCCATCAAATGGCTCAACAAGGGGCTCCCATGCTTCCAAATGAATATTAAAAGTTGATGCGGCAAAGGAGGAAATCAACACGGCATTCATTGCTTCAACTCGACCATGTGTTGCTAGCTTGATGTTAGTAATTGTTGCATCAAAAAGTGGAGTCATCTGGAAAGAAAACGCAGATACAGGATCAAGAAAAACATCGAGCTTAAATATATTTAACATACGAAGGGAAATATTAATTTAAGGTGTAAACCATTCCACATAAGCTGTCCAAAATAGTCACAGAAAAGCATCTAATTTTCATCTCTGCTGTTATGTTGTCCCTTGTCTTTGGCTTCTCTGAATCACCAATAGTAAATGCTAATCTGCTTGATGGCTTTTTCAGGTCAGGACGAGCAAGAAACGTGCAAGCCTGCAGAAACAAAGGACTATGTTCAAGGAAACAATGCTTTCGTTGAAGAACTGGGTGACCAGAAATGGAGAGGGTACTAACTACAGTTAATAAAATCTCTGATCGTAACTTAACCTGATTCTCTACTTTCCAGATACTCCAGCATGCTTTTGAACTTGATGACCTTGAGACAGGCGTCTCAGCTATGTAAGCTTGGCTGACTAAATCCATTCTTGGACAGCAAATAGACTCCAAACTGGGTGTTTCATCATGTTGTGTTACAATGCATCCCAAAGAAGCATAACCAGGGGGGGCAACCGGGTACCAGAAGAAAGCTTCCTCTGGTCCTTTCTTCCCAATTTGAGCAACTTTGGTAAACTGGGTAGGTTTTGCAGAAATTTCAGGGTCATCAGCCTTGAAAATGATGCCTAAAGGAGGCGGCTCCAAGCTGGGAAGCAGCAAAACCAAAAAATTAAGATAAGTAACTATCAAAAGCATCCATTGATAAAGCCACTATAAAATTCATAACAGCCAAAGATTACAGAAACAGAAGAATATCTAACCCTTCAGTTATGCAGTCCCCCAGTATGGCATATCCAAAGCGGGGTATAGGTCTCCATATTGAAAACGGTCGACGAAGATCACCACCTCTGTCCCACCAGATTCGCTCAAAGTTTGGGGTCGACATGTAACATTTGCTTGCTTTAGAAATTGATCTTAAAACATCCCAACCTGATGAAGTTGCCTGGTTACTTGTGTGAGAGGATGCATTTTCATGTTTACCATGAAAATCCACAATAGATTCATTTGATGAAGATTGGCGATGGCTAGAGTTCCATAGAAGAAGATGATTCAGGTCAAGACAACGACCTTTGGAAGGGTAACCAGCAGATGGATGGGCATAAAATGACCCTAGACAGTTGTCTAGTCGCCATACACTAAATCCAGATTCAAATAAATGATTAGAAGAAGTACTGAGTAGACATTCTAAATGTGTTGTTGACGTCACTAGGTCAGAACGAATGCAGTGAACAATGTGATTAGGAGGTGGTTGACTTCCAACATGTGCAACACACCCTAATGCCAAGTATCCAGGAGGTGCAACAGGTAGCCAAAGAGAACAGTCACTCTCGATATCTGGGGGAGCATCTTCTGTCTGTTGTCCCTGAATACTTGAGAAAAATCCAATGAGCTCAAAACCAAGAGGCTTCCGTACACGACCATATGCGTTACTCACAGCCAGGACTGACTGTGAAGGAGGATTGGGCCTGAGAAGTATGAAATGTCAGAAACAAACAAGAAACGGCATATAGTATTTGACTGTGTATAAAAAACTTTTATAGATTTAAGCTGTGACAAAATTAACACTTATATTAAAAAAAAAAAAGAAAAGAAAAAAACAGAACAAAAAGGATCTGCATGCCATAACCAAAATTCATGCCAAGTGCTGTGAGAGAAAACTGGGCAAAACATGGCTAACACAATTACTAATTCCAGAAAGGAAAATAGGCGCACACACCCACGGCACATGGCTAACACCATTACTAATTCCAGAGAGGAAAATAGACACCGACCCACCCACCCACACACGCAGAGGGAGAAGCAAGATAATGTTTGACATGCACAAAAACTTTTTACATGTCATAACCAAAATTCATGCAAACTGGAGTAAGTCAGTCAGTCCTAAAAGTGAAGCTCCCATTCGACCTGACACTGAAGGCTAGAAGAGAGTTGAGGAGAGTTGAAAAGGGGAGGATTTTGTGTATCTTTACACTACTGCCCTTAAACATTGTGGATGACAATCAATGGATCAATCATTACTTTACATAGGATTATTTTTGGAAAACATTCAATTTAGAAAATAAAATCCTACATTGGAACATTCTAGTCATATGTCTCAGACACAGTAAACATTGGCTTAAAGATTACCAAATCCAGAAGGGGGGGGGGG
>JACFYI010000253.1:681861-715921 GCA_014898755.1 Handroanthus guayacan
ACTAATTTGCAATTAGACTAGTATAAAAAAAATTTGGTCATAAACTATAACTGCAAGCAATAATGAAACATGTATTCCACAATTACCTTGATGTTACACAATCACCCAAAATAACATAGTTTGATGGTGCTCGAGGCCTCCAAAATGTCAGATTGCTGAGACGCCCATTCTCTGGACAAATAAGTACAATAAATTACGATTAGTCACAATTCTATAATAGAAAGCCAAATTGGTTTTTTGTGTTTTTGTTTCTCTCTTTCTTTCTCCATTCTCGTGGGGGAAAGAAAGTAAAGAGGACGAACTCATACGAGACAGAAAAATCCCAGAAACAAACTCAGAGAAGAATGTCAGACACCTTTCGGGGACACCCATATTTGATCAAAATTTGTACAAGGGGAGAGGGGGTCAGCATTTCCAAATTGCAGTGCCGTAGATGCCTGACTTTGGAGATTAAGTAAGAGCGAAATGACACTCAGAGAAAGATGAGCATATATATCCGTAGACATTATTGATATGTTTGTTTTATCTTTCACAGAAGTATATCCCGCAGATACATCCACTGGATCAAGAATGACAAGACCAGAACCAGCCTCCACAGTTAGATCCTTGAGAAGACCCCTTATCCATCTGTCATCTTCTTTTGATGCATACCTATAGAAAAATGAAGATAAGAAATATGACTTGCATTTCTACATTGAATGGGAAAAAAACAAATGTGGTAACTAAATTTTCAGTGATTAGAGAGGTGTGCAACCAGATTATCCTATAATTCTACACTAATAAAGACATCCATCAGAACAGATGCAATGCCCACACTTATTGTGCAAGAAGCTCTTCCATAGCCATAGTTAAAAAAAAAAAAATTAATACATTCCAAAGACACATTAAGAAAAAAGAACTACATCCGGAAAGTGATCCAGCAGGTTTTACCAATCATAGAATTCCTGAATTGCATAAAATTCCAACCTATAAGAAGATCTGCTGTACAATGGAATGTGATGAACACACCAAATAAGGAGAAGGTAGGACTCACATGAAGCTAAAGTCTGTTTTTGCACGGAGAAGCTGTTCACCTTGATTAGAATCGTCAAGAAATGACTTACTGTTGTCATAGAAGGTGAATTCAGGAGAAACAACCTGAAAAAATGAACCACATAAGGACACAGATGGAGACGAAATCAAGTTCAACCACCAAATGAGATTTTTTGCATTAAAAGTCCTAAAACTTCTCATTCCCGACCAAAGATATCAAATTCACTAATTCCTGAGAACTTAATTGCTGTCACCTAAATGTTATGAAATAACAAAATATTGGATCTATAAAAAATGTCGCAGGTGAGTCTAGTTTGATAAAGTTCAAGCCCAGAACACAGTTAACTCACTCACAACAGGCCAAGAGAGTTCAATACATGACATACTAATATAGTAGTGCCAAAAGTTTCGTGAACTGCACTGATATTCTGCATTCAGTTGACTTGGAAACCATAATATGTGAACTAAGGTAAGGTGCTTCCAAGAGATGTCACGAATAAAGGTACCAAATAGTTACTAAATGTTCATCATTCTTAATGGCCAAATCCTGGCACATGAAATCTTTTTCTTTAGGTGGCATAAATCGGGTAAAAGACTAAAAGGAACAGCATATGTATGGAACACAATAAAGGTGCTTCATCTGAGAGCAGATGGCAAAAAAATAAGGCTTGGTAAAGATATCAAAAATGGGAAATACACAAGGTGACAATTTTAAACTAAGAATACTGGGGCATCGAGCGCTATGCAACCACTTGAAACCCATACCACAACAAATAAACTGTAGAAGCATCACATCTATGTGTATACTGGAAACAGAGGTGCAACTTCTGACAAGGATAATATTCAAGACCAAAAACTCGAATGGAAGACTCAAAATTGAGGCAACAGGAGAGAAGCATGAACTTAGGGAAAGAACAGAACAGAAAAGAAAAGGAGAAACCACAAACTCCTCTCATAAAGTTCATCCTGCAAGGGTTCATCAGCCACACAGGACAACTAAATTTCATAATATTTACCAAATAATGCAAAATTATATATGAAACATGTAATTATTAGTTTAACATGGAATTATTTTGGATGGAATCTTTCTGGACATAGTAATATTTTGTACCACAAAAAGCAATATGTCCAACTTGTAGAGAGAGAATTCGTAAGCTTCAAATTATCATAAAAATGTCAGAGTGATAAATTTGAGAAGCAGGATCCCATGAAATGGGATAAGAACTTGCAGCCATGATATGTCCACAATACATCAACCTAAGACAAAATGTGCATTATCTTTTTAAATAATCAGATTTTGATCCATTAAAAGTAAGTTTCCAGAGATGAAGATAATCTACCTGGGCTTCAAAACTCAAACTTGGCACTTTACTTGATTCATCTTCAACTCTGCCTGAAGCATGTGAGCTGTGTGACAATTCTTCCAAGTGACCTGAATCTTCATGATTTCTATTGAGAGAGTTATCATCCAAATAAGAAATTTCCACACCATCTTCAGGGGAAACTGAATAGCAGCTATTATTGCTCAAATATGTATATGTCCTCAGAAGTAAGCCATTCTAAAGAATAAGAAAAGCAAGGTCAGCAACGCAGGAATGAAGAGTTCTGTAAACATTCCTACTCCATATTCCACAAGACAAAAACACCAAACATGGACAGAGACTCGGTTCAAAAAACTAGGCATACTAACAGGAATAAAGGAGTTTTCACAAAAGTTGGAAAGCTGTAAATTAGCTCAGAGCTGAGATACTGAAATTGCAGACCGACTTCTATTGAGGACTTGAAATCATTCCAGTATAATAGAAATAAGGAATACCACTAGATTGAAAAGAGACGTGTAGTAGAAGAGACTCTACTGATGTAATGCTAATTGTTAAAAGATGGCTTTTAAAGACATTTTTCAACAATATATTGCAAATGCAGTTCCTGAATGCTAGAAAACATTCGGCACAATATCTTGTGGAAAATATAAGTACCAACAGTTCACAATGTAAAGCCAGATAAATAAATATAGATAGATATTGTACCTTGAATTTTACATTTATGAACCTCAGCCTCTTACCCCGTCCGATGATAATGATGGGGCGAATGACAGACAAATGCAACTCTTTCACATCTTTCTCATCCGCAAGACAGATGGTTTTACCACAGCCATCATATATGTATTCATCAATCCCAGCAGCATCAGCCACAAGTTGTCGGCTTGGAGATAACTGCACTGTATCTTCTATTTGTTTATATAAAGGAGCAGAAAGGACTATGCAATTCTTCTTAAAAATTGGATCATTTTTGGGATCCATCATTTCATCCCTGCCAGTTATGGTTCCCAGGGCTGGCACAAAAAACTCGCAGACAGCCAGAAGAAAATCTGGAACAACAAGAACACGAGGCTGCTGCACCCGAACTACAAATGATTGTGATGAAAGTCGCCATCTTCCATCCATTAAAAACATTGTTGAATTTGGCAAATCAACATTGCGTTCAGGGGACATCTGCTTTGGGACATCAGTGCACGAGCCAAGCATCAGCCTCATTTCAGCCTTCGTATTGGGACGAATGTCTAAAATTGAGAACTTAGGTATTGTAATATATAGGTCAGCTTCTGATAATGACGTCATCCGATATGAAACCCAAAGACCTTCAAGCTGCAAGTAAGAAACCAATGAAGAACCAAGCGTGAATTCTTATTAGGATAATAACACAAATATAAACACATAATACACGGACAACACAACAAATGGTACTTACAATAACATGAGCCAAAGGTGATTCTTTATCAGCCCCATGGCATAGCTCTAGCAATGCATAGTCAACTTCAACAGCCACTATAGTGACAGTACGTGACAAAAGTACCTGGCTATTCATGTTCACCTTATCAGCCAGCATTCTTATTGTATCTTTGGCGGAAGTTTTGCTGCTGCGGAAACTAGGGGGAAGACTTGGTTGTTCGCACAAGTTCATGTAGAAACAATCAAGAATAATATTATATTCCTTATCAGACATCACAGCATACAACGAACCCACCTGTTCCACAACAAAATTAATATCACCCAGTAGGTATATAAATGGGTAGTAAGATCTCACATTGTGATATAGAGGTTGTTTCTAGCTACCACAACAAAGAGCAAGATAAAGGATTGAAATGAGCAACTGGCTTACAGGCAGGCATACATATATATAAATGTATATATGTAAAGACTTGTTTAACAAAATCATTAAATTAACCCTAATAAACTACCCCATTAAGTGAACACTTCTATCACACTACCATCAGAGATGGACACATAGTAGAGATACAAAAACAATTACCCAACAGTAGCATGTGACATCTAAAACTCACCATAACCATAGGGTTATACAGTAGAGTGGTGAGCCCTGAAAATAGATGTGGATGGCAAAAAAGCAGAAAGGATTGAACTTGCTTGAAAATCTAATGCCAAGGGGAAAGTGCTGGTAATTTACACTTTCTCAAAGGTATTTGATCAAGATATTTCACCAAGGATCCTCAGTATTCAACATGAAAACTGATACCATATCTGCGTTCTATACAAGAAAATGGTTCGAAGAAATAGTAGACTACTTAGATAAGCAGCAGAAACATATCAGCAGCCAAACCTCTGTGTTCATTACTGAAGTCACTTCTACATAAATGATAAGACTGTGAAGCTTTACATGGTTTCACCAAAAATTCAGCAAACTGAATAGAATAAGTGATCAAAGTGTAAACAGCCTCTTACATGCGTAAAAAGAAGAAAACGAATGAGAACGTAACAACAATAAAAGCTCTTAATCAAATGCACTTCCACCAAAAGATTGCTTAGAGGACCAAGAAGCTGAATGAGAAGTAGATGTGATAGAAAAATTACTTTGACTTCCAAACAGAATGTCGGGACTTTGCGAAAGACATCTCTTAAACTGCGCCGAATGTAAACGTGAACTTCTCTTCCTTCTCGTATCATTGGTTTTCCAATGGAACCATTGATTCCAACGGCCACATTGATTCCCAAAAGCTGTACTCATGCAGATAAAATAAGAGTAAGGACTGACTCTTAGACACATTCTAAAGCCATGAATAGAAATAACAACCTCTGCATCAAGAACATCAAGATGAACAGCGGAAGGATCTTTATCAGGACATCCATGCCAAATGAACGCATTTCTGATCCGTAATTGGCCAAGATCAAGTTGCATGAAACTGTACAGCAGATGCAGTAATTCATCAGTAGATTGGTTAGTTCAACCTTCTGTAAAATGTGTAGAACAAATGAGAAGTTCAAGGTATTAATTAAGTAATACAAATAACCACACCAAGTCACAGTGCAAGTAGAATTTGATGGAAACAATAGTATAACAAATTATGATAAGGACCACCAAAAATCATATCCGTTTCCAATCTTTTAAAAAAAGTAGAAGCATAGAATTGTGCAAGGGATTCACTAAGTAACATATATTATAGCTATCATCCAATTTATCTTCACAAAATAGAGATCCAACCAATCAAACAGAGGAGAAAAATTGAGAAAACTAACTCTTTGCTTAGTGAATTTCGTGGAACTACAATTATGGGAGTGTCCAGTGAAAGGTCCAATTTAACAGCAGATGCTCCATCAACCTCGTATTTTTGAATCAGCCATTCTATTCCCCCGACTTTATCAACAAGTTTTATTACTTCTTCAGTATGTGGAGTGGCAAGTTCCATGAAGTAAGCAGTTATCTGCAAATGCACATTCACCAAATCTATTAGAATTAGAAAGGAATGCACAATTTACACCAAGCGACTAAAAATGAACACAGCTGCCATATTAGTCCAATCTCTTCGGCATGCAGTAGTCAGAGTCATTCAGCCAAATAAAATTAAAAGACGTGAGAGTATAAGACAAATATTAAGTGCTGCGAGGATGAGAATGCAAGCTCAATGGTTAACTTGAGAAAAGCTTGAATGACCTAAGATATGATACCAGACCAGTGTATACCGGATGAAGGCAAGAAGTACCTCTTGGACAAATCTGTAAAGGAAAACAATGCGGACGGCAGAAAGCCGGCCGCTCAAACTGTAGTCATATCCTTCATAATCATCATCCCCAATACTGTAAGACTTGAATGTAAACTGGAAAGAGGCCAAAGGTAATATAAGATCCACATCAGCTGGAAATAAAATAAGAGAGAAAAGTTCTTCTACACAAAGATTCAAGTACCTGTATTAGGGATTCAGCTTCTTCGTTCCGCAGATCACAAAGCCAACCCCAACACCGATCAGATCCAAGTGAAAGATCGCACAGCCTGAAGTTTCCTAGAGTTCCCTCGATAGAAGTAGAACTTGGATGAACCTTAATCAAAGAAAGAATTGCCCGTGATGATTAACTGTGATGCAGAGAGGAAATACTGGAAAAAAGGATGATAAACAAATAATGCATAGCTACAACTAATTCAAAAATAAAATTATATCTATATACCAACAATATCTCTAGTATATCCAGAAATAGAAAGTAATTCCAGTACCTTAATATCTAAAAGAAAACTTTCTTGCACGAACATAGCAAGTTGAGTCTCATCCTCCTTGTTAAGAAACATGGTAACGCTATCGACATTCATGTTCAAATAAAAAACAACCCGGCCTTTCCCATACCCCAGTAGTCCCTTGATGGACGGTGCATGTCCATGATCTTCTGTCCTGTCTTTGTTTGCCAAAGGTTCATCATCAGGATTCTCTATATTCATCCCACTAACACCACTATTTGCTGCGCTTAGATCAAAGCCAAAATTGATCAAAGCAACAAGAGTAGGTCGATTGCAATAGAACTCCAGCTTCGACATCCGAATGCTCATCTGAAAAGTTAACCACATTCAGAAACAAAAATATAGATGATGATTTAATTTAAAATATCTCTCACTTCTCCTTCGGAGGACTACCTGTGTATCTATACCATCGTAATCGAGGGAACCAGGAGTCCTTGTCAAGAATGTGACAGACACAAAATCAGAATCATCAGAACCCATTGCCTCATAAAAAACATCACTGGGAATAGTTTTTTCCTTTGGCATATCCTTCTCGTGGATACTCGTTTCAGCAGAGTCATGCAATGTTACGAAATCTGACAAGGCATCTTTGAAAATATCATCCTCTTCAACTGTCACTGCAAGCAGGTCCTTGCCTTGAGGTCCTAAATTACTAGGGGAGCTACATGAATGCTGATCCATGATAACTGAACAGGCCAAATACTTTGAATGTTTGGACAGAGAACCCTGAAGTTCATCCATGATTTTCAAAGAATTCAGCTTCATTTTTACAGTCAAATCACTTATAGAACTTGAGACATGCACCTGCAGAGAATCAGAAATTACAGTATTAAGACATATAAGATATGTCCCTACGAGAACACAAAAGCATGACATTGTCAGAGAAGTTAACAAATTTGAAGATCTACTAGAAGTTCTATGTCGCGGACTGACATACAATGGCATAGAACAAAATATTATCCTCTTGTTAAAGCAAAATATTATTCCTTGTTAATGAAGATAGACAGCATCTTAGATCACGGTACTTTAGATTATTTGATCAAGTAGCATTCAGCAAACTCTGTTGGGACTTCTATGAAAATCATACAAAAGGAAATCATGTATAAACAAACACATTCCCGACAATGCTGAATGGGGAAAATACAAAATAACTGAAATCCATGATCCTGATCAGAAAAGTGGAACATTATTAAAGTTCTTGCCTCATTAAACAAACAAATATTTTGAAGGCTTCCATATGTTCAAAGGTATGTACATGGAGAACCAGTGTCCGGTGAAGTGACTAAATTGAAGGTTTCTCATACGTTCATGATCAATTGATAATTCAGTGCACTAATGATGCTTTAGCGAATTGCCTCACAGACCTATTGACGAAACCATCGCAGCACCAGCCAAAGATGATTACAAGTCATTACATCTTACTCATTATCAACATAAGAAGAAGGGGAAAAAAAGCAAAAACAAAATTACAATGGGATCATTCCCTTAAAGAAGGATGTGAGTAGTACCGCTTGGCAGGTTCACCAATTATTTTCAAATGACAACTGAGCAGGCAAATACAAATGTTTCTGGCAATATCCTTTTCTCATGTTTAAGTTCGAATTTTAACATGAATGAACATGCAATTTCAGTAACTTAGTAAGAAATGCACAATGCAACTAGAGTTTCATGTGAATCTCCAGCTCCAAGTTCAACAACTAGCCCTGGTTTTTTAGACAAACCAAATCATTTACAAACCTTTCCTCCACCAGCAAGAACTTCAAGGATGAGTTTCTCGTGTCTCTTCTCATGGACCTCATCTCCAAACTGGAAATTGAGAATAAAAGGAAATACCAAGAAGTTAAAGTGAAATGATGATTCTTAGAAAGGAAAAATAGAAAACAACATTCAAAGAATCCCTAAAGGAAATATAGGTGCAATATAACTACTTGCAAACTAGAAACAATGGTGAATTACATAATTACTAAGGTATAAGAAAAAACACCCACCATACTTTATCAAAGAATCCCGATCTCATATATATAGAGATGACTAGGATTACAAATATGATTCGGATAATGTACATGATCTACATACCTAACATAAATGAAATAAAGAAAGGAAAATATTCTAAGAACTACATTTAAAAACAAGCAATCTGGAAATACCGTATGCTCACCTTTCCATATAATGACAATTTAGTTTCTATCACTGCCCCAGTGACAACAAGATCAGCTGCTTTTGCATTAGGGAGCCGGGATTCAGCAAACTCAGTTGTATCATCTCTTATTTCATCAAGTATATCTACTGAAGGAGGAGCCTTTATCCAAATAAATGCAAAGTAAGGTCACATAATGAGTAGAGAAGAAGATTACACTAGAGAAAGTAAATTATTTCATATCTTACAGAAGCTCGGTATGTACTTTGCACGAGTCCTCTTAACCATGTTGACTTTTCCTCCTCATTCCGAAACTGAACTATCAGAGTACTAAAAGACTCCAGAGCCTTGTTTACAAGAGAAAACAAGACAAAATAGGATATTATTTTCTCAAGTGACGCAATAACAAAGCCATATATAAAGATCACATTGGTAAAGATATGAAGTAGAGATTTCTACATCATTATATCTTGCATTACCCCAAAAATGAAAAAGAAAATACTTGTCAATCAAAAATTTCGTACAGGAGCTCCTATTCACAAAATTCACCGATAAAGCTAACTGACAAATGTCGAGACACAGGATCAAAGGAATTCCTTGACATACAGAAACTTACAAATGTACGGATATATAATACACGAACGAGATTGTTGCACATAGGTCATAGGAAACTAGTTTGCAAGAATGCTAAATAGCAGTTTCTCAGCAGTGAACAAATGAAGCAACCCACCAAATAGACAGGAAAAACACTATATCAACTTCAAGGAGGGGAGGGGGAAAATACTGAGTGAACAACAATTCATTCTTCAGCATTAAAGTAACAATCCTTAATTAAGAATGTAGCCGAAGTACTGATATCTCATCAGAGATTACCTACCTTTTGGATATCCATTCCTCTGGTGCTCACTGCAATACAAAAAGGTGAACCACCAACATTTGTCGGAGGAACATCATATACTTGTTTACCAGCCATGCTGCAGCCAAGAAGTGGACAGGCTAAAATTGGATATTAACAAATCAAAGAAATTAAATCTCATTGCTAGCAACCAAACCAACTATTAATTGAACTCCAGATATGCCAGCATTTCAACCCATTTGCTTTTAACTAAAGAAAAAGGTATCTTAATAATATTGACAAAAAGAACAGGAAAATAAATGGTAGACCTTAAGCACCGTTGATAGCTTTGGGAAGTTTCTGATTCCAACACATAAAGGTGTAGGCCAGATAGGATAATAAAACAGGGCTGCCATGCAGCAATAGAATAGCCAATTCCCTGCATAACAATAATACGGGAAATTGATTTACAGCATTAGCAACTAACTTGCCATTAATCATAGCCAGTAAGTCACATACCCTCCAGACTAGAATTTTCGCTTCAGTTGCCAGATCTGGGGGATTCCAGGGGACAAGACCAGTTTGGAGATTTTCTACTGTATACTGGTCATCATTAAGCATTGCACCATTGAGTAAATTCAACAAATCATAAAGCCTGAAATATCTGTCAGGCGAGAAGTGTATGCCAAGACTTGGGATCTGAACAGATATCCGGGTTGATGGATGCTTCGGATGAGGTACCTTAATCTTAGTGGACAAATAGTGTAATTAATAAAAAATCTTTCTGGACAACAGTGTAATTAATAAAAAATCTTAGTGGACAACAGTGTAATTAATAAAACTTGGACGACAGTGTAATTAATAAAACTAACTTTAAGATACAAAAGCTTACAAAATTTAAGGAAACCACTTTTTGAAATATACCTGATCAACGATTACAGCCATTCCACACCTATCAATAAGAGCAGCATCTTCAGAACATGCAGAAATGGGAGGTTGGGATCCCCAGTTGCAAGACTGACTTTTAGAACCAGAGTTTGTAAAGAAAGCCGCAATATCCCTTCCCGCTATATGAAACCGAGAATACAGACTGTGCCAATGATCATGGAGATGACCATCTTCCTGTTATGAAGACAAAAATAAGTTCATCAAATCCACCATAGTATGTAAGCAAATCCAAAAACTTCATAGAAATAAACATACCTTTGTATGTAAAGTGAAATGGCCAAAATCTAGTAGGAGATGGCTGTCATTTTCAGGGGCTGTACAAGATCTTATAGGAATTCTAACTTTGGGAGCATCAAGGTCAATGTCAAGAGCAAATCTGATGACATCAAGAACAAAGCGTTAAGATTCTCCTAGAGGCCAAGTGACCTTATGAGTATCTGTTATCATACTAGCCTTGAGCTTGGTGCTCCATAGAAATGCAGGTAGTGTTTTATGTACGTATGTATTAGTTCAAGAAGACCCAAAAGCATAAAAACTGAGGCCAAAACCTATCCAAGCTTTTAATAAATCAAAAAAAGTGACAAAAGCAGAAACAACGTTGAGATCTAGATTGACAAGAATAGAGAACAGAAACATATACCCGGCCCAGGATAAGAGTCCTAAATCAAAATCCAACCATGTAATGAATTATTAAAATTAAATTGCAGCAGTCAGAAGGAAAATTAAGCAAGATATCAGCAATCGCCACCATATGTCATACGTAGATCTTAGGGAAGGAAAATGCTAGAATTTCTGAAGGAAATAAAATAGTTTTGCTCACATGAGTAGCTCAACAAGTAGTGTATACACGAGTCAACCCCCCAAGTTGTCAATAAAGCAAATGAAAGCCATTAAAACTCAGGATATGTCATAATAACGGGCCCATTCAGCACCTATAACCTCAAAATAAACGAGACAGAAGGGCCACCAGTGTTTTATCCACTAAAAGAATATTAAGCAGCAGTCTTGCACAAGCTATTCAACAAGACAATTTAAACATAATTTTCACAAAAAAGTAAATAGATACTTGATGTACCATTATATTCTTCACTAATTTCCACCCAATTTCTGGTCTTTCATTAATGCATAAGCAATTGCTTTCCTCTTAGCTTTTTTTAACAATCCTTAATATTGTGATCTCCCAAAACTCAAGCCTAAATGCCTTGGAATTAAATTCTCTGTACAAATTATTTTCAAGAAAGTGATTCAGGAAACCACAATGTCCAATAGCTTCATTCTCGAAAGTTTTAAACTTCAAAAAGGAAATCAAAATCCTAGCAAAATAACTTACCATATTGCATAGATGGATTTTCAGGAGGTTTGGACATGTCTGGTTCTGATAATCACATAAGAATACAAGAAAAATAACCTATATATAGCAAGATCTGTAGAATGTCATAATCCATCTACTCTGTTTTAGTCCAACTCAGCTGCACAATCTGACTAACACATGACCGAAAATATATACAGAATTCTGCTCAATTAACAACTTGCTTAGTTTGAACATTTTTTTTTTTTAATAAATACATTCTGCTCAACAGGAGTAAAATTGGAAACATTTCTACTAAGCTTATACAGATGACAAATGGAAATCAAGTCACTTAAATGCAAGCTAGAGGTATAAGGCATGAAATGAACAAAAGAATCTGTACTTCCAGTCAATAAATAGGAGAAGTTCACCTGCTCTGCTCTTCCAAGACCATTTGAAATTGTTCCTGAGCTCTCCGAGTCACTTCTTCAATTTTATGCTGTCAATTAAATTAATTACTCAAAGGTTATTTGACCCGCAAACATGATAAATAAAGTAATCAGTCCATTAAGGATAGACTTCTCACAGCTACATCTTGTGAATTATATGAGATATTACCTGTAAAGCAGTTGCGGTTTCCAATGCAACGGTGGGACTAACAGCAGTACTCCTCTTCACAAAATGCAAAAAGCGTTCATAACTTTCCATGAGCACCTATAAAATTCAGTCCAACAGGAAAGAGAGAGATTTATGTTACAAGAATATCAGGAAATTTTAACAGCCAAGAATGATGAAAAGGATGGAATCAGAGATAAGACTTCTTATATATGGATATGATGGATTTGCTTTTCATAGTAAATATAATGAACAATACAGGTTCTATTATGTTATACCAGACAGCTAAATAAGGTTAGGATAGCTTTATTAGGTACAAACTTTATTAACTAAATAATTGTCCATTCTACAAAGAATTTTTTCACTAAACATCACGTACTACTGGCCTAGGGACGTATTTTCAAGAGAGAATAAGGCTAGGATAGCTTTATTAGGTCCGAACTTTATGTTGGGAAGAAATAAATGGCAAAGAAGACAAATAGATATGCATCCATCTTAAGCAATTTTGGAGCTAAACACTTTGATTTTAAGGTATTACAAATCCTAATCAATTATAATTTCGCAATTACTAAAATAAAGAACCGGCCAGAACTTCATCCTATTTCAATCATATGATGCAACAAACAATTTTAACCCAAAACAAATCGCTGAAAAAAAAAATTATCGAGGAAACTTTTCAAAATATTCTTTCACACCCATAAATGAAGGCAATAATAACAATAATATAAAAAACATGGAGACAGTGTATAGAAAAGAGAATAACTACCGTGACATGACAAGGAGAAATTGTTGCTGAAAGCCTCCAATCTACACTTTCTCCTGCTGGAGTATGCACGAAGCTAGCTTGCAAAGCATTCACTTTCTGCTCATTTGATACACTCTGCCGATAAAACTCAAATCAGCAACTCAAACAAAATTAAATAGGCTCCAATCATAGTCCCAAGTTAAAAGGGTGAAAGATATTATAAGGGTTTGTAAGACTAGATGAGGTATTACCTGAAAATAAATTCTAGAAAGAAAATATATAGAGAGAAATTGAATGAAAATTTAATTTCTAAAGGATTTGATAAATAAATTAAGTCCACATCCCCATGTCTTTCAGATGTCAATGGTAGTGAGTTACTGAAGCATGCACTCAGGAGAAAACTTTTCAGATTTCCAAACCACATAGGACACAGATATTTTCGTTAATCCAGAGCTCAATATAATGAATAAACTACAAGAAAACAAACCTGAGCAAGAGATCCTTCAGGTGAAGACAATCCATAATATTGCAACGTTACATCACAATGGGTGCACCGATGTTTAAACTTAGTAGATATATTTAGATTTTCAAATCTACCACAAACAATCTCAGTGTTGCTAAAATTGATGATCCTGGCCCCCGCTTTACTGATAGATACATTTATCATATAGTGTATCATGTTCTGCATATCCTTCCCAATGTGATCCAAATCCTCTTCTGGCTGGTAGCTTAGCAGTTTATTGACTGCTTCCCATTCTTCTTTAGTCAATCTCTCTTCCACAGAGCCAGATGCACTTGAAGGGTCAGTTGCAGCGTCATCCGCAGAAGAACTTTGCCTGCTTGACGAAAGACAATTAATAGGAAAAGCCTCTATGAGCCACAACATATTAGAAGTGTATTTAAACTGGAAACATAATTTGGGATCATATAGATGTCAAAGCTAATGTATTTCTGGCTGAATCCACTGTAAATGCCATGAAATATATTGGTCCATGACCACTAAAGACACATAATTTTACCAGGTGAGTAAAGGCCTAAAACCATTCAAGAAAGAAAAGGGAAAGAATGAGATAACACTGCTATATGAAAGAAACTGATTAACTGTACAGACCATTTTAAGGAAAACCAGCTTCTTCTTCTAAGCATCCTCTGTTCGGCTGCTTCCTTTGATTTTACTGATTCAACCTTTGCATGGGCAAGAAACCTAAATGATGCACAGGAAAAAGGGATCATCACTCTGGTTTATGCTGATAGTTATAAGGAGTATCGCTAACCAAAACCAGCCAAGGAAACCCAACCTAAAGTTCAAATAAAACTCAGCATCTCAATCGACAGAACTTGCATGTAGCCAAAACTATTACTTAAAAGCAACCATAAGGAAAGGCCACACACTATGAGTGGACATGTTTTTCCTAATACCATATTTGGCAATTAATATAAAGATTTAAGCAGGAATAACATAGAAAAAAAGCGTCATTTTCTTCTACACACTTCTAAGCATATTTATGTGGTAAAATCTTCAGATATGACAAACTTTTGGTACATACCTCCATAACAGAATAACCTTGGGATCAAGGTCTTTTTCAATATCTCTTATTTCAGAATTATCTATATTTAATCGCTGCAATGAATCAGCATATAACTGCACATATCGTCTACGAACATGACATAGATGCTGAATCTGCTCCCAGGAAAATCGATAACTGTCGAGATATAAAAGTAAGATAAGTAAGTTTTAAGCAAACAGAATAATTAAAAAATAAATAAACGCATTGAGTGAGTCAAATGACTACATAAAGGTGTGAATCAGTACCCAGCATCCCCATAACTATGAAATATGACAATTAGCACAAGATGAAAGCTTGAACTTCCAAATTTACAATATACTTGACATTTAGGTGTCTCTTCATACTACTGTGAAATTTGGGGATTGAACACTGAATTCAAAATTATCATTTGCAGATCAAACAACCATTATATATTTTTTTTTTTAAATAAATATATAATATTTCACAAACCTATTTCTTTTCTACAAATATACTTATAACATGATCATAATACTTTTTCACTACTATTGCATAGACATTATTATCATTAGTAGTCTTCAAACTAACTAGACATGCTTTGAACCTTGGCCACTTAATTTTTAAATTCAATAGCCTTACTAAGTGTTTGTTCTTATCCATCACATACTTATTAACTAGATTGCGTAGAAGTTATCCTAGCGTGTTTGTGTTTACACATCTCCATTAAACTTCTATTTTTCTAAAACTAGTCCCAATTTCAATAAAAGCAAAATAGTCCCGTAAATTTTGGAGTGGCTTTGCATGAAACTAGTCTGTGAAAGTAATTTCTTAAATGCTACAACAAGCTGGAACCCAGAAAAATAGCATGTGTTCAGTTTCAATGGTTAAATGCCATGTTTAGATAGTTATCATCCATTTACTAGCATTCATAAATCAAGATTACCACATCTTCTTCTGTTGCAATCCAGCTTGAGCAGCATAACGCCACCATAAAGCAGCACCCTCTGAAACTGGCACCACAGGTCTTAAATGAGAGACTTCAACATGTGTTCTATATGTGGATATGACCTCCATAAGTTTAATCCAGTCATGATACTGAGCCTGAAATGAGCAGCAGATCATGTAATTATTTTCTTCATATTTAAACAGACAAAATTGAAATAAGTCATCAAAAATGTCCCCAAAACATTGAGCTTTTTCTTCATGCTGGGCAACCAAGAGATGGTGGAGAAAAAGAGAAAAGGTTGAAGTACTGGACCTCAGTGGGGATATTAGCATATTCTCCAAGGACAGAATATGTAAAAATGTAAAAGTGTTATATTTATGAAAACGGGATTTTCGAAGCAGGCAGCAATATTGGCCGATATGGATGAGAAATATGCTGCTTGAAAATATATGTATATATAGCTTTATAGGGTTCAGATGACTTAATATCAACTGAGAAATATCGCAAGATATCTGTCTCTTATCATCACAAACATGTGTCAGCTTCTCAAACCAAGTACATAACATTACTTTGTGAATATAGAATTCATGCACAATTGACAGAACTTCAAGTCAAGATTCATACCTCAGTAATAGTCAAAGATACATCAGTTATGACAAGAGAAGCCTTCTCAAAAGGAACACTTGAATCATTTCTTTCCTGGTTTCCCAGACGGTGGTACTTAAGAACTCCGTTGATAGGTGAAACTACGTAGTTTCTGTCTCGAGCCCATGGCGAAACCAAAGTGCTGGCTTTTGAAGATTCATTAATTCCATCTTCAAAGATCTAAACAACAATGGAAACAAAGATAACAACCATAAATAGAATGAGAGACAAACTTTAAGAAAATGGGCACTACGTCCAGACGGAGCAACAGATTTTAAGAGTGACACAACCACAATAGCATCAAATAAAATGTACCTCTATCCACTCTTGAGGGCTAAGATCCTCCCATCTCTTATCCAACTTCCAGGGATCACGATCCGAATCATGATACATAGCAAGCCTTTCAAGTTGCAGTGACTGTAACAGCACCACAAGCAGAGGCAAAAATGCAAATCAGCCGAGATATTCCACAAAACAGCATAGGTATTATTAAATGAATGGAATATACAAGCTCCAATGCTGTGGTGAAATTTGAAAAGCCGTGTGTACAGAGACATATGTGCACTATAGAATTCCCAGAATTCAAAATCATATTTGGGATTCTCATCTAGCATTATTATGAGTACCCTCCATGTCCAAAGTTATCAACATCCGAGCCCTGTCAAATACAAAAAATGCAACAATTGAAAGGACTAACATGAATACCTTGCGCAATTTATCCAAAGCACCACTTGTGTCGAAGGTTTCATTGCCCTGCTCATCCATCGTAACAGCAGCAAGCTTTGCAAGAGTGATGCCGCAAGAAAATGGATGTCCTGGATTGCTGTAATAATAATAAAACACATTGGAAGTTATGTGGAAAGCAAAAGCCCAGAAGTGATGACATGGAGACAGACAATATAGAGATTAATTACTTCAGGAAATTGTAAATTCATAGATTAAGAGGGAGACAGTAACATCAAGTACAGAAATTAATTGAAATCGTAATATGAAATTCAATTAACTCCAAGTAAGAACCAACCTCACTGAGTCTTCATATCTAATATGAACATTGCTAATAGAAATCTTAAGATTTCCAATAATTGTAGCAATTAGAGAACCCAGCCAAGAATTTCCCGCTGGTGGCTGCAAAACATACAAAAAATCATTATAAAATATGTACATGAAACAGCATAAGGATACAAATACAACTTGATGCTTTTAAAACTGAAACACTCAAGACACAGAGCAACTTGCAATACATCAACTAAACAAAAGAAAAACACCTCACCAGATAAAGATCGTTGCTATGATATATATGAACTGAATAACCAAAAATAATGTAGTTAGTTGCAGTGAGAAAATCTTCTGCCTATATGCACCCATAGTTCTTAATAGCTTAACAGACCAATGCTACTCCTGTAGAATTATCAATCATATGAAATCAAGTATGCAAACCAAAGTGTTAGAAGTAGGAAATTGTGTTGTTAACATGTGAAGGTATTTAATAACCACATGTCTTGATATTCTTCTCCTATCATTTCTTGCTACTCAATCCAAAGTGAATTCGACATTATCCAGGTATCAAGACCCCAGTCAAAAATGAATGTTAACTGTGAATAGATGGACAAAAACACTATCTGATGTCTCCGAAAGAAGCAATTGTGCAGGACAAAAGAGGGAAGAAGGGAAGAAGACGAGAGAAGGGCCTGGCTTGAGATAAATAAATAACAGAGCTCCATAAACCATACTCTTAACACTCATGAGACAGATTGCATTTTGTAACTGTGCATGTATAGAAGAGAGAATAATGCTGCAAGAATAACTGCAGAAATTCTGGATATATTCTAGGAGATATACAATGTAATCCAGTAATGATCTAAAAATAGATAGAGCAGTGAATAACACATTAAGTCCATATGAATGAGAAATTTTTCTAAAATACAGATGAAATTACAGAGTGGACTGCCATACATTCCCTAGCTTTGATCTTGATAGTGCTTCAAGGGTTGCTGATTCCGCTTCCTGCATTATGAGAAAATACAGTATTACTAACACAAATAGAGAGAAATATATATATATATATAGAGAGAGAGAGAGAGAGATTAATCAAATAGCCAAATTTATTCATTAAGATTAAGACAGATATGAATAAATATTCTGATGGAAACATTAAATGGTTCCAGACAAAGAAAACAAAAGGGAATGTTGTAGTTCTCTCGAGCTCCATTAATAACTCTTCATTAAACTCAATCAGTTTTGAACAACATTTTAATCAAAGTCTTATTTTATGAACATATAACCTTTACAAGTAGATCATTGTGCTTCGTAAAAGATTCTATCAATGGAGATTGGAGAGAAAGGAGAAAAAAATAAGATGACCACGAGCCAGTACATAAAAACAAAGAAGCAACAATATAAAATCTATAGAATAAAAGGAACAGCTCTTCCATTGACATAATACATCCAAAAACGGCAAATCACTGAAGCAGTCCAAAACTTAAGCCCATGACAACAAAAACCGCTGCCGGATCCCACATGAAAATCTATTGATACCATGAACTTGAAAATTTGAGCATTTTGAGATCCAGATTCACCTTGTGCCACTAGCACATTTTATATAATCCATCCAAATCAAGTATTGGAAAGACAATGAGCAAAGTATGTACATCTAATTCGCTATGCATTCAAAAGCATACCATCAACACAAGAAGGTAGAGACCAGTCCCTATAAATGCCTACTGTAAGGGAATTATTCTGGGAAAATGTGAGTATTTAGGAATTGAATGAGGGCAGCTAAGGAATTTTACCAGATAAATGACCTCCATTATTCAGATGCCAACTCTGTAATTTGAAAAAAAGAAGATAGAAAAATTCAAGCAAAAAAATGTCCCTGAGGTCATCAACCTCCAACAATCAGGATTATAGAGTAAAAGTTCCAAGAGAACGCGATGTCACCGTTGTGGAAGACACTATGTTCCTAAAGAGTTCCTCATGATATATCCGCTCCATGCATACTATCATGAAAATCAATATGGTTTTTCACTGCTACGACTTAGTATTGGCAGTAGGTCCAGAAAGTATCTAACAATATCAATTTAGATATTTGTAGCCGGTTGAAATAATGGACCATGGCATATATGTTTGGAATAGATCACATTTTGAGAGAGTTGAAAAATCACTAGACAATCTTTACGGTGACGCATATTTGTTTCCGAGACCACATGAAATATATTCAAGTACACAAAGAAAAACATATTAGGAAAAGTTGCTCACATCAATTTGTTGTAGCTTGGCCTCAAATAGCTTTTCCCGGTCTTCTTCCTTAAAGAGAAGAATAAAAATCGCATTAGGAAAAATAAAAAAAAATAAATAAATAAAAAGAGTGTTGAGGATGAATCATGCATTATCCTATTTATGTTTAAAGAGGTATGGCAAGAAAACATTCGAACCTTGAGAGACCTTCCATCAGGTGCAGGATTTGCAAGAATAAACACTTTATCAATTAGAACAATGACAGGTTCCTTGCCAAGACTTTTCCAAGGTACCTGATGATCAAAACAAAAGAACCCAATAAATTAGCTTTGCACTTTTAATATAGAAAAGGTCAAAACAAAAGTATTCTAATTGGATGAAGCAATCGTGAAAAGCAAGCAAGTGAAGAAACAGGTGTGTCACAAGTGTGTTCTTGGTATTTTTAATTATGAATCCTTTTTCATTTCTTTCTATCAGGAAGGGTGGGAGACTATTGCATGGAGTTCTCAGGCATTTATATTTGTGATGAGCTATCACCACCACATCCAAAAAGGTGAGCAGCAAAAGAGGTAAGAACTAGAAGGTAGAATCACAAACACGAGCACAGGTAGTCTGATGTAGAAGTTATCGGCCATGTCATAGAAATGCCACCAAATTCGTAATCTGGACATCTAGAATAGTGTGGTGCCACGATTTCAAGAATTGTACAGCCACATGACATAATTGTGAAACTTGAAATTTTCCTGTCATGAAGATTTTTCCTCCGGTAATCAACATACTTAGTGTTGCCTTTCAACAAGAATATAAGAATATTGACGATATTCCACACCACAAAATAAGACACTTTTCACCTACATTAACAAAGGCAGCCATGTATATACATGCATATATAGCGTGTGTGTACATGAAATCAAAATGCAAATGCATAAAAAAGTTGCAAGATTATAATCAAGGATAAATGTAGATAGTGCACTCAAATGCAACATGCAAGAAGCAAGAATATCTCACAGTATATGCTTTGAGCAAGAAGCAAGCACAACAGAGGTAATAAAATTGCCTGCGTTTTTCATAACCAAGAATAGACTTCTTCGAGGGGAATGGAATAAGATCCATGCATCTAAACATAGATGGGGAAGAAATAGAGGGTTTTTCTGAATTGACTTCAGTTAAGTTTATCTATTGAAGAGGCGACTAATAAAATTATGTAACTAATTGAAATAGAGAAAGAAAAAGTAAAGATTGAAAAGCCACATAACTAAATTAAATTAACATGAGTGCCTAAACAAATGCATCGGCAAGGTTATTCATAAATGGCAGACAGCCAGAGAACAACCAAAATGCAAAAGAGTTACCTTCAAGGTTATGGTACCAAGGAAACCAGTTTTGACAGTAACAGGAAGCTTCAATGCATTCAATGCCTCCGCTTTTAGTTTCAAATCTTTAAGAACCACATCACCTGGACAAAATAGAGGTACGTAACAAATGTCAGCACAATGTCGCATTCTCAAGCCTTATAAAGGTACCAAATCAACAAAGGCTCATAGATACACCTTGAAAAGTATTCAAAGCCAATAAAGCACAGGATAAATTAATATCAGTTAAAGGGCAGCATTGAACAAGAAATTCCTTCGTGATGGGGTCAAATAGTATTCAACTATCCTTCCCTTTTCTTTGGTTGCTTCTCCAGTCACTCCACTAAGTTCCTTGTGTTTCTGTACAAGACACATTGTCCTAGAAATCATGGATTTCTTGTCCATTTCTAATTTCCAAACTGACATAATATGTCATCTATGAACCTATAAAATGCATTTTCAATTACTTATCACAGCCCATGCTTCTCTTCTCAGCAAGCTTCCTTCTCTTGCTTCTACTGATGTCATAAAAGGCCCAAGGACACATAGTTACATCTAGCCTTGCAGATGTATTCACTGTACTAGTGAAAGGGTCTCTTTCCATTTGGGTTCCCATGCAAATAACATCAATTATTTCAACCATGCTGCCGTGCTGAACCGGCTGCATCACCAACTCTCCATCTTCACAGAAATTCAACATGAATTAACACAATACTCTTTACCAAAATTTTATTATTTGATTCATGAACCTGAATGGCAAGCTCCACATTTGTTGATTCAAAGAGGCACACAAGAAAATAGAGACTCCTATAAACACTTCTAGGAAAAGGAAAAAAGAGCAGAGAGAGGTCAAACCACATGATATGAAATTTACTCAAATGGTAGGGAAGATTTAGCACTTCTCCAAATGAATTTTTCAAAAAGAAACTTTCAAGCCCAGCCTCCGGAAAGAATGTTGACTTCAACAACTTTATATTAGTAAGACATTTAGTCAAAAATCAAGTCTCAACACTTTCCACCTTTTGAGCCGAAAATACCATCCTATCTATTTCAAAAAATGAAAAAAGAAAAATATATAAATAAATAAAAGGAAACATCAAAACAGAAAAAAAATTACTCCAATCCCATAGTATGTAAGTTATAATTCTAGAAAATTTTTCTAAGCATTTGGAGAAACAAAAGGAGAAAAAGAATAAGGGGAAAAAGACCCTTCCTGTGTCCTAATTTAAAAACCAATTTTTTGAATTCGATCATCAAATCTCTACAAGTGGAATGAGATGGTACAATCATTGGAAATTGATTTATAAAGCTACGACAGACTGAAGAATATAAACATACAAGCTTTCCAAAACATACCTTTCCACACACTGATTTTCAAGGCCTCTGCCGACAGCCCATGGACATACTCGCCCAAATATTTACGAAGCAAATGCAAAACCTACAAAATTTGGACCAAAAAGGAAAATGATAAATCAACGTGATTCAGAGAGTCACCTAAGAGACACCTATGTATGTGTGTGTGTACATATATATATATATATATATATAAAGGATTGGATTATACAAATGAGCCTTACAGAACACCATATGCCAGATGATAATATCTTAAAGACTGGATAAAACTGAAGACTCTTGAATGCAAGGAGCAGATCAAGCTACAGCTATTACAAGAAAATATTGGATTTCTCTCTCCTACAAAGATCATCAGTGCACGACCTTATAGTCACTACATCATCTTAGGAGAGCCTTGAATGTTCATTCCATGGAAAAACTTAGGTTCTTCAGAAGATCTTTACCATAAAACATTTTCCCTAGTCAAACCGACTGGCTTCCATCCGGGATTTCTACATCCAAAACTGACCCCAGAAATTCATGGTGATATGACACTTTTTCATTCTTTAATTTTCTTAAAAACAAGCCAGATGTGCACGAACAAGATTCATTTATTCTTGGCAGGATAGTGATGTTCAAGTGATGCTATTCATGGTTGTGGCTGGGGATGTAGCTCTGGACAGCATGAAAAATTAGGTACCTCTCTCAGATTCACTTAACTAATTTTCTTATTTTAGTAAGAGACATTTTGTTTATTTTAGTAAGCTTACATATCTTTTCCTGCCTTCTTCCTTCAATGAATTAGGCATTTTGTCAATGAACATTGTTCTATAGTTTCTTCTACCTACTCACAGTCTAGTCGTCTAATACATATTCCTCTTTGGCGATACTGAGAAAGTTCTCTGGCTCTGTCACTGGATTTACTCATTATTCCCGTTGTCCCTTTGTGCTTAGACAACATAATCTAGTGCCATTACATTGAACATTAAGCAAACGAAATCGACTAAAATTGAACCGCATCAAAATTTCAAAATTCTTAAGCCTTCACCCCAACTCTAAACGTAATAAAACATTTGCAATTTAAAAGTACAGAGCTGGCCAGTACAACAATAATTCAGCATATCACAGACCTTCATGAGCACAACTCACCGTTAAAAACCACCAATTATAATTCATTTCCATGCAATTGGAATCAAACAATTACCATAAAAATATCAAATGGTAACTACACAATAATCAAAAGATGGAGCCAAAAGCAAACATACATGTGCTTCGAACATGGTGGAATATGACCGCCGATCGCTTCAATCGACAGTTTCACAATTTAATTTCAGCGAAAACCAATGATCGCCAGTGGAAAACAGCCATTGATGAGTACACCGTAGATATCCGATCGATCGAAATAACCAATTTGTTGCGAAATGACTTGAAATGAGTGAAGAATTAGAGAAAATTTCGTGTACGAAGGCGTGAGAAACGGAAGTGGGGTCTCCAGGTGCTGTAAATTGTAAGCAGAGAGCCGGTCCTTAATGGAAACATGTGCGAAAGCGAAATGCAAGAAGAATACGGGTACGATCGGGTTGAAATCAGTAACCCGTTTTCAAATTGTTTGGCATTGGGCTCCGAGGATTTCTTGGGTATGATGATGTTCAGGACCATAGTTTTGGGCCTGCTTCAATAAACGATCCTAACCATTAAACATGATATTTGATATTTGCAACGGGCTTTTATTTTCTTTTATTATTATGAGACATGAACGCGCAAGGGGAAGCCCAGGCTAGTCAAGCAAACATAAAGAGACCCAACGAATGGAGGTCCGGTCCGACTGCCTGACAAGTTGCCAAAGCGCATATCATAATGGATTTTGTGGGAAAATTGCTTAAACGGTGAGCCTCTCTTGAACTATGGATTATTGACAACCACTTTCCTTTATGTTCGGCTTTATTATATCAATCTTCCCTCCATCCATTCTTCTGTTAGTTTTTCTTTGGGAAGTCTAAAATATCCTTTTGTTTAAGAAAAAAAGAGAAAAAAAGTTATTTGTTCCCTTACTAAATGACGAATAGCTATTAGTTTTATTTTCTGAAATAACAAAAATGTCATTATTTCATAATTATAAAAGCCTAAGGAATGTAAAGACGAAAAAATATGTACACAACATGATTATATAAAAATAGAAATTTGATTTTCTTACAATCTAATAATTCAAAGTTTTTCATAAAAATAAATTTTAGTACTAGATTAAAATTTTAAATTTTTAACACATATAAAAAATCCCATTATAATTTAATTGGTTCAATTGGATTTATTGATGAGTTTAAATCCAGTTGCGTAGAAAATCAATAAAAAAAAATAAAACTATCAGATCTGAAGCAACATATTTAATCATATAGTTTATTGTTTTATTTTATATTATAATTTAGATTCAATTACAATATTGCATGAGAGCTGCACAACAAATTTTATCCAATTGATGTAATCGAAGCAGTGATTTTCAGAAAAAGGAAAGAAAAATTAAAAAAAAAAAAAAAAAAAAAAATCAAGCAACAAATGCATGCTTCTGCAGTATAGAAGATAATAATTTTTTAAAAGGAAAGGAAGAGTTTTTGGTTTTGCAAAGACTGTTGCATGTTTTGCATAAGCTTTCAAAGCCCCCAATTTCTCCCACATGCCATCGGACTTCAAGTGGGCTATTTCGAGTTAAGTCAGTGGTTTGTGACTTGAAGGTTTGGTGATACCATAGCCTCTTTCAAGCCCAATCCTGCTATTGTCTAATTAATGTAAATTAATTATTCCATGTGCTCAAATTACCACAACGATTGTTTCAAAATAGTTGAAAATAATTTCTTCTTTTTTTCAAATTTTAATTTCATATCCTACATGCGCGGATCAAATTAAACAAGCAGTTGCTAAGAATTTCTTACTGTGGATTGATGCCAATTCTTTCCAAGATAAAATGGATTCATAATTATGAGGGACTAATGGAATACTCGACAGTAAATACTAGATTTGCGAAAAATTTCATTTAACTCAAAAGCACATGTCACACGGCTCCACGTTTTCAAACTTTTCGTGGAGCAACAAGTTGTGCCAATGAAATTGGAGGATATGAATTTAGAGTCGTGTTAGTAAATTTATAACTTGAAAATATAATTACATGTGGCATAAATGTTAGGTATTTAAAATTTTTATCACGGGGTCGATGTTTCTTACAGTTTATTCATCTTCTAGAAATGTTATATGTAAATATTCTTGCATGAGTTTGATAACAATTCTTATCATGCTTGGCAAATATTCGCTTACGACATAATTCAAATAGTTAGTGTTATTTAGGGCTAATATCCGGATTTGATGTTGTCGACTCCGTAAAATCAATGCTTGAAAGAACCAAAACAATGCTTTTACAAGCTGACCAACTCCTTAATCAATTATTAATTACAGTGATTACCCGTGAACCTTGAGACTTGAGAGAGATCACCAACCCGTGATTAGTTTAATTCAAAGATGAGATTATGCTTTTAGGCCATGAGAGCCAGAAGTGGCCGCCAACATCAACAGGGATAATATGCGCACTTGCTCCTTTATTCTTCCTAGCAAATGCACATTGAACATTGATGAGGAGCATGTGAATGCTCTTGTGGGTGATGAGACCTCAGCCAGACCAAAACATGGCCACACGTGGCTCCAACTTGCTGGACCATAGATCAAATATTCTGCTTGTGTCACATGGTAATGGTATTTAATGTGTGTGAAGTAATTCAGATGAAAGGGACATGCTTAAGGGGGGTGTTTGGTTCAATTTCTAAGCTCTTGAAAATATTTTATGAAATGATTCCAAGTGTTAAGTCATTTTTTTTATTCCAAAAAATTTATGAGTACTTAAAATAAAATGTTAGAACCTTATAAACTATTATAAATAAAGTATGAAGTTTCTAAGTCTTTTTAAGTGTCATATTACATAACATTGAAAATTAAATTTTGAGAGATTGTATTGGAGAGGAGTCGAATCGGCCACTATATGCTAGTACAGTACAACTATTACCCTGAAATATTCATGGTGATTCTACCAAGTTGTATACTTGCAAAATGAGGTTAGAGGTGTTGTAGTGATATGTCTAAATGAAAAACTTCAAATGCTCGAGCCAAAAAAATTCTATGAGAATTGGGTTTCAAATTAGAATATTAGAGATTAGATGCATATGTGACACTTTTATTTATAAGCATTGATCATGCTTATGCTCTCTCCAAAAAATCAAAAATAAAAAATAAAAATCATGCTTATTCTCATTGGCTATCTTGAGCTTTAACTGGTCAATATCTCATATACATAAAATTTCTCGAGTTGATTCTTCATTTGATCAATATTCTTACCGAGTTAAAATATCTTAGTGAGCTTATTTCTATTATGTTTCCATAACCCTATCTCAAAAATATCAAAATATATTAAACACCCAACTCCAACTCATGAACTCGTTTCATTGTCAGATTGGGCATATACCCATAACATCAGTGGCAATTCATGTGAAAATCAACGTTATATAACTTCGTTTAATTTGTTCACCTGCTCAATTCAGTCGATTCATCCAAATTTTATCATTTTTTGACTTTTTCCAATAGTTGCATTTTCTTTTTTTAATTTCATATAACAAAATAACGAAACATTTTCTTTCATTTACATCTTTTGACCTGGAAAAGCTTAAATGACCTGACAGCTGAGAACGAATTTGTCATTAACTCTTTGAACAAAACAAGATAAGAAAAATTAAAGAGAAGAATACAAAAACATGGTAAAAGATAAGAAAAGTGAGACCACAGAAACTATGAGGGAAATAAAATTTCTTTTTTCTCAAATTAAATTATTATTATTAAAAGTTAAAAGAGAGATAAAAAATAAGCGCAAAAGCAACATCACTTGTCACGTCAGGAACAAATCTAAATTATTAATTATTATATGGTTAAAAAGTCTCATTAACTGATAAATGTGTTTGAAGTTGAGTCTCTTCATTTTCTCGTGACCGCATGCACGTGACGGGTTAAGACAACATTTGCATGCAATAGTATGCTTCTAGGGTTTTCTAATCTCCAATTAACATTATTCGTTAACACACACACACACACACACATATATATATATAAATAAATAAATAAAGGGGCAATTACCTCAATTACCCCTCTAAAGTTTTGTTAATTACGGAAACACCTTATTTGATTCGAAAAAATTACAATAAAACACATGTCATTAGATAAATAGGAGATATATAGACTCCTAATATTTCAGTCGGTCAACATGCTCAATTTTTAAAGATAATATTACAATAAATTTTCTATAATTTCTCAAACCACAAGACATTGTTTTGCAATTAGGCCAAAACCTAGCAATGTTCAAGATAAATTTTGCATTAAAAAAAAAAAAAAAAAAGATTAGATTGAAGTACCCGTGAATGGGTTTAAGTGGATCCACGGTTTGTCGTAAAGCTACTAAATGTTTGATACTTTGATGGCCACAAGTTAGCTACACAACAATAAAGAGTCACGAGACTCTTTTCTCTTTCACACCAAACCATTCATCTCCTCACATTATACCTAGCACCATTATTGCATCATTTTTCATTATATATATTTTCATGGCCATGATATCTATAGTACAAAAAATGCATCCGTAGAGGTTACTATATTTCAAATGCATTATTGGGGTCGCGCCAACCGACCTTTTTCTTTTTCTTCTTCCTTCTACGTTTTATATCTCTGCCACCCAACTGTAATCTATGTTCGAGAGGGAATCAATTTAATTAGTTAAGACTTAAATAGAATATTGCTTAATTTGCTTGAGAATTGCTTCTACATTTGTAAACGTAACTGATTTCTGCCTTAAGACAGAAATCATTAATTATGGAAATACAGTATTAAGATTAGTGTCCGGAGTCTTTTCCTCCATTGTATTCCTTCTTACAACAGATTACCACTTGATCAAGCAAAAAGAAAGAAATTACAGCTGAAAGATGTAAACTTATACGTGAACTATTTCTGAGTAATAATATTTGCTAGATTGTCTAAGGCTCAAAATAGGCCACAGTGAGAATAACATAATTCAGATTTCCACATGAATAAGTGACAGAAATTTGAACTATTTTGTTTCGATGCTAACTATTTCCTGGAGTATGTTGAAGCAAAGGAATTCTATGACATGTAACCATAACTTGTATTGACTGAGTTCGACGTTTAAAAAGAACCTGAGAACTGTGGATCTTGGTCAGGGCACAGTTGTCCAGGAAACCAGGTCTCCGGAGCAGCACACAGCTTCTCCTAACTAGTACGTCATATTCACAAGAATACAAAGAATTTGGCACAAATGAAAAGAAAAAAGTAATAGTATATGGCTTTGGACCACCACCAAACCACTAAAAGAAAAAGAAAAAGAAACAAAAACAAACAACAAAAAAATTGTGAGACCTCGTTAGGAAGAAATTCCACAAAAGAACAAAAGTAGGAGGGAAACAATGCCCCCCACAACCCCAATCTTTTTCTCAGGAGCCCTTCTCAATAAAAATGGGATTGCAGAAAATGATGCTTGGTTCATTGTAAAATCGACACGTGTAAATTAATCGTATGAAATCCTTTTTGCTCTCCGTGAAACTTTTGAGTATAAATAACAGCCTCTAGTTCCATATGCTTTCTTGCCACTGGACTGAACCACTTCCTTTGAATGCTCTTAACTGTCAACTTCTCCTTTGCCTTCTTAATTCTCCCCTCTAGATTCTTGCACTGCAATAAAAGTTCATTTAAAGAAAAGAATTCTTTTTTGCCATTTGTCACAAATTTTCTGGTTACAGAAAATCAAGTTTTGTTCCTTGAGTCAGTTATTGCTCCCAAAAGAAAGCCTCCAATGGATATCTCGCATTGCTTCTTGGTTTTACTTATCACAACAGTTTTGTTATTACAAGATGTTACCAATGTGGATGCAAGGTATCATCATCACCTTGGCAAGAAGCAAAAGAATAAAAATCCTCCTAATCCGTCCCCTGCTTATGCTCCTGCTCCTGCTTCACCATCTCCGTCCATTCCATCTGACCCAGGCAATGACCCAACCCCAACCAAACCAGATGAACCCATAAACAACTCAAACACAAGCTGCATTTTTGATGTAACGGATTTCGGGGCAGTGGGGGATGGAGGCACTGATGACACTGCTGCATTCAAGTCTGCTTGGAAGGCTGCATGCCAAGTGGAAAACGGCGTCATTTTGGTTCCTTCGAACCTTGTTTTCATGATCACTTCTACTATTTTCTCCGGGCCTTGTCAGCCAGGACTTGTTTTTCAAGTAAGATGGAATCTCTTTTCTCTCGATCGGTCCTCTAGTCTGCAACATAATGAGGGATAAGAATTTGTTAGTGAACGTATGCTTAATTGTTAATTTTGATGTGCAAAGGTGGATGGGGTGTTAATGCCGCCTGATGGCCCAGATTGCTGGCCAAAATCAGATAGCAGTAAGCAGTGGCTTGTGTTTTATCAGCTAGATGATATGACTTTCACAGGCACTGGTACCATTGAAGGCAATGGCCAGAAATGGTGGGATCTTCCATGCAAACCTCACAGAGTAAATCTTGTTTCTAACAATTCATTTGAGAATTTTCAATATTGGCCGGACATATAATTGACACTTATATTGCCATGTCATTTTCAGGGTCCGAATGGATCAACGTTGCCCGGACCATGTGACAGCCCAGCGGTAGGAGAAAATCTTCAACATTTTGATGTTGCATATTTTTTTCTTTATTCCCAAATTTTCTGGTGAATATTAATTGATAATGTTACCTGCCTGTTCTTTACAGCTCATTCGCTTTTTCATGAGCTCCAACTTGGTAGTGACTGGTTTGCGCATTCAAAACAGCCCCCAATTCCACATGAAATTTGATGGCTGCGAAGGCGTCCTGATAGACAAGTTGTCTATCTCTTCACCTAAGTTGAGCCCCAACACAGATGGAATTCACATTGAGAACACAAAGTCTGTTGGCATATACAATTCTGTGATAGGCAATGGTATCCGCAAAAAACTTGAAATTATACAAATTTTAATACATTCTTTTATTAAAAAAAAGAATTATTGCTAACATAGGTTTGGTTAATAAAACAGGGGATGACTGCATTTCAATAGGAACGGGTTGCTCAGATGTTAATATAGAAGCCGTCACCTGTGGTCCTAGTCACGGGATCAGGTATGTGGTGTTTCCTTCGTTGCTTTGGAATTCCTTACATTTGGGAGGAAACAATAAAATTTGCTGACCTTAGCAACCAAGATTCCCCTTGTCATTTCCTTATTTTAGTATGATTCTTACAATTATTGAGTCTCATGGAAATTTTGAACTGCATCTCTTGGGAACTCACAGCCCCGAAACAAACAAAGCATAAAACCACCTGCAATGGTAGTGAAAACTGTTTTATTTTATGCAGTTTCTTGTGGGAGACAGGATTCGGCACCATGCCTATATAGGAGACAGGCACGAACTGTGCTTCTTATGTTTAGAGACATATAATTCATTTCAGCACATTTACCACCGTTCTAAATTTCAGGGATCAATGCTAATTGGAAAATAATTGTGATTAATCCTTTCTTAATAATCTTTTTTTCTTTCTTGGATATGAAATCCTTTCTTAAAAGTCACGTTGGAGATAAACTCCAATCATGCTCTTCTTGCAGACCAAAGTTACTAATTTTGTTGACCTAAATAACACAGTGTCAGAAGGTTTTTGGCTAATCCAATCTTGTTATTGCGCGCAGCATAGGGAGCCTCGGAGTGCACAACTCCCATGCATGTGTTTCTAACATAACAGTGCGCAATGCAATCATAAAAGATTCCGACAATGGCCTCAGGATCAAGACATGGCAGGGGGGGACGGGGTCAGTTTCCGGTATATCATTCGAGAACATTCAGATGGAAAATGTCAGAAACTGTGTAATAATCGATCAGTACTACTGCTTGACAAAAGCATGCCGAAACCAGACCTCAGCAGTTTACCTGACAGACGTAAAATACAGAAACATAAAGGGCACCTACGATGTGAGAACCCCTCCAATACATTTTGCCTGCAGTGACACTGTCGCCTGCACAAACATCACAATGTCTGAAGTAGAGCTCTTACCCTACGAGGGTGTATTAGTAGATGACCCTTTCTGTTGGAATGCATATGGTGTACAGGAGACTCTAACCATACCTCCAATTGATTGTTTACAAGATGGCTTACCGGAGACATTAGGTGAGAATTCCTTATATAACTGCTAGAAGTGTTGGTTACTTAAATATATTAACTAGAAGTATACTGTATAGGCTATAGCTATTGGGGATTTTCATCCTCTAGTATTTGAAGATTTGCTTAGGATTCATCCCTTTGGGATAGCTCCCTTATCGTGTGATGAGATCATATATTATTTAGGTGATATAAGCACATCTCCCAGTGCTTATATTCAATAAACTGGAGTTTTGATATATACATAAATATAGTATAGCATTTTACTCAAAAATGAAATGCTCATAGCATATCACTTTGCTTTCTTCTTCTCCTTCTTGTCTACATTTCTATCATTCAACAAAATGATCCACAAGTGAAACAGTGCAGACGTCCAGTAAATCATGACAGCAATCACAAAATCTATAGAATTCCTCTCCCCGGCTAAATTTTTGAGGCACTATAAAAATAGGTCAAAATGTGGGCATCCAAATTATTATCCTTAAAAAGTTACAATCCATAGGAATAAGATAAGCAGAAAGGAACAGATACTAGATGTAAATAGAGAACGATTCTAAACCTGTTGGCAATGTTGGCGAGCTCAGGCGGCAATGCTGTTTGCAGGGACGGCATTTTCTCATCAAATTTTCACCCGGAAAAGGGAATTAACAATAAAAGAAAAAGGAGGGGGAGAGGGAGAAAAAAGTTTTTCAACAGAAGGAAAAAAAAAAAAAAAAAAAAAGAAGGAAAGAAAGAAATGAACAGAAAACGAATATATATGGCAACTTTTTGGTGGGTCCCCACAGAAGTTCAAATGTGGAGGATGGTGGCGCTGCTTTTGGCATCGTTTTTAACTTCTAGCCGTGCTTTTAGATCTATTTTTCCATTTAAAAAATATATTTATTTATTTATTTATTTTAAAAATATCCCAAAATTACCTAAAAAAAATGTCAAATTGTTAATCCCCACCAAAAAAAAAAAGGGTTCAACAAAAGAACTTCAAATTTAAATTGGCAAGTTCTAATGAGAATACTAATTGGACAACGTCAAAATCTTTTGAGTCTATATTTATATAAGTTTAGCTATGTATACTTTTTTATCAACGTAAAGTGTTAGTGTTTCATTGGTATGTTTTTTAATGCATTAATAAATTAAATAAAAAATCAAAAAAGATTTTATTTTCTTAAAGTAAGTTTACTTTCGCCAACTCAATGAAACGATACCAAAAATATTTACTTGAGTCTAATCTATCTATATATAATTTCTTAAAGTAAGTTTAATTTCACCAACTCAAATTGAGTCAATTTTGACTAAATTATAATTTTTTAATTTTTTAATTATTTTTATTAAGTAAAATTTAATTCTTTTTTAAGTGTATGTCATGGGTCCCATCCTCCAGAATTGCAGTCTTGAGTTTCTTCTATTAAATAAGAGAATTCCTTTTCTATGAGAGGTCACAGGTTTGATATCCCAAAATTGTAGTATAAATATTTTCATATTTTATTTTTGTTCATTTAATTTTAAAAATTTATTTAATAGAAGATACTTTTTTTAATATTAATTACTACTGTTTTTCTCTTTAGCTATGTTATGTCTATGAATAATTTTATTTTGTTTTAACTTTTTTATATCTTTTATATCTCTTTAAGCATTTATTTTATTTTTATTTTTGAATACTATTTTTGTTTGTTTAGTTTATGATTTTATAAGATGGGAGATTTAAATAATTTTTTTGTATTTCTTTGACATGTTTTAATTTTTTATCATACATATACAATGATGTATATATAATTATGTATAATTCGAGTTTCTTTTTTGTTTGTTTTCTAAAAATCGTATATTCATTTATAGTATATATTCTTTCAATATTTTATGGTATATTCAAAATATAATGTATTAAACTTTAACTTAGTATATATATACAAATTCACAAGAAAAAAATGAAAAAAAATTAACAAACCATTATCGTATAAGTATCTTAATTCGCTTAAAAAAAATCATCTTATTTTTCTTCCATAAAAATGACAAAGCATATATTTTTTGAAAACTAGATCATCATTTTCAGTAAGAAAATATTGAAAATTGATAAATAAATAGCATTTCATTGGTTGACACGTGAATTCAAAATTTATTGAGCTCATCAATTAAAGTTGCTAAAATTATCACTTTCAACAATAATTTTATCTACGATTACATAAAATAAATTTGTTATAGTATATAAATATATGGTTGATGTAGTTAATTTTTTTCCTCGCAAGATTGAAGAATGATGCAAATAGGGCAAAACTTTTAAAATATATATCATGTACATTTATATGCATAATATATGTTACTAGATGAGAACCCAGAAAAAGACTATTTCTATATAGATAGAAAATAGAACATCGTTTGCTTAAGATTAAATGAATAACATTTAATTAAAATGAACAATCTTATCTATGTATACACTTATCTAAGAAAACTCTGAGTTGCCTATGTACCCAAAACGGGGATCAAATCATAATGTTGTCAGTCATTTGGTATCCTTAAGCAATAAGCAATTTCCAAAATAAAAATAAACAATTTCAGAAGTACTAAAAGATTATTTTCTTTCTTAATTATGTCATGTCATGAAGTATATATTAAATGGATGGAAGGGTTAATAACACTTTTCGTCCTGTATGTTTGCCACTTTTCGGTTTTGGTC
>JACFYI010000253.1:716021-726788 GCA_014898755.1 Handroanthus guayacan
AAAAAAAAAAAAAAAAGAAGGCAAATATCACAAATAGTTCCTAAAATTTTCATTTTTTTCTCACTCTAGTCCCTCCTGTTTTATTTTTGACTTTAGAGTCCCTAAACTAATAAATTTATACCACATTAGTCCTTTGATCAAATTTTCAACCACTGTTTACTTGAAAAAAGACTTACTCAGCATCATCCAATGGAACAACTGTCATTCAAATAAAGAATAAATAAAAGAGAAAATATATGAATAAGAGGCGCTAAAAATTACCAACATCATTGCACCCTGTAAGCATCAACTTTCTATTTGTTATTATTTTTCAGATTTCTTATTTAAAATAACAATTGTGCCCATTTTAAATAGTGAGTAATGTCGACGTGAGTCTTTTTTGGGAAAAATTGGTCAGAAAGTTGACCAAATGACCAAAGTAAGACAAATTTATTAGTTTGAGGACCCTAATGTCAAAAATAAAAGATAAGGGACTAAAGTGAGAAAAATAGAAATATGATGGACCATTAGTGACATTTCTCCTAAATAGATTGTCAATAATATCTTAATGTAAGATATAATCTAGAATTAATCTAATTAATTTTAAAAATATATAGCTATCAGAATTATTGGGATAACATCTACATTATAAAGGATATCCAACGAGAAAGTTTATACATATAATTATTAGCTTATTTATTTTATTAAATATAAAATTCAATAATAGATTTAATAAAAATACTTTGTTATGTATGTTTTTATCATATTTATATAGTTTATATATAAATATATAGTTAATTAGAAGTTCTTAAGACTCTATAACATATCTAATTGTACAAAATTCTTTCAAATTTAATTATCTTTCACTAAAGAGTCTATTTCATGTTAAAATTATTTTTTTATTTGAAAATATTATTTAAAGATCACATAGGGTAAAAAGAAAAATATAAAAGAAATTATATTAATTTTTTTATTTTTTGGTGCATTGCACCAGGCATAGGCTAGTTGCTTATGTATAACTAGCCATTGTGGCACACTCAATGTGTGTGCTTAAATAACTATCTAGGGGTCTCATGCGTTATATATAGTATAAATGCTAGCAACTATAGTGCATTCAATTTGTGTACTTCAATTTTCTATTATAAAAAATTAAAAATATCTATTTATTTTAAATAATAAAAAATAAATATTGAAGTATTTTTGCTTTTAGTTATTTTATAAAATAACACGAGCAAAAGACAATTTTGGAGAGGAAGGAATTGAAAAGAAAATTTGGGGAAAATAGGATTATATCCTAAAAGTGCAAAAAAATATTGTGAAAATTGTCTTATAAGTGCCAAGTCATATTAGTTTGGGTTCGAAAGTACAAAACGTCATATGTTATGGGACCAAAAGTATAATTTTTCCTCACACGAACTTCTATGCACGTGAAAGTTTGAGCTTCATATAAATTGGTTACGTCTTTAATTGCTACGGAAGTCACACAACTATTGTTGAACCTAGGGATATCAAATCAATCGATACACAATGATTGTTGAACCTATGGATATCAAATCAGGCAATCTTGCACGTTCACAAACTTGTTTGTATAAAATTTGACTCAAGTTTAAAGTTAGTTGTTCATATGCTAGTGAATTCGTTTGCGAGTTTATACATATTTATGCATTTGTATGTTGTATATAATAATATTATATACACTTCATAATAAATAACAAAAACTAAATTTTGAAGAAAAGTAAGAACTAGCCCAAAAAGAAAAACTGTGATTCAATCAATAAAGCTGTCTAGCGCTAAAATTATCAAAGGATTGAGTAAGGATAAGACTAAAAAAATTAAATGGGTTTCAAATTTAGTTTGAACACATCAACTAACATTTAGAGTACGTTTGGTACGATGGAATTTTCTTTTCAAAAAACCTGATTCATACCTTTTATTTTTTTATTTTATGTTTAGAATTTGCAAATAAAACAAAAACATCAATTATTTAGGGAAACAATTTTCCCATTGAAGTAGACTAACTTGTCCCACCTATTATTGACAGAAACCTCTTTCTCGCATTAAGTGAGAAAACATATCCAACCAATTTTATCATCATCCAATCATAAAACACTAATTCATATTTTCATATTTTTTAATTCATATATTATAATTCACATATTTATATCTCTTAGTTATACCAAATGTTAAAAGTTACATGTGCAGTTTTAAGCATCAAATTCATATCTTTTAATTATGATGCAATAATTCATAAAATTGAATTCATATATTTTTATCTTTTAATTCCACCAATTTTTAAAACTTATACCTACAAATTCCTGTAGTTCGAATTTTCCAATTCTTTTAACTTCATACTTAATGCAGTTTGATGTTTAAACTTGTAGGCATGTTGATTTTTAATATACCACATCATATGTATTAACACATAATTATATTGTATCATTTCATATATTTTAGTTTATACGTATTTATGATGGTATATTCGTCAAAGTATACACATAACACATTTGTGTTCATTCTTTTTTTTTTTTTTCTTTCTAGTTTCACCTAATCTAACACGAGAATGAGAAAGATTATTACATTATAGCTTTATGAGTAACAATAAAAAAACATACAATTAGGAATTTAGGATAAATTATTTTAGGTGGAAAGATATTTTTATAAGAAATGTTTAATCTAATAAAGGTCCTTATACGTGCCAAACATGCTCTTATAGTATTCTCCACTTATCATACTGTGTTAGTCTAAGGCAGCTTGTGCATCCACATGGCCTCAATTAGCCGTCACGATATGTCAGGCCAATTAGTGGCTATGATTAGGAATGTTCTCAGCACAGACTGTCAAATGTAGCCTACTTTAAACTGAATCTTGTATGAGCCTTTTCCGAATATTAAGATATTTAATTAATTAAAAATATTCATCGGATCATATCATATCACCAATATCCATAATCTGAAATAAATAGACTGAATATGGAATTAAGTAACTTCGACCCGTTAAATATCCGAATAAGAATACTAACAATAATTACTATTAAAAAATAATATATAATATTTTAATTAACAAAGCTCTTGAATATAATGTAATGTTAGTTTTAATTGCACACTCGATGTGTGTATATAAAATGATGAAAAGATAACTTATATATATATATATATTAAGATATAACAAAAAGGACATTATTTCTATTTATATTTAATAATCAGAATATTATTATTGCTATATTTAATTAAATTATATACATAATCTAATATAAAGTTAATGGATTATAGGTGGTTATTATTAGAGTAAGGTAATATAAAAGGGTTTTTTAGATAAAACACTTGAGGCCATACTAATTAGCGCCTCACATTTTATTAAAGGGCATAAATACGAGTCTTCACTATTCATAAGGTTAAAATAATGCACATTGATTTTTTTCCCCTGTAATTATCATTTATATTTATTCGGGTCGGAATTTATCTATTTATTTTTTCTGAGTTTCGAATATTTATTGAATTGGAATTTGGTATTTATGGTCTCAAATTCTATAAAATCTTAAATCGAATTTAAATATGAAAATAAATAATTGGATCAGGATTCAAATAATCCTAATTCGACCTCGTCCACAGTCCACAGTCCTAGTATGATGAGTGCATGGATGTTCATGTGCTCAAAAGAACAAACATGGGCTTAGGGCCCATTCTGACACAGGTGGTTCGGTGCTTGGGTGCGCTTAATTACACAAATTTGGGCTCAAGGCCCAGCTTTTGGATTTTGGGCAATTCGGGAATTCATTTGACCAGCAACCATGAACTTAAATAAACTGCAATCCTATATGGCACATGATTGACATATACGATATATGTGCATAAAATAAATAAATGTTATATTTGTATAAACATGATGCATATTATATGTATTTAATAATTAGAATAAATATAATTAATATTTTTATTGTAATTAAAAGAAAATTAGGTTTTGAATGATTAAAGAAAATTAGGTTTTGAATGATTATTAGAGCAAGTTAAAATTAAAAGTAATTTATGAAGGACATATCAAAATATATCACAAAAATAATTATTTTATCATCTCACACTTTATATAGAATAGCACAGAAGAATAAATATAAATTATATATCCCATTATGATTCAAATAAATATTGAGAATAAATCCATGACAGTAAAAGTTTATTGGCTAAGTGGATGTTTGGCATTGCTTTTGACAGCAATTTAGCTTCTAACTACTTAAAAGTAATTTCGGAAGTGTTTGATATGATAACTTCCATTTTTGCAGAAGTGATTTTAGGCTAAAATTAGCCATGATATACTTCTAGCTTCTGGCTTTTGTTTTCGGTTAAAAAAGTTTTATAAAAATAATTTATTATCCGCATTTTATAAATTGAAAATTTAAAAATATAATTAAAAATATGGAAAATCAGTTTTTTAACAAATGCTATTGATTACTTTTTGGTTGTTTTTAGTTTTTAATTATAAATACTTTTAATTTTAAAATTTAAAGTAATTTTATAAATACAATTAGCTTTTCACTTTTTCTACGTGAAAATCATTTCTTTTTAAAAGGAGAAGCAATGCGGAATGCTCTCTAAATCGAGGTGTTACAAAGATACTCCTAACCAAAATCAAAACTGAAATACTATTTGCAGAGCAGTTCAACGAATAAACAAACAAAATGAACACTTCCAAAATAATTGACTTACCTCTCATATTGAACATTTTGCTACGTTGTTTCTCTTTCGTCAACGTTGTGTTTTAAATTGCTCTTTTTTATGGATCCAAATTGTAACCCGAATCAAAAAGTTCGCAGTGGGACCCGAATTGGAAAAAAAATGGGAATCAGTGTTGGTCTGCCCCCCGCGGTATGGACTTGTTATTGTCAATTAAAATTAGGGGAACAATTGAAATTTTTTAAAAAAGGGATATCGCCGATATTTCGTTATTTTTAGTCGAATCTTCATATAATTTGAAGTAACGATTTAATATTGTAATTTTTACGTTCGTCGTGAAATTTTTTATTAAAAATTGATTGATTTAAACGAAGAAAAAAAAAATTTCTTCACTTGCGCCCGTGACGGGCGCAATATTTCTTCACTTGCGCCTACGACGGGCGCAAGATTTCTTCACTTGCGACCGCGACGGGCGCATTGCACTAATGCTTGCGCCCTTCGCAGGCGCAAGCCTCCGAAAAAAGAAAAAAAAAATTTTAACTGCGCCCATGTTGGGCGCAATCCTCACCATCCTTCCGCCTCCCATAGGCGCATAGAACTGATAGGTCGCGCCTATGAGGGGCGCAATCCATAAGAAAATTTTGTTTTTTTATTTTTTCTTGCGTTTTGTTTAAAAAACAATACTTTTACCTTACTGTTAGAAGAATTTTGCTTAAAATCTAACTCACTCATATTGTAAATATTAGAAATTTTGTATTATTACGTTGGAATGTACTAAAATTTCAAAAATAGAGGATTATTAGAGGGGTAAGTATTTCTATAAAAAATTGTCAATTGCTCTGCGTTAGTAATTTATGCTCTGTATTTATAACCCCAAATTGTGTCATGGCAATGAAAAATATCGGGAGTATTCCCATTTAGTGGCACAACAAAAAATAATAGTTTATTCAAGGACTGGGCCCTTCGGCGACGCCTCACAATTAACCCTCTGTACCAGCGTATAGCCAATTCTCTCCCTCTCTGAACCCTAACCATCACAACAAAAAGCATTACTTCTCACGAAACTATAATTCGCCCTCTCCTTCCCAAGATTGGAGCCATTTTTCCTCACTACAATTGGGTTTTGACAGAGAGTAGTTGAGGACATAATCTGGAGCTAGTTATATTGTCGAGGTGAGTGGTTTTCGGTGGGTTTCATTCGTGATTATTCTTACGTGACTCGATTACTTTATTTTCGTAGATATTCATAAACTGAGCGATAAAGAACTGATGAATCGTCTACTTTGTGCGCAGACGCTTAATCTAGAGTTATTTTTCGGTATTATTAACTTTTTAATTTGAAGTTAGGGCTACGAGTAGTTATTTGGCGATTCCTTCGTCTAATTTAAGTCACTTTTGAATTTAGAAAAAAAGTGGGTTAGCTTTTCCAGAGATTGATTTATTGACGTGCCCTTTGAGTTTTTTTATTGCGATTCTTTGTATGGCGTGGCTTATGTAAAAGTGGAACGCTCAGATAGAAATTTGGTAAATTTCTTACTTCGAATTTGGTTAATTATGACTGGTTGTGGAAAACTGATTTTAAAACCGAGCTTATTGTACATCTGAATTTAGTTAACAATGATGTTGATTGTGTTCCAAGTTCATTATGTTTATGTACTGGACATTAATTTCATTGAATTCTGTAGGGCGTTGAATTGAAATGGCTACTGCTGAGGCATCCCCTAGTACACTTGGGCCAAGATATGCTCCGGATGATCCAACTCTACCTGAACCTTGGAAAGGTTTAATTGATGGAAGTACGGGTCTTCTATATTATTGGAATCCTGAAACTAATGTTACTCAGTATGAAAAACCAGCATCTTTACCACCGCCCTTGCCACCTGGGCCACCGCCTGCAGCTTCCGCACCTAAGCTGAACCCTATCCCAGCAAGTAGAGCATCACAATCAGAAAATATTCAAACCATGCGGAATCAACAAATGATACAAACCCAGGTGCAGGGGTCGCACTTGGGTACTACAATGCAGCAGGGTCATTTCCCACCAGAGCAAATGAGGCCACAGATGATGCAACAGCCTGGTCATCAACTGCCCTCTCAGTTGGCGCAAATGCCTGTACAGCCAGGTCAGCAGGGGCTTCCGCAGTCAATGCAGCAGGGTCCTATGCATCGAGGGCAACAAGCTTCTTTTCAGTCGATGCAGTTAGGGCCACAGGTTCCCCAGGGACAGATGTATCCAGGCGCACAGATGGGAACTTCACATGGTTTTCAGTTTAACCCTCAGCATACACAATACATGTCGCGTCAACAGAATGTGCCTCTGCAAGGGATGGAAAGCTCGTCGCAACAGTTTCAACCTTTAATGCAGGGGCAACAGTTGCCTCACAAACAAGAGCATAAGATGGAACCGGTTCAGAGGGATGATATTGAATTTCATCAAGGAAAGCAAGCAGGGTTCTCACCGGCCAATCAGCATCTGATGCAGGGGCAACACTTACCCCATCTCCGAGAGCAAAAATCTGGAATTCCTCATAAAGATGATGCTGACTTTCAGCAAGTAAACCAAGCTGGGTTTTCACCTGCTCAAATCCAGCAAACTGGGACATCTATGCAGAACTTGCCCATGGGTACGAATTCCTCTCATGCACAAAAGATGAGCATTCAGCCCAATCAAACCATGCAGTATGGTGGATCATCTGCTAATATGCAACAGAACAACCCTCCCGTCCAGTTGCAGCAAATGGGGGCAGAATTGGCACACCCTCAACATGGTTCGAGGTTTCAAAATCAAATGGGCCCTGTGAAGCATGGGCAGCAGCAGAATATACTGCCTGGTGGATCAAAGATGCCATATGAGGAAAACCATCTTGGGAGGCCTGGAAATGAATATTTGTACAACACCTCCAGCGATGTCAGTGCAGTACCTCCTCAGCTACCCAAGCTTGCTCCATTACCTATGACCAGAAATCAGCAGGTAAATCTCTCGTTTGGACGCATCATTTTTCGCTTATCAGAAACATAGGATAAAAGGATATTGTATATACAAGGGACTGTAAAATATTTGGTAATTATTGCTTCCGTTGTAATGTTACATTCTCTATGTTTTTTGTATTCACAAAGGCACTGGGTCTGATGTTTGTTGATGCTGGTTCTTTCCTTTATCAGGAAATGAGGATTGGTGATTTCCCCCCTCAAACTGTCACTCCTAGTCTTCCAGGAAGATTGAATGGTCCTGGTGTGTCTCCTCTGCATGGTGTTTATGGCCATTCATCTAGTGCTCCTCCATATCCAAACAATGCTTTTGTAAAGCCTCCTTCAGGAATGATGGGACCTTCAGATCCTATTCATTTATCAGCTGCTGAAGTTTATCGCCAAAAGCATGAAGTGACAGCCACGGTTCGTAGTTTTAAAAAATCATTTGTGTCTAATTTTGTAAGAACAGCAAATTTTCCTCGCATTGAAATTGAGCATTCTTATGTGCTTTCTGTATAATATGATGTAAGACATTACTTCTTGAATTACTGTGCGTGATCTTGTCAAGCAATTCGTCTTGTTTGGCACAGAGGAGATATATTTAATTGCTCCGTAAATACTCACTCATTGAATTCTAGTAGTTCCCAACAAGTATTTGGAGTTGAAAGCATTTTTAAATCAAAGTGAGTAATTATGAATTTTGTTGGTTGGAGCAAAATCATGTATGTGATTCTCTAGAAGCATACATTGTTTGTTCATGAAGTGAAAGCTGGCATTGATAACTCATGGACACATACAGGGATATCAAAATTCTGTTCGTAGATGGGAGAGTTTCATTTTCTAAACTAAAAATATATACTGTATTGACATTTATAGTTGGTCCATTATGAAGATCTTAATTTTGTATATATGTTCTCCAAGATTTCTAATATCTGTCCTTAATTGGAAGATGATGAGGTTTCCTAGTAGATCCATATTGCACCAAATTGCCTTTTATGTGCACTTGTGTTGATGTGGCCCGGTGAGCGTCCATCAAAAGCATTTCTCATGTCACTTTTCACACCAGAGGGCAAGCAAATAACTTTCAGCCTTTGAATATTATGACTAGTCATATTCCGTCATGTACTACGGAATCCTGCCGCGCCAGGAATATTTAGGCCGCTGGAATTGCATATTCTTCCATCTTCCCATGCGTTGATATATTCACTTGAGTCCGTTCTTGTTTTTTTGACTATACATGATTGAAATTATTCAGGGCGAAAATATTCCTGCTCCATTTATGACCTTTGAAGCGACTGGATTTCCACCAGAAATACTACAGGAGGTGAGTGCTTGATTAAATTTGTGTTATGATTTTGTTGCTTCTATGATAAAATTTTTATCCCACTTCATGTTTCAAACACCAAATTCATGCTTTCAGCTTATCAGTTCCAACTTGTCGCAGGTGCGATATCTGCTCCAGAGGAGGAGCACATGTCGTACGCTGCAGTGCTATGCTCATATCTATGCAACAACTATTCTGAGTTTTTGATGCTGCAAAATGGAGTGTTGGAGCCTTCCTATAGCACTACCTCTTGGAGGGTGCTTCATCCAATTCACACTATATATGTGACTGGGATTTCTAGCTTATTGGCTCCGCTTCTTCTCTTTTATTTGCTCCATTTTTTACCTCGAGTTGCTTCAGTAAGCAACTGCACACCCATGAGTTCTTTTGAGCACTCGTTTCTCTTTTTTGGTTTTGTTGCCCTTTTCTTTTTCAAATATCTAATAGTATAGTGTAGGATCAACCTTTTGTACTGAGTTTCAGGCAGTGCTATTACCTATTGCACATACGGGGGCTTATTTTCTACTATTTTTATTGCAGATACATTTTGCTGGTTTCTCAGCTCCTACACCAATTCAGGCGCAAACATGGCCCATTGCTTTACAGGGCCGGGACATAGTTGCTATTGCGAAAACAGGTTCTGGGAAAACACTGGGATATTTGATGCCAGCATTCATGCACCTCCGGCGACGGCGTAATAATCCTCAGAATGGCCCAACCGTCTTGGTATTGGCTCCAACCAGGGAACTCGCCACCCAAATCCAGGATGAAGCTATTAAGTTTGGTCGATCGTCTAAGGTCTCTTGCACGGTAAACATATCAATCCTCTTATGTTATAATTAGCTTAATCATTGTCTTAATTATTTGGGCGAAATGACAAACTTGATTCCTTATCAGTGCTTGTATGGTGGTGCTCCGAAAGGCCCTCAGCTGAAAGAACTTGAGCGAGGAGCTGATATTGTTGTGGCAACTCCTGGTCGGCTCAATGACATCCTTGAAATGAAGAGGATTGACTTTAGGCAGATCTCACTTCTTGTTCTTGATGAGGCTGATAGAATGCTGGACATGGGATTTGAGCCTCAGATACGTAAGATTGTCAATGAGATTCCTCCAAGAAGGCAAACGCTCATGTACACTGCAACCTGGCCCAAAGAAGTCCGGAAAATAGCAAGTGATCTTTTGGTCAATCCAGTGCAGGTCAACATTGGCAGTGTTGATGAACTTGCTGCAAATAAGTCTATTACACAGGTGACTTTCGGCAGTTTTCTTGTCATTCTGATGAAAAATTGGATTCTGAAATAAATGTTATTTCTATGTTTTCAAGAAATGAAGTTGGTTGCATGACTAAATTCTTACTTCCGGGTGGACTTACATTTTGCCCATCTGCCTCTGGGTAATAATTTGACTGGCGAATAGTTTGGTACTACACAGGTCCATTTTATCCCTACAGGTGTACAAGAATGACATTGTCAATTTTAACAGGCTTGGCACTTTGTTCAGTGTAGTTATTGTGGTTATGAGTGGATATTACTTATTAAAGTGGTGTAGCTAGAAAATAATTTCACTGGGGTCATTAATTAGCTAGAAGTGCCTTTAAGATTTACATTAATAAGAATAAAACAAAAAACTATTAAAACATAAATAAAAATGTAAGTTTGACCTCTTATATATAATTTGGGTTCTTGTTATTGTCAAAAGAATGAACTTATTGTTGAACCCCTATTATAGGATATTTTTATTTTCTGAGTGGGGTTATTTATAGAGAAAAGTTGCACAATGTTAATATTAATGCTACATTTATTGACAATATCAATAGCTGCACAATGTTCG
>JACFYI010000253.1:737472-747788 GCA_014898755.1 Handroanthus guayacan
CCCCCCCCCCCCCCCACACACACACACCCCCACCCACCCAAATAATCAATCTCAGTTTAAGGTGATTGGCTTGGCTTATGGTAATTACTATTTTCAGATATGTTACAAGAAAGGTTTGGAGATGCTGCAAATATTCAAAAACTCTCAGTTAAAGACGTCCTTGCTTGATGACTTCTTGTACTATGAAAATAGACAGAGGATCCTGCAGGAAGAGAGAGCCAGGCTTCTTATGAAGAGTTATGAAAATCCATATCTTGTTCCCCTACTGGATCCTCCTCGCAAGCTTCAGTCTCTTCATGACTTTCCTTCTGTTGAGAATGTGAATGGTACCAAACATGATGCCAACAATTGGACTGTCATGAAGAAAAAAAAAGTTTCAGCAGGCGGTGAATCAGATTGTTCAGCGAAGAACCACTCTACTCCTACAGATCAAGTCCCTGTGGGTATGAATAGCAACAACTTCACAAGTGCTAGTCTCAATGGGAACCATGAAGTTTTTGCAGACCAGGAGCCAAAGGCGACGGATGAATTAAAAATTAGTTCATTGACTATACATTCAGTTGAGTCAGAGCGTGCCGTTCCTAAGAGGAGCGGTGAAGTGGTTAATGTTGTGACGATAGGGTCCATGCCAGTCAAAGTTACGACCACAGAGTCTTCTAGTATTTTGACAGTCGGAACGATTCCACTTGATCCCAGAGCGCTTCAGCGGGATTAGGTGCGTTTACTTGAAGAAAAATTCGGTTGATTTAACATTTTGTTTGAACTTTGCAGACGAGTCCCTGGTGGAGATTCTACTGTTTTATTGTATACTTGTGGGTGCAGCTGAAGTTTTCATCTGTCTTCTTCCTGGGTGGGAAAACCGAAAACGAATTCTTAAGTTGACCACGTTGAATACTGATGTCTTTTGTGTTTTGGGCGGTTTTGGGCTGAGGTTGCTTATACTCTTCATTTCTATGTAATTTTCTGCAAAGAAAATTAAAAAAAAAAAAGTGAAAAAAGAAAAAGAAAGGAAACTATGTTGAATGCCAGTCTCTCTCTCTGCGTATTTATCTTAATTAAACGTTAGGGTTTTCAGAGCTCTCTTGATCTGCGTCGTTGTTTTGGGCTTTTAACATTGAATAAAGTGTCTGAAGGAGCATTGAATGTGGTGACAAATTGTACTATCGGTACTGCTGCATGCTCAATATATTTTTAAGCGATTTAAGTGTATGCATTGACTAAAGAGTAAAGGCACCTTACAAATACTAATATCACACTTAGTTTCATGGAGTTTTTCTCCTGTATTATTTATTTATTTATTTCGGGTTTATTTTGGAAGAATGATTGATGAAGTTCACTGTGTTTTGTTCTTTCTTTGACTTGATGATGATATCAATATTAAAGATGAGTCTAGATTTTCTTCTGTGTGTTAGTTGTGGGGCTACACAAAACGTAAGAGTGTGTAAATTATTCTGGGAAAGGTGATGTAATTAATCTTGTAGTTACCGAAAGACATTCAATGTTGAAAGCACTATTCTATTCTTTTACTGCGAGTAAATTAATGATTTGAGTACTCATCAAAAAAAAAAAAAAATTAATGATTTGAGTGGAAAACAAATCATGTGGGAAATACCAATACATTAAATTTTATGAAACTAATTCCTATATGGAACTGAACTATCGCCATAAAAATGGTAACATTAGTATCATATCCTAATTTGTAATATTGCAAATGCTCAGCCAAATTCAAAAGAAAATGCAAAGGAGCAAAATCATATATACCAAAATATTGGTGGGGTCATATTTGAGATATCTCCCATCTTCAGGGTCCATCCATGCAATTACTTCCTGTTGTTATTCGAGTCAGCGTACGCTTTTTACTGTTTTCAGTTCTTAGTTCTGAGCGCAAATAAAATATTTCTTCCCCAGCTCAGCAATCGACGCCTGTCTCCACGCGCCGCCGTTAATCGCTTCACTCAGGTTTCATAACGTGAGTGATTTTCTTTTCCTAGCTTCATTTGTAACTTCTTTTTTTTCTTTTTAATTTTTTTTTTCTTCCTACTTAAATTAGGTGAAGAGAAGAAGAAAACGACTTTGCCCCAGCACATACACATTTTGCTTTTGGAGGGGATTTTCGTGATGAATTATGTGCATGTCCCGGAAATGCTGACCGATTTTAAAGTTTTCCCATTTTTCCTGCTTTAGTTTTCATCTCTTATCGTCGGATCCCTATTCAATTGCAGTAAGTTGCAAGAAATTTTTTATTTTTAATATCGTTTTGTGTCATGAACTAATTTTCATCTTGTGGGTGTGGTTTTCCATTATGTTTCTTATTTATTTTAGTTTTTCTTTTCGACTACGCAGGACTTGCAGCAAACAAGGTTGATTTTGCTTTTATTGGGAACCACGAGTAAATTAAGATGGTACGCGTTCTTCAATGTCAAAGTGTGATTTTTGGCACTTTTTTTTTTTTTTAAATTCCTTTGTTGCTAGGGAAATGTAATTCTTCTTGAGTTTTCATTAACTTGTTTGCATTTTTAACAAAAGTAATTCCCATTTGTAGTGTGAGGTAGTGGAAATTTCAGATGATGAGGAGTCTTTTGTGCCAGAAAATGACGTTGGAATCATATCAAAGAACGAGTGCTTGGATTATGATTTGCCACAGCAGACCACATGCCTTAGGCCTGGGGAAGTACGTTTATGTTTAGTTGCTATTTTGAAGCAAATGTTGCAATTTCATTAAATCTTGTGAAAAATAAATTTGAGGTTGAATTAGATGTTGGACGACTAAGCTGTCTGAGCCCACATTCCGCTTGTCGTATGACTTGTAATATAATTCATTGTAAAGCGTTTTCATTTTAAGATATGATCACAATACTCTGGTGGAATTCGAATCTATTTGATATGCTGATGTTTTCATTGTCAAGCATTTGCATTTTAAGATACGATCACAACACTCTGGTGGAATTCGGATCTATTTGATATACTGATGTTTTTATTGTTTTTGGTTGCCTTACTTAATAGGACAATGTGGCAAGCTCATCTGGAACAAATTTAAGATCATCATTCATAGGCATGGGTTTTGCACCGGCTCTTGTCAACAAAGCAATTGAGGAAAATGGTTTGTTTAGCTTATTCTTGTAGACAACCTTGAAGCATTTTTTGGTGTTGAGCGTGTTATCATGTTCTCCTAAATTGAATGAACTCTTGGAACCTTGTTCTTCGAGACTTTTTAAGATTAATATATCTCATATATTATGAATACATATCATCAATGCCATCCAATAATGCTGCATCAGAGTCTCAGACAAGTCATATTTCCCTTTCATCACAGGTGAAGGGAATCCTGAGTTATTATTGGAGACTCTCTTTGCATACTCTGTAAGTGCTTCTCTCCTCGACATTAAAAATGCTCGTAACATGTTCTTTTTACAAGTCTGGAGTTGGTCAGTGCGATATTCATGTGTTCTCTTTCACCATGTTACATAGACAGTGAAAGTGGTATCATGTTTGCTCCTTGAAGTTCCTATTCTTGTTGACTTTTGCAGTTGTTCGTTTCATTTGAATTTGCTGTTTGGTAAAGGAAAGGACAGTCAGCCCTTTACAGATGATTATATGGAGAAAACAGATTAAATTTTGGAAAAAATCTGCTGATGTTAACCAAGTAACCTAGCACATCTCTGCAATGGTTTTGTCTTCTATGAATTCCATGCCTTTGTCTTCTAACCATCTCACATGCTGATAGCTCATGCTTGAATAAATTCAAACCACTCTAACAATATTTTCTTGAGCTTTTAATTTACTCTTTTCATTCACCAAGATGTTGAGTTCTGTTATGTCTTCCCCTGTTTCTGTGCACAAAATTATACTGCCTAACTTTAATTAACAGGAGCTTCAACAACCAAAGACAGAATATTCCGATGATGGTTTATTCCCTGGAGGCAATGATGATTTAGCTGCAGATCCTCATGCAAGGGAGGTAAGCTGTTTTCGATGTTCTGTGGATATCCTTTTAGTCTTGTCGGATTTCCAATCTTATGACAATCATCCCATGCTTTTTCTAAAGCAGCTTGTAGAAACTACATTGTTGAAATAAAGGCTTGATGTTGAAGTTTGGCATTGTCGTTCTTCTTCTTATTCTTCTTAAGTCTTTCCAGTTTCCCCATCATTTTTGTAACTCTTCAAGGAATATGACTTTCTGTGTTTTGTCTGATTTGTCCGTCCTATTCTACAGGTCTTTTATTTGTTTTTAAATTATCTTATCAACTTTGTAGAGGGTTCATGTCAAAGTGTCCTATGTTCTCATTTCAGTCATTTATCCTTTCACCATTCAACACTTCGTGAAGCAATGCTTCCTTGCATAAGATTGATTCTAGACATTCTGAGCTGATTGTGGATGAGTTAAATTACTTATCTCTCAGTCTTTTAGTGAACAACTGGTTTGACTTCACTCTTTTCAGCTGCTTTTGTTACCTAATTCCCTAGATAAAGTTCCATATATTGGTTTCATAGATTGTATACTTGCAGAGGACATGTGATCATCGTGGATTTGGAACTCTATTCGTGCTTAAGCTATCTATTTAAAGCTGCATGCTGTTTCCTGATTTGTTTAAATGTACCAGGCTTTCCATAAAGCAGAGTCATCAGGTTCTCTTAATCGCTTGTTTGGCGAAGATGCGAATAAAAATGCCTATTTTGAGGGAGAATTTCTTTTAAAAGAGGTATCCTTTAGATTTTTCTTTCTAATGTGTTTCATTCAGATGTAATAAACAAATTTTTCTTTTTGATAAGCTGATCAAGTAGGTCTAGGTTCACTGCACCTGTTGTCCTGTGTTTTTGATCAACTTGGTTTTCATTTTTTGTTTTTTTCTTTTCCGATATTCTGTGTATGTATTTGTTAATTTTCTTGTAGAAAGCTTTTGCTATACGATAGACTGACCTCATCTCATTTGCTTGCCTACTCTTTTAACAGTAACTTATGTACCTGGCCACACACCTCAATTTATTATTATTTTTATTGTCTAAATATGTCTATTGGTTAACTTAATTGCTGGCTGCAGTATGGGCTAAGCAAAACCTATTGAAATGAATGTGATGCAATCAAACTCCCAGCGTTGTGCTGCTACTCAGTCAATTCGTTATAGACAATGATCAACTTAATGTGTATTATTGAGAAATATATATATTTCATGAAAACATATATTTTCCCTATGTCTTTACTTTCTAGGTAGAAAAGTGTATTAAGTTGACAAGTTCTGCTACTTAGAGTTCCAATATTTTAGCAGAAACAATAACTATGTAAAATTTGTGCAAACTATTTTAACCACTGAGTACACAGTTTGGTGCCGGTCCCGTTGTCCTTCAACTAATGATTGTTAAATTTTGTATTCATCCTTGCCTGCTCTTTTCCATGCCATTTATTGAAGTGTTAGCCGAAAATGTACAGCTGATGGAGTAAATTTGGAAGTTACCCATCAGTTTCTAGATTTTGATGCCCTTCAACTGCATTTGGGTGCAATAATATCTGTGATAGGCAATTTAAAGTAGACATTCAGCTATAAGCTTATCAATCAATGAAACTTTTTCCTTCCTGGGACAGATAGCTCTAGGACAGTCCATCCATGACCGCTACTTAATGAGATGTGATGTATTCGTTTCCTGAGGATGAAATTTACTCTTTTATTTAAAATGCATTAATCGGATTTTCCCTCATGATGCTTTGAACTAATTTTGGTTTCAATGATTGATCTTACAGGAACCTGATGTTGGCAATGGAGTTAGTGATGAGAAGATATCATCACTGTTAAAAATGAATTTCACGCAGGATGAAGTTAGATTTGCTATGGATAGACTTGGTCTGTGAAAATGTCTAAATTCTGGACTTCACTTTCTAAATCATGTGAAGCATGCTTCTCGTATTTTTCACCTAATGATGTGCTTGGGATCCTTCTCCACAGTTACGAATTTTTTGAAAAGATGCATATTCTTAATGCTGTTGGTCTAACCTTCAACTTCCTCTCATAAGATAAATTTTTCGTATGTGGTACTTTTGACTGGCTGATTATTCTGCAATGGGTTATGACGGTGTCTGACAACCTGTGAGATCAATCACCATTGCTTCTATAATTCTCATGTTCTGATGCATGCAGAGCTTTGCTTTCTAATATACTTTTTAGGGAATTTCTTATCATTATGTTAACCGAGTGTCATTTTGAACTTATTGCTGTAACACTCCTATTTTTAGTTCAAAATTTTAGTGAATTGCTGCATAGGATTTTGTGCAATTCTATTTGCGGACAAGTTATCTGTAAATTTTCCTCATGTTGTTGCCCAAAAGATAATTTTTGTTGTTGCATTGCAGGTAAACATGCTTCTATTGGTCAATTAATGGACCTAATCTTTGCTGCAAGGATGGCCAGAAAGTACGAAAAAAATGCAAATAATCCAATTCCTGTAGATGAGGTTATGTTTACATTTATTTGATTGATGTCAATGGCTTGGGTACATGGTCTGTGATGTGACAGTTGTGTTTGTTTATCAATGGAATATTGAGGAATTGGCCAACTGCAGACTCATTGTCATAATACTAGTTTGTAAAATTAAGGCCGAAATTCTTGATGTCTGAACTTGATTGTCGACCAGTATATGCAGCACTGATTTATACATGATCCATGGGATTCCTCTTCTTAATAATGTCATTTCTCGGCGGACTAGTTGAATCATTGTACAGAGAATTGTTATTTTCGAATAGGTCTCAGTCTGCTGGAAGAGAGTAAGATGTTAGAGTTCTAGCAAATGATCAAAGATGTAGGGTCTCAGATATTTGTTGCGTGGGCCCTGTATTTTTAATTAATAATATTGACGTCTATTCCTAGTCCGAGGAAAGCTTCCCAAAAACCATAATTCCATCTTTATTGGTGTGCACGTATCTTATCGCATGGAAACTCCCTGTGGAGGCTGGTCAGAGGTGCACCTTTTCACCTAGAATAACAGAAACGTAGTGAAATAAGTGAATGAACTCTTTACATGTTTCTATTCGACCTATTATGTTTTTTTATGTCGTTCCATCAAGTCTAAATTCATTTGCAAATTTTCAGGACTCTGACAATGAGGCTTTATTTGGCATCATGGAGAAGACACTTCGATTACTTGAAATGGGCTTTACTGAAAATGAAATTTCAGCAGCTTTTGAGAGATGCGGTGAGCTGATTATCCAAATCGAGAAAATATTTGATTTACTAAGTTTACTGGCACGAGAAAACCATAGTATAAGTAAGATAGCTTTTCGTTGTGTTTGGTCATGGGGTTAGTTTATTTGCCTTCCCTTTTTCTTCATAAGAAAAGAGATAAAGATTCACGCAGGAAAGCAGTTTTCTACAGCTGTCCAAGTTATGGAAAAGGAAATCTCCTTGCTGGGGAGATTTTTAAAAGTGATTTCCATACTCCTATAATCATTCTGTTTGATAACCCATGCATTATTTACCAATATAAGTTTCTGATGTTTATGTTGGATATCCATTACTTTGAGCAGAAAACTGCCAAAATAAAGAAAGAATTAAAGAAAACGGAAGAGGGATTTTCGGATGTTCTGGTGGATGGAACAATAAACATAGCAGTTGTAATGTATAGCTCTGTGCAATCATGAGAAAATCAGTAGTCATCACAATTTAACATTTTCTAAGTGCACTGTGTTCCCGGTAGTTAATTTTTGCTGCATCCTTGATTGCCTATTCCATTAAAGATTTGATATTCATCATATGACTCTTAAAGAAACTGCAAAATCATGTCAGAAGCAATGTTTGGCATTCTGAGTTGGTAATTGCATATCTTCTCTTTTAATATAGTCTTTTTCCTGTTTTCCTTTTTATTTCAGGTTCTGAAGCACCTCTGCCGGCGCTTGCTGATTCAATTGTTGCAGGTGGTACTGGCCCTATTGCTGCTAAGGTCTTTGTCATTATCGATAAGCCTTCTTAGTTGTTTTCGTATATAACATCTTTGTTATTGATTGGTAATAGTTCTTAAAGTAATTATTGATATTTTGCAGCATTCCTCTTCTTGGAGCAACTCCAGTGGCCAAATACGCTGTCCATCTTTGAAAAGAAAGGTGGGAGATAATTGTCAGCCTTTTGGCTCGCTTTATATAAAAACTGAGGAATTCAGTTCGGACACTGCATCTCAAGTTGGGACCTCTGCCTTGCTCGAAAAATTAAAAGGCAAGATGCCAGAAGAAGAAAACTCAGATGAACCAAACAATTGGAAGAAACCAAAGGAAGAGTTTGTGGAAGACTCGAGCAATTCTGTTGGCCTGACGTGGCTAGAAGCAAGAAAGAGACACTCGACAGCTACCGGTAATCGAGTGGCAACTTCTCAGAGACGGTTTAGCCGTATGGAATTTGAAGAAGATAGAAAGCCCACATTGTCCATACCCAACCCATGCCGGAGTCTTACTAGTGTGGTGGCTAAACCCCCTTATTTTCTCTACGGGAATGTCACAAATTTATCACACGACTCCTGGGTCAAAATATCTCAGTTTTTGTATTCGCTTCAGCCTGAATTTGTGAATACTCAATCGTTTTCTGCATTAAGAAGAAGGGAAGGCTATTTACATAACCTCCCTACCGAAGATAGGTTTCATATTCTACCAAAGGGACCAATGACTATTGAAGAAGCTATACCACATACAGGAAAATGGTGGCCATCCTGGGATAATAGAAAGCAACTAAGCTACATCAATTGTGAAACAAATGGAGTATCCCTTCTGTGCGACAGGCTTGGGAAGAAGTTGGCAGAGTCTAATGGGCAACCAGCGGCTGAACAGCAGCGAAACCTTCTCCAGCAATGCGAGGAAAAGAGTCTCATATGGGTTGGCAATGGCAAGTTCGCCCCACTCGAACCCGAACATCTAGAGCGCATAATGGGGTATCCGTTGCATCACAGTCGGGTGGCGGGATTTAGCTCGGCAGATAGACTTAAATCACTTAAACTCTCCTTTCAGACAGACACATTGGGATATCATCTTTCGGTCCTGAGGCAGTTGTATCATGGGGGCGTAACTGTGTTGTCGTTCTTTACTGGAATAGGTGGAGCTGAAGTTGCTTTGCACCGACTTGGGATTCCTTTGAAGGGGGTGGTTTCTGTGGAGCCGTGTGAAATAAAGCGCAGAATTGTAAAGAGGTGGTGGGAAAACAGTGGACAGAGGGGAGAATTGATTCAGATCGAAAGCATCAACAAGTTATCAAGTAACAGGCTCGAGGATCTGATCAAGAAGTTTAGCGGATTTGATTTGGTGATATGTCAGAATCCATATTCGGGTGCGAATTGTGATAGCCTGGCAGGTCTAGATTTTTCACTGTTTGTAGAGTTTGTTAGAGTTTTGCAGCGGGTGAGGTCTACAATGGAGAGAAATAGATGATTTTTCAGACCTTGGGTTTGTGATTTTAGGATGATAACATCTTGATTCTGGTAAAATGTCGGAAAGGACGATGTTTGTTATCGTAATGCATATCCTGGTGATCGTAGTAGTAGCAGTAGTGTTGGATGATTTTTGCAAGTCATTCATTGCATTAATTCAATGTTACTACTTAGTTTAGTTTCTCCCATTGGTTCTGTAAAGAATATTCTTTGGTGTTGGCCTCACCAAAATTTCCTTCAAAATCTTCTTTTTCTTGAGAATCAATTATGACTAATTCATAAATAGTTTAATCATTTTCATTTTATATATAAATAATATTTATCTATCTGTACCATATAATGAAAGAGAAATTTCGAAGGTAGTTGTCATGCCAAATTTTTATAATTTTAATTTTATCCTTCAACTATCGTCACCTATTACTATTTTTAACACCATCACTTTTTCATTATTAATTTTAAATAATATTTAAGAAATTAAATAGTAGAAGATTATGAATGTTAAGTTATGTATATTATAAGAATATATATATATATTTTCTTTATAAATTATATACACGTAACTGCTTATTGATTTATGTTTGCTACAAAATTATATAGTATAAGTGACAAAAATTAAATGGCAGCAACAAAAAAATCATATTTTGTCATAAAATACCATTATCTACTATTTTTAAATATACACAGGGACAACTTGCAGAGTTACTAGTATTTTTTATTGAAAAGGACGATTTTATATTAAACGTTGCGAACTAACGACTTGTGTTTAAATTGGATGGAACCTGAGATAATAAATCTCACCATCTATTCCTCGACCCGACAATGTCAAATCAGCTGATCTGCCCTAGGAGGAGGAGGGTGCAGCCGCAGTTCACAAAATCTAAGCAGCTAACTCTTGTCATTTTTGCGTGCAGTGATCCTTTTTCCTG
>JACFYI010000253.1:753499-776269 GCA_014898755.1 Handroanthus guayacan
CCAACTGCTCTTTTGTGTATTTAATTTTGACTTGTGAAGTCTTTGACTTTTGTCTAGGAAAACCTTTTCAGAGTTGCTGGATTGCCCATGGTGGATAACTGCATGTCGGGTTACAACAGCTGCATGTTTGCTTATGGACAGGTAGTTGTTGTTGAAGCTTTTTCTTGGTCTATATATACATGGTGTTTTTGAAACAATTACAAAATCTTAATAACTCATTGCAGACGGGTAGTGGAAAGACATATACTATGATGGGTGAAATCGATGAAATGGATGGAAAGCTAAGTGATGATTGTGGCATTACTCCCCGCATTTTTGAGTACTTATTCACAAGGATCATGAAGGTTGATGGTTATGATATTTGCTTATTTGAATCTTAATTTTTCTATCTCTATATGTTAAATATTGATTTTTATGACCAACCTTAAGGAAGAAGAGAGCAGAAAACATGAGAGATTGACATACAGCTGCAAATGTTCTTTTCTAGAGATATACAATGAACATATAACGGATCTTCTGGAACCTTCATCAACTAATCTACAGGTAATTTGAGTTTTCACTTGATTTAATCAGATTACTTCGTGGATTTGCTCCAAAGAGTCAACTGAAACTCATCTTCTATCCTTTTGATAAGTATAGCTCAGAGAAGACTTGAAAAAAGGGGTATATGTTGAAAACCTTACAGAATATAGCGTCACGACGGTTAATGATGTGCTCAAACTTTTGCGACAGGTGATTCACAAAGTAAATATTCTTGATCTATAATATCTCATCCAATGGAAACTTGACTGATCTGACTATATCTTACATAGGGGGCTGCAAATAGGAAGATAGCTGCAACTCATATGAACAGTGAGAGCAGCCGATCCCACAGTGTCTTCACTTGCGTTATTGAAAGCCGGTGGGAGAAGGATTCCATCTCTCACCTTAGGTTTGGAAGATTGAATCTAGTAGATTTAGCTGGTTCTGAGAGGTAATGGCCTGTATCATGGACAATAATCTCATTTTGGCAGATGATACATTGAAATAACATCTTAACTTTACTAGGCAGAAGAGCTCAGGGGCAGAAGGAGATCGTTTGAAAGAAGCTGCAAATATCAATAAGTCTTTATCGACTCTTGGGTAACTCTTACTTCCATTAATGGATTCAGTCTGCAATTTCTCAATACGGACTTGTAGACATTTTTATTTACCATCAATACAGCACATATTTTTTGACAGTGGTTATGTTTAGTTTGTCATATTATTGTCTTTTGTATTCGCAAAGAATTGTCAACAGGGCATGAGCTGCTTAATTTGTATTTAACATCTATAAGAAGATCTTCAATAGTTAAAGGGTTAGGTTCTAACGAAACAAGATCTAGCTAGATCACACAGCAATACATTTCTTGAAAAAGAAACCACTTGCGTGCTTGATAAGCTAGATGGCAGAAAATATACGCATCACATTGAGAGATTTTTATGGTGAAGCTTGAAGAACCAAACAAACACAAAAGATAATGGCGGATTATTTGTTACAGTTGGTTTATTAATTGTTACATTCGGTCGATATCTGTTGGTTCCGCTAACTCTACAGAAATCAATTTCTCCTTGTCTATCCATTTCAAGACAGTACAATTGGTCAAGTTCTTTTGTAGGTTTCCCTTCTTTTTCATGGCTTACCAATGGACTCTAAATCTTTTGTTCATTTGTGCCTTTAGACTGGTAATAATGTCTCTGGTGGATTTAGCACAAGGGAAACATCGCCATGTACCTTACAGAGACTCTAGGCTAACATTTCTTCTTCAGGTCAGAGAAATGAATTGGTGCTAAATATTTTAAGCACATATTCGACAATTTGGTTTCAATGATCGTCCTGATTTGAAGGATTACATATGCTTCTTAAATACAGGATTCTCTTGGTGGTAATTCCAAAACAGCCATTATTGCGAATGTCAGCCCATCTACTTGGTAAAGTTAAGATTATTTCAAGCGATAATGCAAGTGACAATTTCGATAAAATTTACTTTGACATTATAATTTCGTTTTGCAGTTCTGCAAATGAGACTTTGAGTACTTTGAAGTTTGCACAGCGTGCCAAGCTTATCCAGAACAATGTATAAAATTCTCACTAACTTGTTTTCCATGGAACATAGGAATTTTTCTATATTTTGTTTATTGATTGCTTTGCTTTCTTTAGGCTAAAATAAATGAAGATGCTTCAGCAAGTGTCATTGCATTGCAACAACAAATCCAACAATTAAAGGTAGGAATTACATGTGACTGTATAAGTGTAGATTTTTGCACCTGAAGCTTGTCATTGAGGCATTTATTTAAACAGGATCAATTGTCATTCCTGATGAAGCACCAGCCTACTTCAATGGAACTTAATTTTGTTCCAAGACCAGAACAATCTAGGTTGTGTTATTTTTCTAAGAGTGACGAGCCATCTGAGGATATTAATATGTATGACGAGCATGAGACTCCCAAGGGAGCTATTGTGAAGGTAACGTTTAGATCTTAAGTGACTTCTTCTGTTCATTGTTGAAGGCTATTTGGGTTTGTCAACTAAATTGTTAATGTCAGACCTTTCGTGGTGCTCTACGACGAGAGAAGCTGGCTGAGACAGAAGTAAGAAGACTGAAAGCAGAAATTGAATATTTAAATTGTCTGGTACGGAGCATGCTTTTGAAATTATCTTTATAGTTGTGTTTCCAGATAAATAACTGTAACGTCCCTTGTAGGCCCACCAGCAAGAAGAAGAAGTTCAGCGTACCAACATGACGCTCAGACTCCGTGAGGGAAGGATTAAAAGCTTGGTAGCACTGTCGGAGGGATTAATCTCTGCAGATCAGTTTTACCTGGATGAAAACAATGCACTGCGAGAGGAAAATCTGCTGCTTCAAGCAAAACTTGAGAGAAATCCAGAAGTCACTCGCTATGCACTGGAGAATATCAGATTGCGAGAGCAAATTAGATTGTAATCATTATGAGTACATCTATAATGCTTCTGGTTGATGTGGTAATACATTGTAAAGCTTCTTTCCATCTCATTTTTCTCAGGTTTCAAGATTTCTATGGACAAGGGGAAAGGGAAACCTTACTTGCTGAAATATCAGAGTTGCGGAACCAGGTTTGGTGGAACTTTAACATTACTTAAAATATAGGTTTTCAGTGCGATGACATTCTTATTACATTGTTATTCATATATGAAGCTTTTGGAATCACTTGGAGATGAAAAAGGCTATGCACCCCATCGGTTCTCTCCAGTGGAAGAAGAGCAGGTAACAATGTTGCACTATCTGTTTGTTTACTTTGTTTTCCTAATAATTTCAGTTCTTTAATATCTGTTTATATCTTCCCTAAAAATTCAGGAGCCTGATGTTGCAAAAGAGTTAGAACAATGCAAGGATATGAATTCTAAATTAATCAGGTGAATCTATCTGCTCATTTTTGATAACCCTTGATAAGACCACCTACGTGGCGGCAAGAATGTTTTAAGTCTCAAAACGTTTTTCTTGGTATCTCTTGATAATTGATACCCATTCTCCACTTTTTACTTGTTGACTAAAATCAAATAGTCTTTTATCATTTGTACCTCCAATTTAATTGTTGAATTGAGAAATTGAAATAAAATTATGATAGTTTTAGCAATCCCTCATAGATTTTCTGTTTGTTTGATTTTGTTGATTGTAGCTGTCCTATTAATTTGGGATTGGTATTAATGGTATTTAACATGCCCTCTTTACACCATGTAAAGAATTTTATGCATTAAGCTTAGAATTTATCATGTTCACTTCATTGATGAATTTGGTTTCCGGCCAGAGCAGAATTAAATTAGTGATCGTTGGCCAGTCCTGAGTAGTTCTACTTTGTTTATTTTCTCATTTTTTTGCATATTGTGCCTTTCAGGGAACTTGATGAATTACGGCAACAGTTGGCAAACAGAATGAACTCTAATCACAATACTTTTAACTCGGTAAGTTATATGCACTTTCTGTAAGGGTGAGTAATATATGCTCTTTTGAAAATAAATCCTTATACTTAATTATTACATGTGACAAATACAACGTTATGTGCTAAACACAAAGCATCTAAGAGTTCATTAAAATTTATCATCCTTTTAATCACCAAAGTGAGCAAAAATGATTATTTTGGTATTTCCTTTTTCACCCTGAAATTTCCTTGATACTTTTGAGCTACTTTGCAGATTGATAATGTGTCATTCAGAAGTGATTCAGTAGAGGAAGTGACATCCAACAATCTCCGAAGTGATGAAGTTGTTTATCATGAAAACAATGCGAAGATGGAATTTATGTTGGATTTGCGGTGTGACAGTGTTCACAAACAGCTGATGGATGCAGAATCTTTGGTTGAAACCATGAAACTGGAGCAGTCTCAGCTAATCAAAGAACTAAAATCTGCCGAGAGTGAAAATCAGCGCTTGATGAAAATGCTGGACAATAATGAGGTTAGACAGAGGGAATTTGAGGTCCACCATGAGGACTGTAAGAGAGAACAGCCTGATTCAGGAAACCAGGGTCCAACTGTGAGTATTGAAGTCAGTGAAGGCACTCCCATTTCGGCTTTGCAAGCTAAGTTGGAAAAATTGTCCAAGGACCTGAAGGAAGCTCAGGCACTCAACAGACGATATATAAATGATCATGCAACAAGGCTATCTGAAGATCTCCAAACTGAATTGATCCGTAATGAAGTAGAATTGGAAACGACAAGAACAATTATACACTTACAGGAAGAAATTGATAGACTTAAGTCAGAATTTCAAGTATGCTTGTGCTCCATGGCTGAAGAGAATTTAAGTCTCAGCAAAAATGTGGCAGCTAAGGAGGATGAACTAAGAACACGCTGTGCTGAGTGGGAAAGGGCAACCTTGGAGCTAACCACGTTCCTTATAGATGGTTGTAGATCCCTTGGAGATGCCTCTCGCCAAATAAAAAGCATCTCCTTTTCATTTCCAAATGTAAATGATTGGATTAGTGAACATGTTGAGAGGGCTGCTAAAACATGTATTGAAAAAGAAGAAACCATTCTACTACTGCAGAAGAGTTTGGAAGATGCACAAAACACTGTGGTACAAATGGAACAGAAATTATATTCCTTGAAGGTTGCCACAATTGCTCTGACTGAATTTCAGAAGCCAGAAAGATTTTCAAGCAGAGAGGAATTCCAGTTGTCTAGACCATCTAATGATCCAGCCGAAGTGAAAGAATTTCCAGCAAATAATTCCACATCCAAGAAGGGCCAAAGTACTGATGATCAAGATAACACCCCTACCTTGGTGGAAAATAGGATGTCTGATTATCCGACCAGTACTCTTAGAGACACTGTTGCTGAGAATCTGCCATCAGGTCATACAACTACATTTGCGTCCACAGATGTTGACATTGGAATTAACCTGGCAAGCCTAATTCTAGCAGAGACTGAAGATGCTATTACTAGGACTTGTGCTGATGTAGAAACATATTTGTCTGCCCTGAACTCTGACATTCACAATGCTATTTCTCTAAACAAGGAATTGGTACAAGATCTTATAAAAGATGTCAGTGACATGAGGAAGGATGTCAAGGAGTTAAAAGGAAATCTCGGAAACCTTCAGGCTTTTAATGATATGATCCCGTTGGGTCCTGTACTAAAGCATGAAAATCAGCTGCTGATACTGCAACAGATCCGAAATGAACTCGTAGAAATAAACAACGGATTGGGCTCTATGAGTGCATGCTTTTACAAAGCTATGAATATGAATTGCCTTTTGAATTCCAATGAAAGTTTCACAGGGACAGATGGATGGACCACTGATTGTTCAAGTTCATCCTCTTATTCTTCAGTTAAAAGTGTTGATAATGATGATAAGCTTTCTTCCCTGGACAGGCATAAGTGCACAAGCAAAGCAGTGGAAAAAACTCTCAAACTAAATTCTGATGAAGGATCAAATTTGAGCCATAAAGGAGCAGTTTTACTCCTTACGAGGGAATTCATGAAAGTAAATGAAACCTTTGTCATGTTAAAGAATCACTTGGTGGCATTTTCTATCAGCAAAATGAGTCGGGACTGTATGGTTGACATTCTATCAATTTCTGATCCGCATGCATTAGAGCCAATGAAAGAGCAACGTGGATATGGACATAATCAACCCACCACTAGGAGAGCTGAAGTTGGAACTAAAAGTTTCGGAGAGGTAACACAGAAAAAATTTATTTTATTTTTTCATGTAATTAGTAGAAAAATGTAATTTCTTCCCTCCATTTTAACTTATCATATTGCCATTCTGAAAAGCAGAACTTAATTGACTTTCATGATTAATTGATAATCCAAAATATTATGTCATATGCAGTTGGCTGTAGAGGAGAAACATGATCCGACCAGTGGCTTCTTTGCCAAGTTTGAGGAGGCTTATGCAACCATAAAAGAGGCTGATTACATGTTAAAAGCAATGCTCAAGGCAAATGAAGATGCAAATGCATTAACAGCAATGTGGAAAGAAACTGGAGAGGAATTGATGGCAGATAAAGCAAGGTTGAGTGCAGAGATAAAAGAGTTAAAATCCTATGTTCTTTCGAGAAATGGAGAGGAAGAAGTGCTGCCCGGAGACATCAAATTTAGGTTGGCAGAAGAAGCTAATGTACTGTCATTGCTTGAAGAATGTTCTCTTGCAATGCAAACCGTTGTGGAGGAACTGTTTGAAATAGCTCGTAGCGATGCCATTCAAGTTGTTGAACAGATGCAATCGTTCTTTTGTAGTCTGAGATCATCCTTGGAAGACATAATGTGCAAAGCAGTACAGAATGATATTGGCATATTTGTGCTTCAGTGCCAAATGGGAGAATACTGTAACGAGTTCACAAGGCTGAATGCAGTGTCAACTTCTGATAGATCCACACTCCAAGAACTTTGTCTTGTTGCAGATAATTTTGAACTAAGTTGTGCTGGTCGAGATGATGGCTCAGCTCTTCATCCTGTGAAATGTGAAAGTAAGGGATATCAAATTGCACATGTTCCAAGAAAGGAAATTAAAGATTTGGACCTGCTCGATGGTGATACTGTGGATAAAAAATCTGAATTGCAGAGAGAGCTGGAACAGAAAGACATTCTATTGAAAGGGTTACTTCTGGATTTTAGCTTGCTCCAAGAGTTTGCTTCCCACAGGAAGGATGTCAAGGATGAACTTGAAAAGTTAATTGTTGCTATGACCGAAGTTCAGGATGAGCTACAGATCAAAAGAGTTGAACTTGATGACTTGCTTGTTCAGAATACAAAACTTGAAAGCCGCTTGTCTGAAGCTGAGCAAGCCTTATTCAACTCGAACTCTGAATTAGACCGGGCAAAAGGAGCATTAGATAGTTTGTCAGAGCAAAATGATGAATTGAAAGATCTCTATCTGAAAAACGCAGAGGCAGAGCAACTACTAAAAGATCAAAGAGATGCTATCAAAAGTTTAGAGAAAGAAATTATTCGCGTATCTTCATCATCAGAGAAACAATTAGTTCCTTCCTTGGAAGATTTTGAGGATGCTTTAACAGAGATGACTGCAGAGAGAGACCATCTTGTTGAAAAGCTTAACTCTTTGCAAGATAAGCTTGATATCATGTCAGCTTTAGCTGATGAGAACCAAGCTATAGCTGCAGAAGCCTGCCAGGTACATTATGTGAAATCTTTTGACATTCTAAAATTGTGTATATATCCATTCCAGAACTCAAATTAAAATCTGTAGGAGTCAGAGGCCAGTAAAATGTATGCTGAACAAAAGGAAGAGGAGGTTAAGATTTTAGAACGTTCTGTTGAGGAGCTTGAGAGCACCATAAATGTGTTGGAGAAGAAAGTAAGTCCATTCTATACTCTAGTTTCAAGAAAATAGTTAATACAAACAGCAGAAGACTTGCAATTTCATTATCTGTTGTGCTGCCCCCTACATCTTTCACTTCTGTAGGCCAATTTGGTATAGTCTTCATACCCTTCATCTTTTTAAGGTGCATGAAATGGAGGAGGAGGTAGAAAAACAGCGGCTGATAAGAGATTCATTGGAATTGGAACTTCAATCACTCAGACACAGATTATTAACTGTCGAGGACCTTACTGAGAGTATGACTTCCGAGAACTCGAATACAGCACTACTTGAAGATCAACTTGCCAGGTAGAAGAATCCCTAATATCTTTCTATACCCATATCACTTATAACCTTGATGATGTTTACAGGCCTAAAAGTTGTTCTTTCCAGGAAATTGCATGTCAGATCTCTGGAAATAAATGAGGCTCATTGCCAAATAAGATTTCTTGAAGAGGAGAATGCGAGACAATCAAAGGAGGTTTAGTTACTATTAGTTATAATTAGCTAACTTTATGGCGTTCTTTTTCCTGAATGCTAAATGCCAATTTTTGACATATGTTGCAGATCACACAATTCAAAGATTATATCTCTGAACTTGTTTTGCATGCTGAGGCACAGGCATCACAGTATCAACAGAAGGTGAAGTCATGAGGGCACTTCTCTGTTTCTTTCAGAATGTTATTGGGAATAGATGCCCGGAACACCTATGTTTGGTTAATAGTATTTTCTAAATTGACCTTATAATCATATAGTGCTAAATGACTGGTTGAGAAGTCAACTTGTTGCTATGTGAATTTACATCCATTATTAGATTAGAATATATGTCTTAGTATCAAAAGTTAGTGTCAATTTTCAATATAAGATTGGAATGTTAGCTCAAAAGGAAACAAAATAAAAGGAGGGAAATCTTTATATAACTATCAATCTCAACCATTAACAGTGAAACCTACATGATCACAATTCTGTCATTTACTATCCCATGTGTTCTCTTTCTTATGAACAGTATAAAAGCTTGGAAGCAATGCTTCGCGAAGTTAAAACAGATTTATCAAATGTATATGCTGCGCCAACCTTAGAAAGAGCTGACAAAATCTCAGCAAGGACAAGGGGTTCGAGTTCCCCATTCAGATGCATTGTTGGTCTGGTCCAGCAGATGAATCAAGAAAAGGATCAAGAATTGTCGAGTGCTAGGCTTCGTATAGAGGAGCTGGAAGCACTGGCGGCCAGTAGGTATAAAGAGGTAAATACACTTATTCAACCATGAAGTTTTCTTCTGAATTTTGTCAGCGTAGTACCATTATTCTTGCTTTTGAGAATGATGAATATAATGATTCCCTTCCCTCACGAGTTATTCTGTCCTGCTTGTTTACGGCTTATCCTAACAAGTCAAAATTCTAGGTGATAGGTATGTAGTTTGATGTGGTATGAAATATTTTCTTTAGATGTTGATTTTTAGTTCCCACTACGATGACTTTCAGCTTTCTCTTTTGAGTAGGGGATATTGTGTCCAATGTTTTCTGGCTGGTGCTTAAATGATTTTTAGCTGCTGCTTTCTCATGTCATGTTTGTTTTTCTTGGTCTCTTTTTATAACCCATTTACATAGAACATGCCCACCCATGTTGCATCAGGTGTGTATGCTAAATACTAGACTGGCCACTGCTGAAAGCATGACACATGATGTCATTCGAGATTTACTCAGCGTGAAATTGGACATCTCAAATTATGCCGTAAGTTCAGGTTTGCATATACAAAATATTTGTCGAGATTTTCTTTTTGAATCTAATTTGCAAAAATCTTTTTGTTTTTGTATAGGATATGGTTGACCAGCATCAAATTGAAAAGCTAATTGAGGAGGCTTATCATCGTAGACAAGAGTTTGTTGGAATGGTATGTTTCTACAGAATTTGTTTTGGGATTTTCTTGATTTGGCTTCATGTGCTTGCCCATCTTTCCTGTGAATAGGAGCAAGAAACTGTCAGTCTGAGGAGCCAAATTGATGATTTACTTGAAGAAAGAGAAAGGTGATTTGCATTGCTTACCGTACCAATTAGATAGCGAGTCTGAAAAAATTTACTGCTTTTTTAAGGTAGAATTGGAAACTGTAACATGAAATTTAAATACTTGATTATTCTAGTGCTTCGTGGGAGCGCAGGTTAGGGGTTTTTCATTAAAGTAATTGCTTTCCATGGTGTTTTTCCTTTGGTTATCTTCCTCAATATATTACCAAAAATTACAAATAATAGTTGGCATTGGACGAGAAGCACTCATAATGTTCTGCTGCAGATGCATTGCAGAAGTCAATAGAAACAAAGCAGACCAACTTGCCACTCAGATTGTTGTGGAACAACTGCAAGAGCGGGAGCAGTTGTTACATGCACAAAATGAAATGCTCAAGGTGTGTGTGGCACTCTATTTGCTGTTATCGTGTAAAATATGTAGTGTCAAATGCATAATGAAGCCAAAACTATCACTGTCGTTTCACATTCCTTGGTAATAATATGTTTACAGATGGACAAATCTAATCTACAAAAGAGGATTACGGAACTTGATGACATGGTGAAAAAGCTATTTAGCATGCAGAACACCCAACCCCAAACAAGTAGCTCACTGAGGCCATTTGACGACGACCTTCGTGAGAGGTTGGCCTACTCACAGAGGGTGCTTTCAAGAATCAACAATCAAAGTGCTCAGTATCGTAGACCTGATGGCAGCAGCTGCCCAGATGACAAAAGGGAGGGTAGGCGCGGCGACCAAACAAAGTTTAGGTGAGTTTTGTTATTGGAGAGGACGCTTTATTATGTACTAATTTATGACGTAATATTGTCAATTACTAGTTCATACATCTCTCGCAGGAAGCAGAAGCCATAATCAGAATAATTTCTGCATGCGCATTGAGGTTTTTGTTAAAAGTGAAGAATTGTCTCTTCTAGTGAACATCAAGGATCCCCCCAAGCGGACATGCATAAGTAGTAAGTAAATTCAATGGTTGGTTGATTCACAGGTGGCCGGTTTCTTTCTTTACTATTTTATTTTAATTTTGGAATACCTCAAGTCATGATGTACTCGTCCATCTGTGAAATTAAAGGTTCAGTCATTCATCTCTATTACTTAACATTCATGAATCGCGGCATATAGACATGCATAGCAAAATCCTCATGCCATCAACTTAGTGCTCAAATACTCCACAGAAAATCGAACTGTGTGACACTGATTACTATTTTCTAAGATTACTACACATCAAACTTAAATTCCTGACTACTAGCATAAAGCATAATCTTTCCATCCCATGAATCCTATTCCAGCCCACGTAAGCTAAACTTTACAACATAAGAGCTGCCCAAAATTTACAATTCTTCGTCTTCTATTTTAAGTTTATGGGGCGACTTGTGCCGACAACATGTTACACTACTTACTAGTGACGTAAAATCCAAAAGGGAAATGAATCTGCAATTTGGAAATCATAATATCCAACACGCAGCTTCTCCTATCATGTCCCGTACCAGAATGTTTAATTCTCAAATATCAACTGCTTTCGTCATTGTTCAACTGTAGAGAATTGAATCTCATATTATATTAAAGTTCAATAATGCCCACTCCTATTGCAATGTTTAGTAATTTACTTTAGAGGAAAAATCGCTATCAACAATTTTGATGATAAGGCTTCACCGAAATTTTTGGCAAATGACCCTTTTAAGCATGCCAGGTGTTTCTATCACTAATTAACTCAGAAGAAATGCAAATCACCTTAAAATTTTCAAGTTCCACGAGTCTCATACACTGGTCGCGAGCCTTTGGGTAGAGCGTTTTCAATGCCTTCAAGCTTTAGCTTTCAGTAGATCCTTAAGTACTCATGCTCATCATTCTTGTCATTGTGAGATTGTGCACCTTCACTGGCCTTTGCAGTCTGAAATCCTCGCATCCAAGCTTTCTTCCGCCTCCAATGCAGAATTGCCTTTTCTACAACACCCACAGACCAAAGTACCTTCTTGTATTGCTTGCGAACTTGATGTTCCCCGACATGATCCTGAAAGCAGTACAAACTTTGTCAATTACTCCCAAAAAGATGAAGACCACTAGTTCAAATACATAGATAGCAGGCTGACCCAACTTTCTGAAGGCTCAAGTTTTGCACATCTGCTACAAACACTACCTCTTCTGAGCCACACAAATTGAGCACATATTCTTGCAGGCTAATACTACGTACAGGAGAAGCAACCTCACTGGACAAACAGTATGATGCTTGCATAAATGTTCAACCCGAAATTTGTTTTCAACTAACACATGCAAGCACGTAACAAGAACCAGCTATCTGCAAGCATATGCTTTCTGTAAGACACCCCTAATAAGGATGTTAAGACGTATCACACACGGGCAAGGCACGGACACTGTCAAGTCTTTTTTCCCTCTCTATGCTCGTTAAAACTGCAGACATATAAGACTGGCATTGGTAATCCAAGTGCCTTTTTAGATGAATTACAAAGAGAGAGGGGCATGGCAGGGATAAGAAAACATTGAATCTCTTATGAGAAGTACATGCTATCTTAGACACCACAATGGGGCAACAGAAATTTGTTCATTATGTGCCTGAAGTTTCACCATGCGGCTGCTTATCCTCAAGAAATCTTTCCTACCTTTCCAGCCGTGGTACTTCTGTTGAATCTTTATTGCAGCAGAATGCATATAGTTATCAAAATGGCCTACCTTCTGAACCTTATTCAAGGAACCTAAAGCAACAAGATCTAAAGAAACATCATTGCTGCACCGTGTAAGCTGACTCAGATGACAGGAATGAGCCCTGAAAGCAGCTTGAATCATTGCAGCGGCATGAGCTGATTCCCTGACAGCAGCAAGAGACCCTGTCAGGGAAAGATTTTTTTTTGGTGGATTTATAGGAACGACCTCCTTGGTGGCAGTTTGAGGGGCAACAGTAGTTCCCATAAAATCATCAGTAATGGACAGGGAAAGCAGATGGCTTGTAAGATCAGCTTCAGCCAAGTATCCAGCAATTCCTTTACGACCTCTAGCTATCACTAACCTCCCATCATATGAAGCCCAGCGAAGGGATGTCCTCCCTTGCTTGTCTCTAAAATTAGGATTAACACCCGCAGCTATTACAGGACCTGAAGCCCACACTTAACCAAGAGAAGCTTTCAAGTGAATAACCCCTTGGCCCTTATCATCCAAAACATTTGGCCCCTTGTCCCCGTCACGTGCTTTACATACTAGTCACTCGTATAGTTTATTCTTCAGAAGTTCTTGTATTACTATGTCCTTAAAGTTTCTGCAAGCAGCTTCAGTGATCACTTCCTCAGACTTCGCCTTAGCCATCTCAATGCCAACCTGCAAGGTGCATATTTTGGCTTTCACCTTACATTTGTCACACTTCATAGCAGAGCAATCCAATCATTTTCTCTCCAGGTATAAACACAGCATTTTTTCAAGCCGTATTTGCATAGACACTTCTTCTGCAGCCCTTTCAACAGCAAGAGATGTAAATCAATGGCTTTTTGAGGAATTCAAACTCCCACACCTCAATGCATGCTAACCTGTTACTACAACTAACATAAATGGGACACAACTGGATGGTGATAGGGAATATGGCATCAAATAATATCGTCACGCAGAACATTACAAGGGACCTCGGTTTCACCAAACATACAGCACCATTTATGACCATCTGATAGTGTTGGAAAGAAAAACAGAAAAATACAAGAACTTTCTGTGAAAAATGGGAGGAAGCCAAAAACTTTCATTCACATGATTTATAATATAGATACAAAAGAAAACATTTTTGGTCACCAACTCTCCTCAATATCAGCAACATATCTCCTAAACACAAGCTGAAAATAAGCTACATCACAAGATGATTAATCTTTAGTCAAACAAAACCTGACGTAGCAATAAAATATCAAATATCAGATTAGTTTGACAACACAAGTGTCACTGCAAATCTGTCATCACTCCTCCTTGACACTAGTGCTGCTGCATACTCCAAGGCTTTCTCTTAACTTTTCAAATTTTCCTTTTGTCAATCCCTTAGTGAAAACGTCTGCAACTTGCTCCTTAGTGCTGCAATGCTTCAACAGAATCTGGCCCTCCTTCTCAACTTCCCTAAGGAAGTGATATTTGATCTTAATATGCTTGGTCTTTCCATGAAAGACTGGATTTTTCACAATAGAGACAGCAGACTTGTTATCACATAGCACTTGTGTGGCTTTAACTTGTTCATGTTTCAAGTCAACAAGTAATTTCCTAAGCCAAATAGCTTGGTTTATCGCATGAGAAGTTGCTATATACTCTGCCTCAGCTGTTGATTGAGCCACAACTTCTTGCTTTTTTGAACTCCAGCAGATCATGTCATCACTTGAGCCTGCCCAGTCACTGTCTGTGAATCCCATCAGCTTTATTTCTGAATTTTTTGCATGTTTGATCCGTTGTTCCTCTCACATATCTTAGCACTCTTTTTGCTGCTCTATAATGCATTTCACTAGGGCTCTGCATAAACCTTGAAAGTATGCTGGTTGCATACATAATATCAGGTCTGGTAGCACACAAATATAGCAAACATCGAATGAGGCTCCTATAAAAGCTTGCATCAACCTTCTTAGCTTGATCATCCTTGCTGAGTTTTTCACCTTGAACAGCTGGAGTACTCACTGGTTTACACTTTTCCATCTTAAATTTCTTCAAAACTTCAGTTGCATATTTTCTTTGACATGAAAATTCCTTGTTTCAGCTGTAGAATTTCCATACCAAGAAAATGACATTTTTCCCAAATCATTCATCTCAAAACTTCTCTTCATCTACTCCTTAAATTGATAGATTAATATTTGATTGTTTCCGGTAACCAACAAGTCATCGACATACAAGGAAACGACAATCATATCAGTTTTTACTTGCTTCACATACAGAGTAGCTTCTGTACACTTTTGACAAATCCCAACTTTATCAAATGCTCATCAATTCTGGTATACCAGGCTCTAGGAGTCTGTTTTAAGCCATACAATGCTTTCTTCAATAAATACACTTGTCACCATTTCCTTCTTCCACAAATCCTTCAGGTTGATCAATGAATATCTCTTCTTGCAAATATCCATTTAAGAAAGCTGATTTTACGTCCAACTGGTAGAGTTCCCAAGAGTTGTGCGTTGTTAAAGCTATAAGCAACTTGATAGTATCAAATCTTGCCACTGGTGCAAATGTATCAGTAAAATCAACACCAGCTTCTTGAGCATAACCTTTAACCACCAACCTTGCTTTATGTTTGTTGATAGAACCACCAGAATTTAATTTGATTCTATACACCCACTTTACTCCGATCACCTTTTTGCTTTGTGGCCTATCTACCAATTTCCAGGTGTCATTTTTGGATATCATTCTCATCTCTTCCTTCATAGCTTCAATCCATTTTTCTGACTTAGCAGCCTCTTGATAACTTGTAGGCTCTCAAATGGCGACGTTGCATCTATTGAGAATATCATCCCATGTCCTTGTGCCTCTTAACTCCAATCTCCTCATCTGAGCTCATACTTTCTTCAAGCATGTTTGTTTCCTGTTCTTGAAAGGAACTCACATTGTTAATTTGCTTGGAGTTCACTACCAAGGACTGATTCCAATCCCAAACCGAATCCTCATCAAATTTCACGTTTCTACTGACAAATATCTTCTGTGCTTTCACATCCCATATTCTATACCCTTTTGAGTTGCAGCTGTATCCCATAAACACACCAACAGCAGCCCTTTCATCCAACTTGTCTCTTTTCACTTCTGGTACATGTGTATAGCATATAGACCCAAAAGTTTTGATATGACCAATTGAAGGTTTAGTATTAAACCAGGCTTCAAAGGGTGTTTTTTCCATCCAAGGCTTTGGTAGGTAGCCTATTTTGTAGATACACAGAAGTATTGACAGCCTCTGCCCAAAATATCTTAGGCATTCCTTTCTCAAACAGCAAACACCTAGCCATATCCAAGATAGACCTGTTTTTCCATTCACTCACACCATTTTGTTGAGGTGTGTAAGCAACAGTTAATTGGTGGTGAATACCTGCTTGCTGGAGAAATCTTTTAAATTGAAGTGATGTGTATTCGGTGCCATTATCAGACCTTAAAGCCTTGATGTTCTTCCCACTTTGATTTTTTGCGCTAGCTTTGAACCTTTGAAAAACATCAAACACTTCATTTTTTTGCTTTAAGAGGAAAACCCAACATCATCTGCTATAATCATCAATGAATATTAAGAAATGTCTACTTCCACTTAGTGAAGGTATGTTCATAAGACCACATAGATCAGTATGTACAAGCTGGAGTTTTTGTGAGGCTCTCCTAGCCTGATTTGCTGGAAATGGAAGCTTAGTTTGCTTTCCTTTTTGACACACGTCACACACAACATCAATTTCACACACTTGAGGCATATCATTCACTAAGCCTTTGGTAGACATTTCCTTCAAAGTTGAGTAATTAAAGTGTGTCAGAAAAATAAAAATAGGAGAAGAGGACTGCAGAATGACAGAGAACTGCTGATCTTTTTATTCTTCAATTGTATGTTTGCATGTTACATCATAGGCTATTTATACAAGTTTTCTAAGAATGGAAAAAAGATAAAAAAGGAAGAAAATCAATCAGCAGCCCTAATTTATGGTGGAAAAACGTGAGACATTTCCTCAGTTTCGTGTGTTCTCTTGCTTGTGACAGAATTGTGATGTCTGATCCTATGTCATCCGGTCTTCATCAACAGAAATGTAAATTCATTCATAGATGTCACTTGAACTAGTTTCTTTATCTTCAAGTTGTTACATTTTGGATATCTTTTCTTTCTATCTTCTTGGAATATTTTGGAGTTGAATTAGTTGCTAGGCAAATCGATGGATTTTCATGTTTAGGCCCTGGTTTTCGCTTTACAGGAAATAGATAGCACAGCATGCCTGGGTTGTAGTGCGCAGACTTATCTATGGAGTTGGGAGTTTCTCTTTTTCACAGTGATTTATCATCCCCTTTCCTTATAGGGATTCAAATTACATGCTGTTCAAGTACATGTTGTCGTTAAAAGTGAAAAGGAACTTTGATTAACATTCAAACAGATGCATGCGACTACAAATGTTAAGTAACTGGGGTATCAAGACTAAACATATGATTCTTTGGATAAGACTCAGGAACGAATCCATGCCACCTGGAATGTAATAATGCTTTTTAAGTATTTTCGTTTAGGAATCCTTCTTGCACTATGAAAATATGAATGATTACAAATCAGATTCGCTTCACAAATGATGTTGAGGATACTCATAGCACTATCAAGAAACAAGATGGAAATAAATACCAGTTCAATGTGATTGTAGCTGTAATGGAACTGGTTGCATCAAAATTTGATTAGTTAATAGGGATTCCGGGTAAGAAAGATATGAGCAAGAAAGCAGAAATGAACTGACGACAACAAATACTTAAATGAATACTAAGTTTGGAACGGGGCCCCAACATGAAAATCAAGAGTGGAGCTAATTAGCTAGTTTAACCACTCTTCTTGTTTAATTTTCCCTTATTTGCTTTCAATATTTGAGCAAAATCAGTACACTATGATCCAAATCTCAAGTAGCATATCTCTTGAGCTGGTTCTCTTGCTACTAGAGGAACAAACCAATATTAACCACCACCACCACAAGTGTTGGAATTTTGGACAAATACATCGGGGTTACAAGAGACAGGAAATGTGGCTCATATATATGTCCTTACCTACTGTACAATAAAAATCCATCAGCCTATTTCATGAGTGGACACCACTCTGCAAAATGTAGTTTCTGCCTTGAGCAGAACGACAGAGAGCAACCACACCTGCATAGAAACTAACTAAAGCACTTATGCAGAAAGCCAAAATTGAAATTGGTCCACCCTCAGCTGGAGGGCCTCGCCCCTTGCACCCATCATCATTTCGCTGGGGGATCTGACAACCTACCAGAAAATACAAAACACTGATAACCAAACCATGGCTGTGGCTTGCCTCTGTAAAGTCCGGAAGAGGTCCATTATGATTTCTACTTGTAATTCAATAAAATAAAAAAGAAATCAGTCATGTGATTTATGAACTGTTCATCACCTACCTATCAAGGTTCTGCTAATCAAATCTCAACATCCATTATCAGGAGCTAACAGTTTTTTTTCTTCCTCTTCAAGTCGATTTAACCATTTCAATCCAAGATCACATCCTGCATTGGCGGAAGTTTCAACATTAAAGAATAACATTATCATCGAAGCATGCTTGCAGAAATACCTGGTCAACAGCCTTCTCCAGATAATAGAAAGCTTGCTGATCAGATTGCACATAAGCATTCTGTCAAAATTTGAGAAGACAAATATCAAGACTACGGTGATCATGAAGACAAATATCTCTCTCTTCTGAACAAGATAAAGAAATGGAACGCAAAAATGGACAACGGTAATGATAGAGGTTGTCAAACTACAAAAAAAAAGTTGTTTTTTTTGGACCATTAGGACGTCTAACCTCAACTCTAAGCCGGCAACCTACTTCATACATTGCATCTCGGACACCCATCTCAGCAGCTTCCACTAACAAAGCAGCGCCTCTGTTATGAAAGGAGGGCAATACCTTAAATAAAGTACTCAATAAGTTTAACAAATGTTATATTTTGGCCAAATTACAATCGAAGGCAAACAACAATATTCCAGTAGATGATGATGGAGAGATAATCAAGTTGAAGAACAACAATACACGAGGAAAGCCGTCCAGACTTTTTAACTCATGGCTGATTTAATAATATCAAAAAATGCAAAAATGCGGACTCCGCTAGAAAGACAAAGTTACAACAGGAGGCAAGTGTTCCTTACACATCTTTATTTGCACCTGGGACATGGTACTTAAGATGCAATTTGGATAACCAATATCTAGCTTGAGTATTCGAGTTGTCAGCTTCGAGGGCCAACTCAAAATGTTCCTTTGCCGTCTAACAACAGGAAACATAAGAAAAATATGTGCTCAACAATTAAGTTCCAACTAGAATAATATTTTTGTTGAAATAATAAAATAAACCAGGCATGCTATTAGCTAAAATAATCTTCATCACCGTGGGTTGTAGGACAGTCACAGGGGCAGAGGGCAGGTAATGATGCCCCCCACCTTGATACAAGCTCAAGGAGGATTTTACCTACGATCTCAACATGGTCACTCCATATTCTACCATAACTTAACTGAATATGAGCTTATCCTGTATCAGTATCCAAGGCAATATCTCCTATGCCCACAACCTCCGTTACACCATGGTAAGCCATTCGACACAACAATGACACTTAAGTCTCCAAGGTAACCGCCAGACATTCCAATATTTGGGATACATATGTAGCTTAGGAGAGAACTATATAATGGCTTGATTCCCTACATTTGGGATACATATGTGGCTTAGGATTCTCCTAAGACCAGTCAAATGCTAAATAAAAAAATATCAAAAACTACTTTTTAATTATAATTTCTAATAAATCTCATGTTTTAGAAAATTCAAAGATGAAGCATGTTGGAGATGAAGTCCTCTAGAGCATCATACATATGTAAAGAAATTAAAGGAAACAAGATTCTAGAATGTTAATAATAATTAAGTAAAAAATCTATATATGCATTGGAGTTGGATGTTCACATATCTATAGAACAATAGTCAAAGGAACAATGCATAATATAAATAAAATTTCCTATAAACAATCTATTAATAATTATTTTATAATAATCTTATCTTTAGATGAAATAAGATATTTAGTTTTTTCATGTCAGTTAAGTTTTACCACCAAATTGTTTTTCTTTCTTTCTTTTTCTTTTCTTTTTATTTTTTTTAAGTTGTACAGCTCAATAAGGCTTGGTCTGACATGTTATATCATCAGTTCCATCCAAATTTTTCATCAAGGATGAAATTTAAAATGGGTTAAATGTGAATAAAATTGTACAATTAAGTTATTGAAGCCAATTTTTTTTTTAAAAAGAAAATGGCTATTGTGTATGTTAGGTGGCCAATAAATGATTATTTTCAATCAATAGAACATGTTAAGTATCATTTGTCCTCACTACAGAAACATATGAAGACATTTATAGATGGAAGTAAATTGTATTTTTTTTTTTTTTTGACGAAAAAAGTAAGTAAATTGTATTGATTTTTAGAATTTTAGCCAAAAAAATATTTATTAAGTACTAACATTTTCATTTTCACAAGGGGGAAAGTAATTCAAAGTATGACACGTACAAGATAAGCATCCAATGAACTTCGCTTTCTCATATTAAAAGTTAATGCTGATGACGACCAAATACTTCAAGAATTCAAGGAGAGTGACATGAAAAAAGAGAGCTTAAATGATTTTTTCCCCCTCTTAAAAGAAGATTAAGAAGAAGCGGTTTTGAAGGTGCCAAAATTGAATAACTAATTGTACTACTTACTTTTTAGATAAGTAATTGTACTTTATAAAATAGGAAAATAGTAAACTCCATAGAGTAAGCCATTGCAGAATCTTAATTATTATTTAAAAAAACCAATTAATATTGTCTACCATAAAGATTCTCTAACAGCTAAAACTTACTTTCATTTATATTCTCTTGTTTATAGAATTTTTATAATCTATGAATAACACATACACACACAAAGATATATATATATATCAATTCAATTATTTAGAATAAAGTAAATACCAATTCATACATTAAGTATAACAAAAACACGTGCCACGCACGTGCACCTTTCTAGTTATTAATAGGAATACAATGAGAGATGTTCAAGCAAAGGATGGAGTGTAAATAGATTGCCAAGGGAAATGGCAATACGATGTTTTTCTTTTGGGAGGGACAATTACAAACTCTATGACAAACATGAAGGCAGAATCAAGCAAGGGATTTTAATTTCTCCTTGAGTTCTCATCCTTATATAAAAGCTGCATCATCATCATTCATGCATGCATATCTCATTAATTTCTATCAATCAATATTATTATATTATTTTCACACAAATTCAACAAATCATATAATTGACCGTATATGGCAGCACCTCTTTCATTTGCAGATCAACAAGGTTCCATTGCCTTCCTTCCTAATTATATGTATAGTATAATTCACCTTTTTTCCCAATCTCTTTCTCTTATTATTAACATTAACAGTAACAATGACATGATATAGGTGTTTCAACGTCAACTTCTGACACACCGCCCACTCATTACATCCTCAAAATTGATTCATTTTCCCTGCTCGCGAAAAACAACATTGAGCGCTACACGTCCTCTGATTTCAAAGCTGGAGGCTACGACTGGTAAAATTCATTCTTCAATTCTTGCGATGGATCAAGGCTCCTCTCCCACTATACTAGTTAAGAGTTAAGACTTACGACTCAAGATCAAGTAATTTTTGGATTGCAGGAAGTTGGTTCTTCACCCAAATGGAAACAAAAACAAAGGAGTCACCGATCATATCTCCCTCTACTTGCTTCTCATTTCCCCACCAACTAATCCTGGTTCGGAGGTTCGAGTTCTTTTCCGTCTTTCCCTTTTGGATCACAACAACGACACTTACTTAAGTCTCCAAGGTAACCGCTAGACATTCCAATATTCCATTCCGTTCTTTTCTTGTGTCAATAATAATGATTATTTATCTTTTCTTGTTTACTCTCAAACACTACAGAAAACGGGAGACGGTTTCATATCTTGAAGCTCGAATGGGGATTCGATAAGTTCATGTCTCATGCTGCCTTTAACGATCCGGCCAATGGATATCTTGTCAACGACACCTGTGTATTTGGGGTAGAGGTTTACATTTGCCAAGAAAAACTCACCGGAAGAGGAGAGGCTCTATCCATGATGAAGGATCCAATCACCTATAAAAACATCTGGAGAATCGCCAATTTCTCCACTTTAACTGAAGAATGTGTAGACTCCAAACCATTCAATGCTGCTGACCATAAATGGTAAACTACTTATCTCACCTCTTCTTCATCATTTAAAATTTCTTCAGTTAATGCTGTGAAGCTGAAATTGGTGTTGCAGGAAGATACAGCTCTATCCCAGGGGCAAAGGCAGCGGTATAGGTAGCTTCATATCTATGTATCTGACTCTGGCTGAACCGCAAAACTTGCCTCCTGCATCACAAATATATGCAGAATTCACATTACGCATACTAGACCAACTTAACCGCAACCACTACTTTGGCAAATGTAAATTACTGCCTCCTTTAGTCTAATTAATACTCTCCCAAATGTGGCAAGAACTTGTGCCACAAACTTAAGCCTTGCCTTTTTTCTTCTTGCAGTTAATTATTGGTTCAGTGCATCAAACTCCACATGTGGTTGGCCAAGATACGTCTCCCATGGATATTTTAATCATTCAACCACAGGTTTGCTGGTGAAAAATGTGTGCATTGTGGAAGCAGAAATTAATGTCCATGGGGTGGCTAAAGCCCTATAAGAATTAGCAAGTGATTGCCATACAAGTCCCCATGTACGAACTTACAAAGACAACAAACAAATATTGTTCATCATTATGTATGTATAGCGATATTGAACAGTTGCATCAAAATCTCATTTAGAATAAACTCTCTACGAAGCAGCTAAAGAATTCTCAATTGCAAAGAAGAAGAAAGAAAGGAGAAGTATCACAAATAATATAAATACATGATAAAAACAAGTCCTCTTGGCTATTGATGAATAAGTTCCTTTAGACTTTTGGCTTTGTGTATCCCATACTAATTAGCTTTTGCACCAGCTTTTTCTCAGCAGTTGCCTGCACACCCCACAATCGAAAACCAGGTCAAAAACAGACAGAAACAGCATAAGGGTAAAAGAAATTTGCATTGTCATTTAATTAAGGAGAGACAGACAGAGATCTAACCTCAAGCATGGGGCAATTCTTTGGTATATTGCAAGCAAGTACAATATTAAGACCAGTCTTTAAAACTGAAATTCAAGTCACAAATCACCTCAACTAC
>JACFYI010002534.1:1518-12558 GCA_014898755.1 Handroanthus guayacan
GAAGTTCAACACTTCCTACGGCATAACATATATTCATTACCAGAGGTGATACATGATCTGGCTTCCCTATCACTGACATCCTGCTTGACATTGTGCTCCTCCTCATTCAAGCCTCTAGGCAGAACTAGCTCCTCAACCTGGAACTCCTCAGGGTTCATGGTAATCTCCACTTCTGGGTCTTCTTCCGGATCCTCTTATGGTTCTTTTTCCAACTCTTCAAAGGCACTCATATTAATGTCAAGATTGTCCCCACGATTCAGAGGTTCTTCCCCGATTTCTTCCACTTGATGCCTATAGGTTCGACATAGGCAGTTCGGGAGGTGGAGCTTCGAACGTTCTTGAGGGTCCCTCATTATGCTCTTTTTGGAATAACTCATCATTCAAGAACCCGTCAAGTGCTGATCCATGTGGCACATCTGGTCCGAATATTGTAACATAATGAAATGGTTCTGATCATAAGGTTTCCGTAGGATGAGAGAAGAAAAGCTTGAGTTCCTCATGCGTAATTTCTTAATCCCAATATTTCGGTCTCATATGCTCTAGCCATACACTGGATTTCATTTTGAGTTGCGACCTCATTTTCTCTCAATTGTATGGCTTAAGAATAAATAACTTGTTGTGGCATGATAATTTCACGATATTTGGCTGCTATTGTTGCCATGAAATCCCGAATTTTGGAGTCTTTAATAGACCCATCACTTGTCATGTTAATCAATCCTTTTGACAAATCTCGGGTTTTGTCCAATTTCCCTTTCCCTTTGTCGGCGGATATCCTGCAACCACAATTGTGTGATTTAAGGAATTCGTCACTTCCCTAAAAAAAAAAAAAAAAAGACAGTAATAAAATAAAACTAGAGTTGATATGATGTCCTTATTCAAATCAAGTTACGAAGTGGTCGGCCAGCCCACTCACAGTTCCTTGCATTTAAGAGTTATATTTTTCCAAAAGTAAATTAACATATACTATCATAAAAGGATTTTAATAAGTAAAATGAAATTGTACTCAAAATATTTGAGCTATATTCATAATTCAGAGACGCGTGATGAGTAATTGAGTCTCGGCTTGAGATTTTAGAATTTTAAGAATCGACTATGTTAATTTTTTTTATCAATTTTTGTTCTCAATAAGTAAAAATGTTATAATTGTTTGTTTTTCTTTTCTTTTTGAAATTTTTAACCCTTAAAATATACTTTTTCTTCAACTATGTTTTCAAAAGGTGTATCCTATATATAACAGTCAAGAGTTTATGCCATGTCTTAAAAATTTTGACATTATCTCAAAACATACTTTGAGATCTATTCGAAGTGCAATTTGTAATTTTCTAAGAACTTGAACAATGAAGAAAGCCTTCCCTCAAAACACACGCAAAAAAACAAAAAAAAGAAAAAAAAAAAAGGCAAATACAATGAAGAAAGCTTGAAAAATAAAGACTTGGAAAATGAAGAAGTCAACATTGTATACTTGGTGGCCAGAGAGTCCTACCAACTACCAAGGAGTCTACAATTTACAGTAATGTCGGAACATGTAGAGGAGTAATAACTTGAATGCATTTGAGTCTATAAAAGGTATACTCTTGAGTAGATTTGTATTTGTATTAAGTAAAAGCACTAGTAAAAAGAAAAAACAGTAAACCAAATATTTTCTGGGGTAAAACATCTCCTTTTAACAATTTTCAACGTTCTTTAATTTAGTAAAAGATATTATTGCTATATCTTTGTATTTTTAGCCTTACACTACACTTCCGCACAAAAAACTCCCAAAATAATCAATATCCGTGACAATCTTATAGTTCTTCATATCACATATGAGTTTTTGTTTTAGATGCTTGTTTTAATTTTTCTGGACTTTTAGGATAATTCCATCCCTACTTACCAATCATGCTGTGAATGTGATAACATAATGATATAGTCTCAAGAAACAGATTAGTTGTTTTAACTATGCATTTAACACGGAATTTGGATAATCTCTATAAATATAACCCGAACAATATGAGGGTAGATTTTGTAATCTCATCAAATACTTGATAGACAAGTCTAGGGTTGGCAATTGAGCGGGCAGAGATAGGTTTTACCATTACCCAAATGCACCCTGCTGTGTTTTTTAAGTTTAAAAACTCGCCCCTACCCCTTACGAATTCTGGTGTATAGAAACCACATGCTACCCTCCCTGTAATAACAGAATCCGCACCCTACATGCCCCAATTTGTGCCTATTTTTTCTAATTAGATATTATGCGATATATAATTGATGAAATATTATTGTATCATAATTAATGTAAGTATAAAATTATTTTTTTTAAAGGAAAAATACATTCTTTCAAAATGAAATATACATAAGTAAAAAATAATGTATTTTATAATATATATAATACACATTTTATAATATATACTGGGCGAGATAGGGCGGGTTTACTCTAACTCCGAACCCCCGCCACTCCACTGCAAAGAGAAACCCGAACCCGTCCCATCCAGCAGTAAGGTTTTAATTTCCATCTCTAGATAGTTGTTGACATTACAATATTTGAAGGAAAGAATCAAAGTTATCATTGTTATGGGAGTACCTGTGCATTTACACGAGGAAGTAAGAGCGATAATTTCATAATTTATAGCCCTGACCTTAATATGAAGGGTGAAATTGATAAGCGCATGACCTGAAGCAGCAATTTGAATTTGCCTGAATAGCATGAATGGTACAGGGTTGGTGCTAATGCGGACAGGCTCATCTCAAGTCTTGCTATTGAATGTGGAATTAGGCTCCATTAAATACCATTGGCCATATTTGATGTATCAAATGGGAAATTTTGCATTTTTTGTCTCTCTAAAATACTTATAATTCACTTTTTGATCCCCTACAATTCGCTATTAACACTTTTGTCCCTCATGTTTATATTTTTAGACATAATCCGCCTCTTTCGTTAGTTAGCTAGCTGTCAAAAACTCACATAATTGGCATTTGGTGGGGGGGGGAGTCTTTGTTCCATTTCGCACATCTTTCACTAGGGGTGTTCGCAGTTCGATTTGGTTTGATTTTGAAGCAAAAATTAATCCGATTCGAACTAGAAAAATTATATTTGATTGGTTCGGTTCAGTTTGATTTTTTTTATCAACCAAACCAATCCAAACAGATTTAAATCGATTTGGATTGGATCAGTTTGTTTGGTTTGAAAACCAAAAAAACAAAAAAAAACAATAACAACAACATCTAATTAGAGGCAAAGAAAAAGAAATGAATCCAACAAAGTTTAATATTCATCACAAATACATCATCTCCAAATAATAAAAAACACAAGATAAAAGATACAATATTCTAATAGAACAAATTAAGAAGAAACTAACATCTTCATACATAGTGAACAACAAATGGGGAAAAAAAAAACCACAATAATTTTGGCCAAAAGAATTTCTTTCAACAAGAGCTTCACAAGAAATTGTATATATATCCCTTCACAAGTCCAACTTTTTGGAATAAAATTAATACTAATAGTATACTCGTAATAAAATAAAAAATATATATTAAACTAAGCGGTTCGATTTGGTTTGGATTGGTTTTGAAAAACAAAATTGACAACTGAACCGAACCGATCGGTACCTAAAAAATTCAATCCGAACTAATCCGAAAAAGATCGATTTTTATCGATTTTCGGCTTGGATTGGGTTGAATTGTTGGTTTTGTTTGGTTTGGCTTGGATTTGAACACCCTATCTTTCACTATTTAATGCCATTTTGTACCATTTTTCCTTGCTTGGCTGAATTATACAATGCGTTTATCCTTTTTTCCCCCATGAAATCCGTTTTTTATGTATTTGACAAATTGTTCTTTTTTGGGGGGTAGGAGGGTTTAAGGCATCATATTCTGGTGAATTTAAGTGAATTGATATGTGTACGAGATCAGAGCCAATTATTTCTGGACTTTGAGGTCCGAAAATGATAGAGATTTTGGTTGGTGGGGTCTTTTTAATTTGAATATGCAAGTATTAATTTACTCTAGTACTTGTAATGCATGTTTATATTAAATGTAGTATATATGATGTGTTAGAAAAAATCAACATAAATAACAATTATAGTTAATTGTTAATTATTAATAATTATATTTAAGTATAATTATATGACATGTCTCGCTTACCTTCATAAACTAACAAGTACAATTGCACTTATAAGAAAAGGGAAAACATTGACTAAATATAATAGTGTAAAGCTAAGGATGTCACTATTTTAGAAATTGTATTACAAAATTGTCACTGTTAACAATTACTAACATAGATTTAACAAAAATCTTATTATAATTTATAAATTTCAATTTGATTGAATCATTATTTTATATATATGTGTCACTAATTGTCGTTAGAACGCAAATATCAGTTTCACCACTAAGTATGTGAGAAAACTTATCTTAATTTTGAACTCACTCATATATTTAGTAATAAAATTAAGTTATTGTTGCTTTATACTTATTACTACTTCAAGTAAGAAATGTTCATATGTTGAATTGAAAACTCTATACCATAAAGCAATACGTACTTTATAGTAGTAATTTTATTTTCATATCTGATCAAAACTCAATGTATTGACATAAGAATAGCATCACAAACCACCTTGAATGCTGTAAGAATTTCTTATTTCAAAATAATATTTTATCTCTTATTCCGTATTATAAATTCAAGCTGAGTGTATTAAATATTCCTTAACAAATACACAGGTTTGTGAATAACATACACTTGGCATGAATCCGTACAATAGAAATTGTACGCTTAATTAACATAGAGTTGGCAAGAAATTCATATGTCAGTATTTTGGTAATATGAGCCTCTATACAAGATTTTTATACATTCAATTAAAAAAAATTAAAAAAAAAAAGGAAAGATATTAACGTTCAGCCGGGCGCAGCTATCTCGTGATAGAAATAGCCAGGAGGTAACAAGTTTTTATCATTATTTACTATAACTAAAAGTATATTTTAAACCACTAATAATAAATTCATCAAAAAAGAGAAAAAATTAATAATATATTTATGAACTGGTGATATCAACCATTTACTCATATTACGGTAAATGCCAAATATGTAAAAGTGTATTCATATAAATTAATTTAATGAGTAACACTTAGATAAAAAGTGAAAGTTTTCACTTAAGTTCAATTTGATTACGTTTAACTACTTACATTAAAAGTACAGTAATACCGTTAATCATGTGTCATTCTCACATGACGCAGCAAGGGAGACACATCTTACACAATTGTAGTATGCGCCACACATTACCCTAAGTTGGGTGTGATTTGAGTTAACACAAGGTACTCAGTGATATAGAGACAAAATAATTGTCCGCACATTTGAAAATAGAAAAAAGAAAATAATGTATTATATCATTCATACTAAATTATTTTTCTTAAAATATATCTTTATTATCTATACTTTTCTATTCCAGAAAGCATTTGGATGATCATTACAGATTTGTAATGAAAACTGACTAGTTATCAACCTGATCTTATCCTGTAATTTAGGATTTTGTTTCAAGGGCTTGTTGGCCAGTTGAGACATAAGTTTAGAATTATTCCATTCTTAAGAGTAAAAGATCCGCCTACATGGCTGGAACTCAAACATACTGCCTGCATGGATGGTTGCCGCCTTTATGGTCTGGCTTTTCAGGGTCAGTTTTGAATTTGAAAACTTGGTACACATGGGCATCTTATGGTATCAGAGCCAAGGTGTTTGGTAGGCGTATTGAATTATGGCAACCTCAACACAGATGAATTCTCTGATGAATATCATTAGAAGAAAAAATACTGTTAAAAACAGTATAAAACAAGAATATGATATACCCCAAAATATTGAAGAACTTAATAGATAGACAATTCCAAAAGTAGAACCTAAGACTATATACCGTCTAGGAACTTTTGAAAAAATAGGTTTTAAACAAGTAGTAAAAACTACTGAAGAATCTATTTCACTTGATAAAGATGAAATTATCATAAAACTTCTTAATGAAGGAGATATAAATCATTATATATCTGATAAAAATGATTATAAATTCATTCATATAGGTCTAGTGCAAATTGCATTTAAGCCATTAACTTTAGAAGGCTTGCCTGAAAGTTTTCTTGCTGCTTTACGAGATGCTCGTAATCTTAACTGGAAACAATCCCTCATGGGAATTATACAGTCCAGTTTGGCCCATGGCCCAGTTTATTTTGATGTTTATCCTAATTTACAGTTATCATTATCCGATATTAATATACTTGATGCTCTTACTTTGAATGTCAAGACGCATGGTTATAATTATGCACCAGGATCTGAAGTCATATGTGTTTGCTATAGAATCTATTTCAAACCACTTCACACACTGAATCCACAGTGTAGAATTATTGATAAACCCATAAATGAAACAATTCTTATAGAAACAAACTTTAGCAAGTCGAATATAATGACTAGAAGAGCCATAAAATGGGAAGAAATAGTCTTTCCTGAAAATTGGATCATAGAACAGGCAGTACCTCCTTTGCCAAAAATACATCAAAATCTCACTAATATTATACAAACTCCGGATGGAACTGTTCAGATACAGTTAGAAGACAATAGGAAATTGATAGGACCTCCTACTAACAAATCTAGAATGTCTAGATCTACATCATCCACATCATTCTATTCTCATATTTCACCTCTAGATTATATTGTTGAAACACCATCTAGAGCCTCCACATCTCAAATAAGAGATCAGGTTAGAAAACCACCTTCAGAAGAATCTGAAAATCAACATGATAGAGTTGATGAGTTAAGAATCCCACAGAATAATATTGTTCATCCAGTTTACAGAACTCAGGATGAAGAAATAACTGAATCCGATATGGATTTTCCCGTAGGTAATAACCGAATTTAAGAAAATTATTTTTATGGATAATAAACCAAAAATATATTTTAGTCCGGGATCTCCGGCAAGACAAACAATTCAAAAAGAATTTAATTTACCCAGATGGGAACCATTCAAAAAATGGTTATTTGAGAATTTTACTCAAGAAGACAGGAAAAAATTTTCTGAAGAATTTTATAATTATCTTTCAGAGAAAAATCAATTTATACCTTTTGTCCCTTGGTTTATAACCAATTATGTTGACAATTGTATTTCTGTCATAGAAAGAAATTATAAGTTATCTGATGGTAAGGTTTTGAAAGGAATCTACCCCTCCCCCCCAACAACCTTTCCAAATGGAAACAGATAAAGCAAAATTAAATTTCAATGCTTTTCAAAAACTTGTTGAAAATGAAACTCTTCAAGTTACAACAAATCAAATTAATAATTTGATTAAACAGCAAAATTATGCTAATATGTATTTGAATGTTTTAGGAGAACAAATTCATTCTCTTCAGAATAAAGTTGAAGGGTTATACTCCTTAATTTACCAAGTTAAAGAAAGTGTTCAAAAAAATGAAATTGAACAAGCTAGTAGTAGTCAGGAAGTCATAGCTACCCCTACTATTCAGCCTCCGCCTGAAGTTAATAATTTTATTATAAAACCTATAAGTGAATTGGAAAAAATTCTTGATGATAAATTTAAAAATTTAAAAATTAATACTCTTGAAAGATATGGTATAAATGATTATACTATTAACGACTTAGAAGAAGAAGAGCTGCATTTTCCAGCTAAAATGAAATTCACTCTTAATAAAAGGGATGAAATTGAAGATGAAATTCATCGAATTAGTTATGCTCATAAACCGCATATGCGTCATTATTATTATCATAGACCTACTCCTCAAGATGTTCTTCATGAGGAACAGGAATACATTGTGAATAATAGTTACAATGGTAAAAATATTTATAAGTGGAATATTGATGGCTATGCCGAAAGACAGATTTATAGTACTGTTCATAGAATGCTAATGTATGCTACCATTTCAAAAAATAATGGTAATAAAGATAAAACTGTTGCCAGCATGATTGTTGCAGGTTTTACTGGCCAATTAAAAGGCTGGTGGGATAATTATCTTACTACTAGTAATAGAGATGATATTCTCAACACTATTAAAAAGGAATCTGGTAGAGATGTTGAAGACGCTGTTTACACTTTAGTTGTAAATATCGTTGAATACTTTACTGGTAGATGGACTGATAATAGTGAAACCATCAGAACACTTCTTAATAATACGAAGTGTAAATCTCTTACTAAATGGAGATGGTATAAGGATACTTTCCTTAGTAGAGTTTATGAACTTGGTGAAGCTAATAGCAACTATTGGAAAGCCAATTTTATAGATGGCTTACCCAAATTATTTGCTGAAAGAGTCCGGAGAGTTCTCAGAAAAGATGGGACTCACATTAAATATGAAAATTATACTTATGGAAAGCTTATAGGCACTGTCGTTTCAGAAGGTCTAGCCTTATGTAATGAAATAAAACTTAATAGACAAATTAAGTTCGTACGTCTTTCAGAAAAGAAAGAGTTAGGACAGTTTTGTGGTCAATTTGGTCTAGAACAACCATCCACAAGTAAGCCTCATAGGCATAAGAAAGAGAAAAGAGATGATTATAAAAGAAGAACTTCTCATAGAAGAAAACATTATAAACATAGGGAAGAAAAAAGAGAAAAAAGAAAAAAAGAGAGAAAAGGAAAACATAATAAAGATCCTAAAGCATGTTATACATGTGGAAAAGTAGGACATTTTGCTGATAAATGTAAAATAAAGAAAAAGATTAATAATCGTAACATAGATGAAGAATTAAAAGAAACTTTATCTAAGTTATTTCTAAATTCAGAAAAAGAAGAAAGCTCTAATAATGAGTCTGAGTATGAATCTGAATCTTCAGAATCTGAAAATGATATTAAAGCATTAGAAAACGAAGATTTAATATCAAGCTCTGAATAAGAGGAAAAATGTTGTGAGCCTTGTAAGAAAGGAGAATCATGTTCAAAACATGAAAAAGATGAGATATATCAAATAATGACTCAATTTTCGGAATTTAATGTTCTTAATAGTGAAAGCCTGATGGATCTACTAAAATACATTAAAGATCCAGAATTAAGGTCCAAAATTATTGATCAAATGGAAAATACTCCAAGTACTTCTGAAACTTATAAAAGTCCTGAAAATTATATTTTCACTTCCCCAGAACCTTATACTATGCAAGATGTTCAACAACTCTTGAAAGAAAGACAGAAAGTTGAAACTCCTGCCACAGTACAAGATCTGGTAGAAGAGGTTAATAACCTCAAAAATGAGATTCATAATCTCAAAGTCAAAAATAAGTATTTTGACGAAAGGATTTCTAAATTAGAAAATAATAATAATCAAATGATTACTTTTCCTAATATGAATTTCGAAAATTGTGAGTTTTCAGAAACTGAGAATTTTCTCTCAACTCTTGAGATGGTTACGTCTCAAAAATGGTTTGTAAAAGTTAAATTATTAATTGATAATAATTTTCAAAGAGAATTTACAGCTCTTATTAATAGTGGAGCAGATCTAAATTGCATACAAGAAGGGTTAATCCCAATCAGGTATTTTCATAAAACTACTAATTCTCTTAGTTCTGCCAATGGTCAGAGATTGATAATTAATTATAAAATACCAAAAGCTTTTATACGTCAAGGAGAAGTTTGTATACCTACAAACTTTTTACTTGTCAAAAATATTACTAACCAAGTTATACTTGGTACCCCATTTTTAAAGAAAATATTTCCCATAAAAAATATTGATGAAAAAGGCTTTATAGGAACCTTTTAAGAAGATGAAGTAAATTTCCAGTTTATAACTGAACCTTTTACTAGAATGCTTCATGAAGTAAAAGATTTGCTTATAGCAAAAAATCAACAATTAAATTTTCTTAAACAAGAAATAAGTATTTTAATAATTGAAGAAAAACTTCAAAATCCTAAATTACAGGATAAGATCAAGTTGATAACTAGTCAGTTTTCATTACAAATCTGTAATGATCATCCAAATGCTTTCTGGAATAGAAAAACGCATATTGTTAATCTTCCTTATGAAGAAAGCTTCAAGGAAAATAATATTCCTACTAAAGCTAGACCATGTCAAATGAATTCTGAATATTTAGAATTATGTAAAAAAGAAATTACTTCTCTTTTACAAAAAGGTTTAATAAGACCTTCCAAGTCTCCTTGGTTTTGCACAGCATTTTACGTTAATAAACATGTGGAACAAGAAAGAGGTGCTCCAAGATTTGTTATAAATTATAAACCTCTTAATAAAGTCTTGAAATGGATCAGTTTTCCAATTCCTAATAAGAAAGATTTACTTGATAGATTATATGACGCCATCATATTCTCTAAGTTTGATTTAAAATCAGGATACTGGCAGATCCAAATAGCCGAGAAAGACAGGTATAAAACTGCTTTCAATGTGCCAATAGGGCAATTTGAATGGAATGTCATGCCATTTGGTCTGAAGAATGCTCCTTCAGAATTTCAAAATATCATGAATGATATATTTATCCCTTATAGTGATTTCATAATAGTTTATATTGATGATATATTGATTTTCTCTAAAAGTATAGAAGTGCACTTTAAGTATTTAGATATTTTTAGAAAAATCATTATACAAAATGGTTTAGTCATATCTAGGCCAAAAATGCTACTTTTTCAAACAAAAGTAAGATTTCTTGGACATAATATTGAAAATGGAAAAATTATTCCTATTAATAGAAGTATAAAATTTACTTCTAAATTCCCTGATAAAATAATAGATGAGGCTCAATTACAAAGATTTCTAGGAAGTTTGAATTATATTTCTGCTTATTATAAAAATCTAGCAGAAGACACCGCTATCTTATATGATAGATTGAGAAAAATTCCTAAACCATGGTCTGAACAGCATACTGAAGCTGTTAAGAAAATCAAACAAAAGGTTAATAACCTTCCTTGCTTAATACTAGCAAATCCTAACTGGGAAAAAATTATAGAAACAGATGCTTCAGATATAGGATTTGGAGGAACCTTAAAATAGATTCACCCAAATACTAAACAAGAATATCTTGTTCGATTTCATTCAGGAAAATGGAATAATAGCCAGAAAAATTATGCTACTATTGCCAAA
>JACFYI010002534.1:12658-23521 GCA_014898755.1 Handroanthus guayacan
TTGATGTAGCATCATATGCTGAAATGTCTTACAAACCAAGAGCTCATTTTGCACATGTTCTCAAAATCACAGAATCCTATGAAATTCAGCATTTTTATCCTACTAATAGTCGTTCAAGTTACAATTTTAGCAAAATCATAATAAAGAAGATCATATTACTAGAAGAGTGGGGAATGAGTACCCTCAAAGAAAAATAATATTTTCACCCAGAAAACAAAGTCTCAGTAAAATTCAATTATTGGGACTATGTTGAAGCATTTAATAAAGCTTTCCTTTATGAAAATTATAAGAAAAAACATTCCTAGTTTATCAAGGTCTGTTCCAATGTTTATACATGAGAGATACCAATTTGGTTTCACAAGTGGTGGATTTATCATGGACCTTCTCCAAAAATCCTCCCTGAGCCATATTCCTCAGCCTATTCGGATTATATTCAACTTTCACCAAAATTAATAAATCTGGAACATGATAATAAATGGTGTGAGGGAATAGCCTCATTACATTTTTTCATTGAATTCTCAATTCCTTGGATTTGAAAATGGTGTCCAGAAGTTGACTATGATCAACACAATTTTCCTTGTTTGAGAAGAATCTTCTTCACAAAGTTCTGGAACAAAATAATATTAGAAGATCCAGAAACCAGACAGCCCCGTGGGCAAGAAACTCTTGACTTAATGAAATCAAGACTGGAGGAATATCGTCTCCACATCAAAATAAAACAGCAGAGGGAATCGCCCAGTCAGTTCCAAAAAGTAAAAAGGAAGCTAATAATGCAAAAAGGAAATGTATCAAAGGAGGAAATAATTGCCTCATATGTGGAAGAAATGAAAAAAGATTTTATGAAAAATCTTGAAGAAGAAATTGCAGCTGATAATAAATCAGACACGTCCATGGCCACCTCCTCTAAAGGAGATAATCAATTTGCATGTCTGGCAGGAGAATCTCAAGACCCAGACGAGGATATTCCTAACACAGAGGACATCTTTGCTACCCTTACAGACACCCTCCTTGATAATATCCGAAGGAAAACAGGAGAATCGTCCAACAGTCAATTTTACTGTTTACTATTCATAACTTTTGTAATAATTCACTTTTATAAAGAGACTTTTGTAATAGTACTATTACGGATTTAAAAATTTTGGAATCCGTAGTAAAGTCTTTTTAATTTTGTTTTGAAGTCCGGATCTTGGCCTTTATAAGGCAACCCACTTCAGTGTTTTAGAGCAGAATTCCTGCTAGCCCTCCTCCTACATTCTGAGATCACCCTACCCGTCTCCCCATTGTAAAAAATCCTTATAATAAAGGCAAAAGGGAGTTTCGGCCTCCTGTTTATTCTGGTAATCCTCTTACTCTTTACTGCTTCCTTTATTTTTCTGCATATTTATCTAGCCTGAATGGCAGGCTAAGTCACTAATCTGTGTTGAGCTACATACTTTTATGTTATATATAAAGAATGAGTAGCTTAAATAGTTATGTTAATATTTTAAAGGAATGGACAAATTAAAATAATTATATTCTGAGAGATAATGGCAAAATAATCACAAGAATAATGATAAAATAATTTTTTTAATTTTTTTAATATTTATTTTTCCTTTCGATTTTCTTTTGTAATTAATTTTTTTTTTTTTTTTTTTTTTTGGCTTTCCAACTTTATTCTCGACAAATTCATTTTTCGATCATGTTATTTTACATAATATATTCAAGTAAAAATGTTCAACAATTGAGAAAGATTAAGATAACTATAAATAAATAAATATTTTGTATTTTATAAATGGTATATATAAAACATGGGAAAATTATATTTTTAGTTCTGTGATGATATTATTTTTTACTTTTGGTCTTGTGTATTAACTCAAAAATTTTTCTAATAAGTATTAATAATTTACAATTTGTGCTCGATTTTAGCAATTTTAATCATGTATGTGATAATAAATTTTTCAAGTTTAGTATTGTAAGTTGTAATAATCATACAGTTTTAGTCTTATAAGTAGAACTAAAATTGCCAAAAACAGACATAAATTGTAAATTAATGCTACTTATAGGACTAAAATTATTCAGTTAATACATAAAAGACTAAAAGCATAGAGTTGTGTGGTTACGGGACTTAAAATGTAATTTTTCCTATAAAACATGAACAACTTAATTATTTTCGTACGCTTTTTGAATTAATGGACAAAAATAAGCATATTCTAAAAAATAATTGTAAAAAGTAATGATAAAATAGTTTTCTTTTAACTTTTTTATTTTTTAACATTTGTTTCTCTATTCCACTTTTTTTTCAAATATAATTTATTTTTAAATTTATCTTATTTTACATAATAAATTCATGTAAAAATATTTAATATTAATTATGAAAAAAATTATCATTACTAATAATAAATAATATTCTTAGTTTTATAAATAAAATTAAGCACTTTCATTCAGTGTATTATAATTACCAGTATGAATAACATAATAAGTATTTTATTTATTTATAACCAATTTAATTTGGTAAAATGCTGATGAAATAATTAAAAATAAATAATTAAACTAACCTCAAGAAAGTCCCTGTACAATCGATCCGGGAGCCAGAGCTCCATGTGCGAACCAGTCTTGAAAAGTCTCTTACAACCTTGAACAGTAGTTGGCATTAAAAACTCCGGCAATGAAGAAAATCCAATCCCCTTGAGCAAATCGTCGGTGATTGAATCCGTCAGCCCTGGCACCGACCCGGAAGCCACCACCGCCAACACTAGCTCCGGGTGGAGTTCCGCCATCTTAAACGCCACCATGCCACCGTAGCTGAACCCCACCACCGTGCACCGCTCGATCCCCAGCTTCCGCAGCGCTTTCACCAAACACTCCGCTTGGAAGGTAGGTGATCGATCGGAACTGTCGGCTGTGGAGCCGCCGGAGAAGAGGAAATCCGGCACGTAGACGGAGTATTTTTTGGAGAGGGAGGCCACCTGGAACGGCCAGGTAATGATGCCATCGCCGGCGAAACCATGGAGAAGTACTACGACTGGCTTTGATGGCTTGGTAATGTCTCCGGGGGAAGCCGAGGAGGAAGTGGTGGTTTTCTTGGACTTATTGGGTTTCTTTATGGTTTCAGAAGGGACCCAAATGTTGACTATGTTGCCGGGTACGATATATTTGAACTGTGTATTGTGTGATACCGGCCTTCTTCATCAGGGCTCGAAGCAATTAACCAGGTTTACCATTTTCACCCTCTCTCCGTGTGTGAAGAAGTTGGAACGGGAGCAGGCTTGGTGTCAATAGAATCCGGGCTTTGAATATTTAAACTCACTTTGAGATTTGGTAAGTTTGATGTGATGACTGTCAATGTGATGGGGATAGGATCTTCTATTTCAAACGATATTCCATCTCCTATTTCATTACTTGAAATACATGTCACGTGTATTGCATTTATTACTAACTATTTTTTTAAGGAAATATTTAATACATGTGGCATATATTTAAAGTATGGAATAGAAGATGAAACACCATTTTGGAATAGAGGATCTTGTCCCAATGTGATGCCGACAGTTGTACCTTCCACTCGTACAAATTTTAAATGTTTACAATATTAGGAAAATAAGTGCAATCTTAAAAATACTTTTGTTTTTAGAATTCAATCAATTAAACACAAAACATAACTCTTAATTAAAAACGTGGCAAGGAAATTAAACACAAAGGAGCACTCTTAATTAAACACGCAACAGAAGAAATTAAAAGTGAGAAATAAAGTTACTTGAAATCGTGGAATGCAAAATGCAATTAGAATGAGTCGACACCATGTTGCTCTAATAGTATTTTTAAAGTTTTATTTGTCCCTCTATAATACTTGAAGGTTGACGGTGAAAGGCCTCCTTAAATACGATTCTTTTCGTCTAAATGCAGCACTCCAATTGATTGGATTGGCAAACTCAAAGCTAACTGGAAACTCTTTTTAATAGACTGTGGTTTTGTATTTAAGTATAATGCTCAATAGAATGCTATGATATGCTTTGGAATGAATTTTTGGTACACTTTAAGCCCCTCTTTGTAATTGTGTTGGTGCCTCTGCAAGGAAAAAATTACTGATGATTTGAAGAGAACACTTCATCTCATAATACGTAATTCGGGTCTAATTATCTAAAAGGATACAATACTAGCTAAGGTTATAACTCTTTTTACAATTACAAAAAGAAAAGTTACTTTAATTCAGAAAATAAATAAAATAAATCTTAGGCTTTTGTGTCGCTTTCGCCCATCAACATTAACTTTAATTTTCTCATTCACCTTTTTGTGAATTTTGGTGAATAAATGCTCTTTTAAATTTAGAGTTTCACATCAATATAAAATTTAATGTAACTCACGTTAACTATTGATCTAAAATATGTTTTCTTAACCGAAAATTCCCACACATAAGATAAATTACATGAAGAGAATAATATATTAACAAATAGAATTTACACTACAACAAACTGTGCATTTCGCAGTGATTATTTTAGCATTTCGCTGCAATTCTATGGTTATGAAACTGCCGCCAAGTCAACCATCGAAAGCACATTCGCGGCGGTTTACGGCAATTGCTGAAATAACTATTGCAGAATTCCCGCAGTGGTTTTTTAAAATTTCACAGTGATTCACAACTGCTGCCAAATGGTGCGGTTGGCTCAAATGAGGCATATTTTTGTTTTAAATTTCCTGTTTAATTTGTTACAGAAAAACCTATTTTTTCCATTCCAAATAAAATCATTTCATGATGCTATGAAATTTACTTCAAATAGCGCAAAGAAATTCATTTGTAAAAGTACATAGATAGTATGAATATAACTCATATCCAATTCATTAGTTCCAAAATACTATTGTAAAAGCTTCTAAAAAGTCCTCATTCAAATAATCATGTCGAGATGATGAATCATGATTTTGTAGGTCATGACTGGTTGACGATGAGCGTCTGACGTCCCCTGCTGTTTGTCAAGCGCCAATGAAGCTAAATCTTCAACCTGAAATTCAAAATAAAAAAAATAAAAAAAAGGAAAGGATGATCAAGAAAAGTTACATTGTAAAAGCAAAATTTAACTGATTGTTTACATAAATCACAACATATAACTTATACCTACCATATTAGTACATCCTCATTATTGTCATCAACATTATCATAAATTGTTTGAGTATCATCATCTGTAACAGGTCTTGCGACTTGTATATGTGTGGTTTCATCGAGGAACAAGCATTTTAAATTTTGTGTTGTGTAAAACTCAGTAAATGCCATAATGTCCTTATCATCTACACTCATGTCATACAATCTCTTAGGTTTTAATGAACCAATATTCTCCAAACCATTTTCTTTCTCGTCATCCACATAGTAAACCATTTGAGCCTCTAAAGCTTTTATGTATGGCTCATTGTCTTCATGTTCACCAATATGAATCAGTCTTGCAAAGTTAACGAAGGTAAAACCCAATCTATCTATTTTCATGCCTCTTGAATTAGAAGTATCTGTCCATTCACATTTAAACAAGGTTATTGTAAATATGCCATTGTAACAAATTAAGTTCTATGATGTCTACCAGTTTTCCATAATAAGGCACCCTTCCAAGCCGCAGTTGAACATCACTACAGCTTGAGTAACTTCTTGTCCCAAACATGCCCAAAACTCCACGATTTTAAGTTTTTAAGCCTTTGTCTCAAGCCAAAGTTTGAAATTTGAATCCGTTTATATTATCAGCAATGAATCGTCTGGCTTGGTTAACAGGAGCTTGAGTAAGACTCAAAATAACAGTTTTATCTATTTTGCTAAGATTGTCACAAATTTTTTAAATTTAAAATCAAAAGCATATGACATTAATTAATCTTACGCATATGACCAAGGAAAATTAAATGATTTAGCACAAGGCTACAACATACTTACCCGATTAAAAAATCAACTAGCAAATTCACTATGGACCTTCCTATCTATCATAGCAGCGTTCCTAATACGACTTCTCAATTGCCTTCGTACAAGATTTTCAGATTCCTTATATGACTTTATCGTTTCTCGATGGGTGTCAGATTAAAATATGAATAACTACCAACTGGCTTCCTTACTTGAGAAAACAAGTCATCTACCTCCGACATAGGTTGTGAATCAATAGGACCATCATCAACATGACAAGGTTGATTCCCTCTCATCTCAATATTATCCAGATATCTAGAACAAAAATTAAGAGTCTCCTTCGTAAGATATCTCTCTACTGTAGAATCCTCTAGCCGAGCCTTATTACACACATAAGACTTTAGTTGTCCCCAAATACCTATTACATATCCCAACAAATGTAATTTCAACATTACTAAGAATAATTCAATTCTGTATAATGATATTAATTTACCTTTCTATAGGGTACATCCACCGACAGTGGACAGGACCTCCGAGCTTAATTTCTTCAATGAGATGGATAACTAAATGTACCATGACGGAAAAAATATTTTCATGTGGCATAAAGTGAGGACAATGTGATGTTGCAACTTGTCTAGATTAGGAACACTCAACACTTTACTGCAAAATTGTCTGAAGAATGAGTACAGCTCAATCAATACTACTGATACCTCATTAGTCAATGTTGTTCTCATAGCTAATGGTAATAGTTGTTCCACCAAAATATGAGAGTCATAACTTTTCAGCCTCCTATTTGTTTTAAGGTTATCCAAATTAATACATTTAGAAATATTGCTCGGATAACCATTTGGCACCGTGATGTTCATTGAAGTTGTTAGAAATGTCTTTTCGTCTTGATTGGTCACCGTAAAGATAGCTAAAGGGTACTTTCTGGATTCATTTGGCCAAAGATCACATCCAATACCCATAGCTTTAAAATCTTTGCGAGCATTGACATGATCTTTTGTTTTTGCACCATCACTTAGCAAAGTGTAAATGATGTTATCACACACATTTTTTTAATATGCATCACATCAAGATTGTGATGCAATAAGTTATTTTTCCAATATAGGAGCTCGAAGAATAGATCCTTTTTCTGCCATTGTTCAATTCTATCCTTTGCAACACATACACCACGCATTCTCTTTTCCCTTTCTACTGCCTCTTGTCCTCTCCCATACGTAACATCAACATTTTTATTTGTTCAAGAATTTCAAAACCAGATAATCCTTTTATGTGCTTTCGTCAAGTGATGGCACCCTGAGACTAATAGCTTCCACATATGTTTTAGGAAGATAGCGATCACTCTGTATAATATATACTATATTTTGGGGCTAAACCTTGATGGGCCCTTTGTGTCATCACCTATGACCAAGGTGGATATGGTTGTTGGCATGACTAAGGTATTGAGGATGTCTGTCAAGGAGGTAGACAGATATTGGCGACTATGTGGACCGCATTTGATAGACAATAAAGAACAATATGCAAACGAGAGTGGTGCCTTAGCCCTGACCAAATAAAGAGAACATCAAAATATTAGAAAAATAAAAATATGAGACCCTCGCACAAACAATCAAATATAATTCTGTAGTAGCTGTTTGTGTTGTAGTTAAGTTGAATCCATCAACAAGATAATATGGGAAGAGTCTCAATAGTTGGATAGATCGCGGATGACTAAACATGATGTCAGTTAGTTGGTTTCTCTCTTTATCTAAGTGGTGCCATTGAATGTCATGTTCTTGAATACAATGCATAAGCTGTTGGACAACCATTCTACCTCCTATTGCTTGAATTTTAGTTTTATTTCTAGGATTAGATATATGCTTCAAGGTGGTTCTGATAGTAGAATCCTCCCTCTTAAAATGGTCAAAGATCTCCTTAGGCATTACATGACTCTTCGTTAGCCTAGTAGTGGTTTCATAATACTCCTGGCTTAATCTGTTCACGATTGCATGTCCATAGTAGTAAATTGTAGGACGATGGTTTTACTTACCATTAACCACACCCATTTTTCATGCATTTGCCTCCTCCTCCCATTTTCTTTGAGCTTGTAAATTTTATCTTCAACATCTACGTTTAATGCGTAACATTGTATTTTTCATATCTCTCACATGAAAGAAATATCTTTCCTTTTCAGGACATTTAAACAATTACAAACATATTGTGTGCTCCCACAGTCAATTTCACCCAAAGTATCAGTTTTTCCTTAATTTTAAATGTATTTTTTGTCATGAAATAATTTATATAATCAATTTTCTCAAATATTTCCATCAATTCTTACTAAAAAATTTCACAACAAAAATAAGGGAATAAAAATAGATAAAAAATAATTTCTCTAATTAGATCCATCCGCCATATTCTTCTTCTTCTTCTTGTTTTTTTTTTTTTTTTTTTTTTTCCAATTTATGATAGATCTCCATATAGAGATCTACCCATAAGTGTTGGATCTATTTTCCCTTTTGGCATTCAATGCTAAAAATACACCGTTATTGTAAAATTTTACCTGTAATATGATTCGCTCATTGTGCTAAAATTTGAATTAGAGTGTAAGAAAGTTTAAAATGAGGAAGAGAAAATCTTTATAGGGGTGATCATTTAGAAAGATGCAAAAGCAAAATTGTCAAAGTATCATGTTTTAAATAAAAACTATCCTGCAAAAAACACCCCCAATGACGTTTTCACTTAAAGTCCTAGGTTTTTGCCTACACATGAGCTATTGTTTCATTGATTATTACAATTTATTGCTCATTAATAATATTATAAATCAATTACAAACTGGTATTTTGGCATAATTTATAATCTATATATATATATAAAGCATCAAACCTTTAGAAAGTTACTTTTGTACATTTTTCAATATTACGAAGAAATTAACCCTATTTTAGAAAATAATGGCAAAGTAGTTTAAAATATAGTGAAAAATAATTTTCTATTGACTCACCTTTTTAATATTTATTTTTCTCTTTCAATTATAATTTTTTTTCTTTCCAACTTTATTCTCTCATAAATATATTCTTCAATCATGTTATTTTATATAATAAATTCAATAAAAAGGTATTTTATTGAATAAGATTCTAACACCTAGTAACTAGATGAGAAAATAATCACTTGTGTCTTAGTACATATAGTAATTTCTGAGTTTTAACCATAAAGAAAGAAGGTCTCTTTGTTTATATGGAATTGAAACCAAGGAAGGCTGACCAGTGGAATACTGTATAGAGCTTCTTTATTTTGTGGCTTCATTTGCGTGCAAGGAAGCAAGAAACTGTTTGAGATGCCTATTGAAGGCTTTGGGTCTTTCTAAGTGAACTAGGTGCCCTGCCTTCTTTATGCCTTGAAATGTAGCATTGTCTCCCAATTGCCTGAATTATTTCACCAAGTAAGAACTGTCAGTATGGGGGAATTAATTTTGGATAATAAAATAAAATTATTCGACCTAATAAGATATTTTCCTTAATTTTTCATAAAATATATTTATCATTTTCACTTGTCAAATTGTCATATTCATATCCCATATCCCAAATAAATTTGATATATGTTTATTTGGCGGGAGGCAAGCCAACAAAAAATTTGTAATTTGTCAGACAAGTAGACCACATAGAGAGGATACGAGATAAATTTTATATTTATTTATGAATTGAACTAAAAATTGAAACATATATTAAAAAAAAAAAAGAATTTGAACTAATTGATATATTAACTAAATGGAACGTTGAGACAATGTTTCAACGTTCGATTTGTTTTTATTGTTTAAAATCAATTACTGTTTTGGGAAAGACAAAAAAGGTAATGAGATTGACAAAAGAAGTACATAAAATAAAGAAGAATTTTTTATTTTATTTTAAGAGAGAGAGAGAGAGATAAATTTTACTGCTCGTGTTGATCTGAATAAATTTTAGTCTAATTAATAATGTCAACTTCAATTTATATATATTATACGTTATATTTACAATGAAGTAATTACGAATATATACGTGTGCATTAATTAATATAATGGCTGCAAATTATCATAATTTTTCAATGATATAGTTAGAAACGTGTATTCCAAATAAAATATCTAATTTTTCCCCAAAAAAATAATAATAAAATATCTAATTTTATTTTCGGAAAATAGAAAATTGGAAACAAAATAAAACCCAACGCTGCCTTACGCTTTGGTCTTGTGAGCAAGTGTCAGCTTCAAAATCCTGTCGTTCTCCCCCAACAGAAGAAGTATTCTCTTAGAAGGAAAGAGAGCACACACATCAATATGTATGTTAGCCAATCTCTCGATGTCTCTATAATAATATAATATATAAGGTGGCAATTTTCATGACAAATCAATGCGATATTATTGAGCTTGGATTAAAAGTTACTAGGATGAATCGATCTAATAAATTACACGAGAATTACGAGTGCATTCAAATTATGTTTTAAGTAATTTTATAACCATGATAAATTTAATTGAGTTAGCAACCAACCCAACAGAATAATACCCAACTTGGCCCAACCCAAATTCATAATTAGTGTAATTGTTAACTTATTTCATTTATCGAAGTTCTATTAATTGTAACTGATGAATTTATGAATATTAGCTTATAATAATAATAAATAAATAAACATGTAGACTTTTTTTCTAATTTTTTATTGAATTTGAGATGATGTAGATTTTTTTCAATGAATTAGGGAGTGAATAAATAAATGAAAAATAATCATAAGTGGTAATAAAACATGTTTTGATCAATTGCGGACTAATGGGTTAATGGATTGACATACATTTTTTAAATTCAACCTGCTATTTTTGTTTGATGTATTTTATTTCCATGTCAACTTGTTTTAAGATTAGATTCTGTTCGAGGGTTATCACATTTAATATTTTTAAACTTTTAGAATTGAGCAAAATATTATAAGATTCTTATAACCTCAACTCAATACTATTGCCACGCCTATATACAGTTGACAATTGAATGACATGTACAGTACCTGTGGAAATCTGGGCGTGA
>JACFYI010002534.1:55627-68434 GCA_014898755.1 Handroanthus guayacan
TTAATTTATTATGACAGTCAGTGGCTTACTTAATTTTAGAATTGGACTGAGTTTTGATTTATGTCGGCCCCTTCCCCAAATAAATTTAATGAAGTTGTTATAGTTTCTGTAGTATACATTAGGTCTAAAAGTATTTTAACATTTAAATAAAAAAGAAAACTTTATTTAGTATAATCTACATAAGGAGTTGGTTGGCAATACCAAACCTGAAATGGAGTGCAAAACCTTTAACGTCCTTGAATCTCAATATAATTTACTCATTCTGCCATTTCACGAAACTTACATAAACATACTTCTAAGCAACAACCACAAAAATCGCCCTTGCATTTGCATATTAGATCAAATCACACTGAGCAAATTAAATATTTGAAACTGAGAAAACTGTAAGAAAAGAAATGGCCATGATCTGTGGGTGTGGGAGCTTCAGACATGGCGAAAGTTCATCGTTGAGAAGGCTCGGGAGATCCAACAGCACTTTGGTAGAGTCGGAATTGGTGACTTCCGAGGTTGCAAGAATCATCGCTTATGAAAGGCTCTCACAGTCCATGCGATATACACACGAATCAAGTCCTGAAATTAATCAGCAGCAGTACTGCAAGAAACGCAGGGCCTGGACATCTGTTCTTAAGGTTTTCTCTAACAGGAAAGTGGGAAATATGAACTGGAAGAAGCGGCAAACCACCGTGGAGACCGTGGCTGAGCCACCCCGAGTGGCGGTGGGAGATGCAAACAAAAGGCGGTCTTCTTGGATTCCTAATCCGCATCGTCGTTGGCCTGTTCAAGGATGGTAAAGTGTGTATAAAGTAGATTTAACTATTGGGTCAAATAATTCTTCGCGTACAGATTTAAGAAAAGTACGTAGTGTAATATATTTTGTCCATCATATATTCTGCTATGTTTGATCTCCCGAGTTTAAGTGGAAATATAATTTGTTTGTACTAATTTGAGTTTCTTCAATTTTTAGTTTATTACAAATTTAACAAACCACAAGGTGCAGGTTCATTATATTGGTGTCGACATGGGGCCCAACAAGTTGAATTTTCATAATTAATAAAAATAACTAATATAGATATTTCCTAGGATAAGTCGAATTTGGATTGGATTGAGATAGATTTTATTCAGTTATGGGTACAAAATTGGTTTTAATGAGTCCAACAAAAAATCCTAAAAATTCTAAAGATGATTATATATATTTTTTATCTATTTTTTTTTAAGAAACTTGTAATGCATATTCTCATATCTGCATAATTGATCAATGTGAGTGGTTAGATTAAGTTTATGTAATTCTTCGCGCCCCCCCCACCCCCCCGCCCACCCCGGGGGGCCCCTTTTTTCTTTTCTTTTTCTTTTTTTTTTGTTTGCTCCTTTTGGGTTTCGGGTCTAATTAATGTTCATCTTAATTTAATATGGGTCCATTGAAAGCTATAATCCCTAATGTGTCAAAAGCTAAAATATATTTAAAAACCAAAAAAATATAAATAAGTGTTAACATAATGTATTGAATATTAGGAAATACAAGGAAAAACTATGTGCATATAAAATACTACTATACCTAAGAAAGAGTAAAAGTATAATAATGATGATGATGATATCTATAGATGACCAAAAATACTATACATAAAAATAAGTAATTATTAAAATATCTCGAAGACTTATGCATTAGGTGTTTGCAAATTTCATCCCATGATATATAATTTTCTTTTTTTTTTTTTCAATTTTTAACAATTTTTCAAATTTGTTACGAATTTAGTCCTGAAACCCACAAATGGCGATGCATATGTGTGGCCTTTTGCCAACGATTTCTGGAGGGAAAAATTCTCACGAGGCATATGATTTTATTAAACATGAGAACCTCCAATTTCGCTGCTGCTCCTCCGCATGAACCCTAATTTGCTCTTTTGCAATCCATTAAATTCTCCCAAAGTTTTTCAACTGACTAACTATGGAGGTCAAGAAGTATGCTTGTGAATGTCTAAAATGAGTCGTCTCAACGATTTATATGGCAATGCTACAAGTGCGAAAACCTCTTAGACAAACAAAAATTCAGGGAGAAGATTTGAACACGTTTGAGTATTTACTTAGGCAACCTCATAACTCACAACAAAAGCTTACATAGGCCTAAACGGGTGTTTGCAACTGTTTACAAAAGACACTTATGTGATTATGAGTTGCTGAAAGCTATTTTTCGGTATTTGGAATCACTGCTTCTATTGTAAGTTCTCTAAAATTAATCAGTAATAAGCTATAATCTCAAAAACAGCAATGGAGCTGCTTATGGGTGCTATAATCTATTTTTTATAAAAATAAGTGATTATAATCCCAAACACTACAACTTTTTATTGATTTACAATGAATTATTTTGATGCTTTCCAAACACCAAGTACTTTTAATTATAATTTGATTTTTTCAACTTTTAGTAAAAATATATGATTATACTTTTATATAAGTTATTGCAAACACCACCTGAGATAAGAAACACAAATTTTGTGTACAAACTTCCTTCTTAATAATTCATTTAAAAATTACAAGACTAAAAAGTAAACTCCTGTAATTCATTTTGTCTATTCACTTGACTACTGGTGCACTTTCGCTTTTCGCGAGGTCATTTTTTATACTTATGATGCTTGGTTTGAAGCACGGTGGATGAGTTCCAGCCGGAAATTGCCTCAACATATAACCACCATGACAACAAGGAACATAGAATGTAGCATGTAAAAAATAGATTGCAAAAATCAACAGCTCTTTGCTATAATAGTTTTACGTTTTGAGCACTAACACTAATTGATTTTATACATCATCTTCGTTCCATTTCTTCCATATACCGCATAGCTTGTTTTGAATTTGTTGGACGCTTGTGTCTTACCTTAAAGATGAAGTGTAGCAAGTGAAGATTGAAATGCTAGTCATAGTAGTAGTTGATTTTATATATATAATCTTTGTCCCATCTCTTCCACACTCCATAACTTATTTTGAATTTTATTGGTTCCTTACATCTTCAACCTCAAAACTGCCTCAATCAACATTTAATCTTGCAAAATTTCTAATCATATGATATGCATGAATTCCAGCCTTGATTTTTCTATCTCAAAACTCAAAAACTCAAAACTTGGCAATTTCCAACATGACAAGATAGCTCAACACGAATTTGGGTGAAAAAAAATGGGTTGAATAAATCCATTTTTAGATTGGATCCAACGGAGTCTAGATGAATAGTTACCAAAAAAAAGAGCTAAATTTTTTTAAAAAATATAATTTTATAATAATATAAATATTATAATAATGATTGACAAGGGGAAATAATAATTAGCATAGAATAGTACACACTATAAAATAAGTAAAAACATTGAAATTCTCAAAATTAAAATAATTTTAACCCATGCATTATTTGAACAATCATCAAATATTACTTCTTACACCTATTCTATCCTGTTATAACATCGATTAAAGTCAAATTTAATTTACTATAAAGCAACTAATATCATTTGAATGTAACTACTTCAAATGATATAACTGAAAATAAAAATGAAAACACAGACAAACGGCCCCAAAGATTATGAGAAAATTGTGCAAGGTGAAACCATCCCAGAGATGATATTATCGTAATAAAATACAAATTATATACAATGCGAAACCATCCTAAAATATGATGTAATTCATAATAAAAAACAAATTGTATAAAAGGTCAAACCATCCTATGTCCTATGGACAGTTGGCAAATAGAATTGAACATTACATTTTTTATTACGTATGTTTACAGCCGAAACTAACGAAAAGTCCTCAGCTAAACATAATTAAGGTGGCAGACATTTACTAAACTACCCTTATTTATCCTGGACCATATTAGTCAGCCCAGAAAACAAGACAGCTGGGCATGCATTGAACGAATAGATCATAAAAGCAAATTATACAGTATGAACGATTTCATTTTCGATTATCCATATAGATTGCATTTCTACCGAACATGGCTTGCCATTCTCACCACGATGCCATCGATATCTCGCACATACCCCACTTTTTGCCCCCACTCTTTTTCCTCCGGCTCACTTACCGCCACCGCCCCATTCTCTACCGCTCTCTGGCCCCGCCAGCACCGACGCGTAATCATTCAAAGAAAAATTCATTCATTTCTCCTTCTAAGAAAGAAAAAAGGGATAATTACCTTAACGACCGGTTATGTTTCACGATTCACCTCTTTATGTTCATTGAGGCCATAACATTAGATCTCATCGAACTTTAGTCTTTTATCTTGTTAACAAGGTCCTGCCCTATAAATTTTAGTTTGAGTCAATATGTTGGATTCTCATGCTAATCTAGGTGATTTACAATAAATTATGTAAAAGTATAATCGCATACTTTACTGAAAGTTGAAAAATTCAGATTATAGTCAAACGTATTGGTGTTTGAAAACTATTAAATAATTTACCAAAAATAGAATTATAATAACTTATTTTTATTGATAATAGTTTACCGCACCTCATAAGAAGTTCCAAGCTGCTATTGCTGATTAATTTTAGAGAACTTACAGCAAAAATAACTCTTCCAAAGACTCAAAAACAGTTTTCAACAGCTCATAATAATATAAGTGCTTTTTATAATCAGTTGCGAACACCATCCTAATGTAAGATTAGGATCACATCCACGAAGCTTGAAACTTATGCACTATATTTTCTGAAATTTAATTGTAACCATAAACGAAGCCTCCTTATACTCTATTATTTTTTCCCGTGGCTGATATTGAACTAGCTAAAAGAGCCGAATCAATTCAGGTATTTTTGTAATTAGACCAATTTCAAGAGGGTGTCGAGGTAATTATCCCAAAGAAATAGTCCGATTACACAATCTATCAGACCGGAACGTGTCAATGTATACGCACCTTGTATGCAGCATCCACGTCTGAATAGTCGAAGCAAAGTTCAACAGGGTTCCTCTCACGGTCGGAATGAGGGATCTGCACCTTCCCCGTCAGGTCGTCCGTCTCGTGCTGCTTTGCCGGGGTAAACGCTATCGTTGTCTGCCCACTCTCCAACTCGCCCCATCTACACAAACATGACACATATATTTATTAATTATCATCAAGCATTTAAAGTTTTGATGATGTACCTTTGAGATTCGTCGTGGCGGCGGACGGGATAGCCGAAGGCCTTGGCGTAGAACGCAATAGATTTGGCAACATCTTTCACGTACACCACCGTGTATGCATACTTTGGGCTCAGATTTGATGCCATTTCTTCTGAATTGCACAACTTGTTTTCCCTTGTTTTGAGATGGAATTCAGATCGTCACAACTGTAAGAGAATCAGTCATATATGCAGAGAGAGACGGTGTAGACGTGGAGAGTGGATTTAGCCTTGAAGCTTACACGTATTCCCTTAAGCAGATGGAGAGCTGCCACGTCCATTCTCAGCTGCCTATTTCGCACCACAAATTGTATCAGGAGAGGCGCCCTTGTTTGACCTTTTTGTTTTTTCTTTCCCTTTTTTTAATATTTATTGAATCAGGGATGAAGTTAAGCAAGAAAAAAAAGGCCAAAATGGGGGTTAGAAGGGGGCTGAAAATTGAGGGTAAGATGGAAATTTTGTCATTGAAAAAGCCTTCATACATGCACTACAAGCGTGTGCAATTGACGAGGATTTACTGTGCTCAATAGAATTTTCATGAAGTCTATACTATGATGCATGGGTACTCCAATTTACATGACGTACCCGTACCGGGTACTCGATGGGTACCGGTACTTGATGGGTACTCGATGGATACTTGGGGGTACACTTGGATATAGCTAGATACGTATCCAATATTTAAAAAAAATATTCTTTAAAATGGATACGGCGTCAATATGCCAAGATTTTTTCTTTTTGTAATTAAAAAACACTTCTAATGGCATAAAAAGCACGTCTTTAATTCTTGAAATAAAATACACATTTTTTAACCTCTAGAATTTAGAATAGAAAACAAAAAGGCTCTTGAATATGAATGGAAATTGAAAACCGAAGCATTTGCAATTACTTTTGGTTCCGTTGCCAAGAGAAAGAGAGAGTTTGAATTGAAAGGTTGCAATGGCTGCCCTAAATGTTGTTTGCTATCATATTTTACTTTATGAAATTTTAATTTTTTATACATATATATTATAAATTATATTACACATTGCCGTACCCGTACCCTAAATTTTCAAAAATTGTCGTACCCCGTACCCGTACCCGTACCGGATACCGGTACCGTACCCATACCTATGCAACATAGAGTCTATAACACTGATTAATATAGAGTAAAATGTTTATGAATCCCTATATTACAATAAAAGGAAAGATAGTTCCTTATATTTCACCGTATTTAGGAATAACCTAATCATAAAACTCAAATCGCTATCTTACAAGGGATATTTTTTGAACTATAAAATATGTTCAACGTTAATACAAAGGAGTATGTTAGAATCAGAAAAATTAAAAGGTAAATTTTCCCTTTGCAATAATACAAGAGGATAGTAGTTATTTTACGCCGATTAAAATAACTGATAGGATTTGCTTTGACAATTAGATATCACACAGGGATTGGCTTGCAAAAAGCCCAATGAATAAGATTAACTAGAACGATTTACGAGTGTTGTCTGAAATTTGTTACTTATTTTATTTCAGTCGTTAGATTATGCCAAAATATTACGCGCATCCTGTATTATTTCTTTTTTGGACCTAATTAAAAGCCATGAAGTGAGCTTGTTCACGGTGGTTTCGACCAACTAATTAACATAAGAAAAGTAGTAAAAGGCCCATCCAGATGGTAGAAATTCGTTAAATGATATAAGGCGAGCTTTTTGCAGCCGGCTCCGCTGTGTTATTCATGTTTAATCGGCAAAATAGACCTTGTCAAAAATAATTAGCAAATTACCTTGTGAAATTTTTAATTGGGGAAAAAACCCTTCCATCCCTGGAGTTAGTGACACGCTCCTTGTGGTATGAAATTTATTGGTTTTTTAGGCTAAATTGTTCATTTTTCCCCCAATGTCTCTGTTTTACAAGAAAAGTCCTATATTTAAATAAATTGGCAAGAAAGACCTATGTTTAAATAAATTGACAAGAAAAAACCTTGTGTTATAAAATTGGCAAGAACTCCCATAACATCGAACATAGCAAGAAAAACATTATTTTAAAAAAAATTGGGAAAAAAAACCCTGTGTTAAAAAAATTGGCAAGCAAAACCCTGTATTGTAAAAAAGACCATTTTTTTTTCAAGAAAATAAAAGGGTGATATTGTCATTTCAAGTATCTAAATAGTGTAAAATGATAACAGGGGACGGTGAGATAATGCATTTTTTCATAGAATCTTATCTGCTAATTAATTTTTCACAAAATTTGCCAATTACGTATAACACAAGGGGTATTTTGCGAAAACCTCGATATAAGGAACTAGGACTCATTTTTATGTGTCTCTATCTTGTATATTTGTTATGTTTGTAGTCTAAATCTCTCCATAAAATTATTCATCCTGGGTAATGGTGAGGTTTCATCATTTCTATCTTAAATACCCAAGTTAGAGCTTCATTGAGGACGTAGAGCTCATCACATATTATGAGTGTATTATAGACTGGCGGTGGCTGCAGGCCTATAATGTTGATTCAATGAGACGTGGGGCTTTATTCACTAGTGTATTGGTGGAGCTGCGGTGACCAAGTTGGGCGTTGTTCCAGCAAGCTTTGATGGAAGGAACATTTCATATAGCGGCTGGGTTTCCTTAGTCGGGGTAGTCACATTGGGTTCTCCCGACTCAACCTCTTTTTCCATTAAAAGAAGAAGAAGAAGAAGAAGATGCTGATGATAAATTTAGGAATGTATTCATATTGTTCAGGTAGCACACTTCAACCTTTTAGTTATTCATTATGTTATATGAATTCTAGTTCATCTAGGTTTATTTAAGACATCAACTTATGATATATATATATTTATACATAGGATTTAAAACCCGAACCAATTCGTAGATTAAGTGGAAAGAAATCTGAACGAGGAAGTGGTTTCCTCCTTTTAAGTTTCTGTGGAAGGTTGTAAGTAGTATCTTCGGGTTGGCTGTGGTCCGATAGGTATAGTTTGTACTTAACATCCTATACCCCCTAGAATTTTGACACATGTACAAATGGTTCATCAGAACCATTACCTATCACATACAATTACTTTATTGCCCTTATGAACTATTAATTACATTAAATTTTTTAAAATATTATCAAATTTGGTAATAATGCATTGTCTAAAATACCCTTTTAATATTTTTAATAATATAATAATATATTATACGCTTTTATTTTTTTTCCCACTTAATCTAAATCAACAAAAGTAAAAGAAAATACAAACTTCAATTAATTTAAATTCAAAAGTAGAGAAAATCATAAAAGCCGTGGGAAACAACACCCCCTCATTCCCATGTCCATGCCCCACAAACTCAAGCCTCAGTGCCTCCAACCGCTCTCACCGCCGACGCATCCAACCGTACGTGAAAGTGAAAGTTTCCAACGTTGAATCCGGTGAAGATTTCCCAAAGGCTCTGTAATAAGGTATTGTCTCATTATATGCATTCCTTGATTTTTGCTCTCATTATTGTAAATTGTTTTCATATCTGTATAGGAGTGGATGATTTTTATTTTTCGAACATATTGTTGTTATTGTGATTAATTGAAACTTTGCAATTAAGGTGTTTGAGAAAATGCCTCAATGACACCTTGAATTATGTTTCAGCCCTTTCTTTTTTTTTTTTTTTTAGTGTGCTTATATTTGGTTATTTCTTGCTAGTTACAAACATTAATTTTTCCTTATTTTATGTATGTTTGTAGGTATTTCCTTCCATTGCAAGATGGGTGATGTAAAGCTTGATGAAGAAGAGATTTTAGCATACAAGATGATACGGAAGTTAACTTGATGAGTGACAACGATTCTTTGAGTACTGATTATAGAAATAGAGATAACGGATCTGATTCACAAGAGAATGTTTCCAATGGCCAGAATATGGATGCGGTAATTAGATTTCTTTTCAAGTCAATAGATGAAGCACAGTCATTTTACATTGCTTACGGGAGAGAAATAGGGTTTGATGTTCGTAAACAAGCTTGCAAGAATGAGATGCCCAAATGTAATGCATGTATATCGAATAAAAATAAGAAGCGTGGTGGTAATTGCAATGAATGTGAAGAATTAGCCAAAGACCAGTCATGGTGGATTGTAAAAAACTATGAGTGGGTGTGTTCACGAGAGGGGTTCTGGAGAAAAGCAAAACCAGGATATGTTCGACAACGACGAGCTAAACCTGACCTAAGATGTGGATGCTTAGCTAGCTTTCGTATATCACATGATCGATTTTCAAATATGTATAAGGTAACCAGATTTGTGCGGGATCATAATCATTCTCTTGAACCAAATGATGCAAATCGTCGCTTGCGATGTAACAGGTATACACTTTGATTTTTTATACAAGTACTAATAACAACTTATACTTGAAATTGTAATATCTGTGAATAATTTTCCCAATGATTTGGTGTTAGGCTGTGGTTCGTGTGCTTTTCATCCAGAATTCTAATATAACCTAAGGTATTATAGCATACTAAATTATGTTACCCTCCAATATGTGTAAACAGTGACCGAAGTTCTCATTGGACTTTAAAGATGTTATAGAATACTTAAATCTATTCTCTTTCAATGTGTAAACCGAGGCTCAAGTGCTGCAGCACTTTAGAGTGCTATAGCACTCTGAATTCTATTTTCCACCAAAGCATAAAGTGCTGCAGCCCATTGTCAAAGAGCTATAGCACATTAAAACCTAAATTTTCAGCACACGATATATGTTAATTAGCTACTAATTTTGCTTATATGTTCCTTCGATTTATACATTATTAATACTAACAAATATTTGTAAACTAAATATTTTAGATACCTGGCTCCTTCAGACAAGACATCCTTGACTCTACTCACAGAGATTGGTATGAGGCCTTGTAATGTATTGAGATTTATAGAGCATTTGATGGGAGGTGCTGGCAAACTCTTATTCAACCGCAAAGATGCTTATAATTATCTATACAAGCAACGTCAGGAAATGATTAGTAATGGTGACGTGAATACTGCAATTTGTTATCTTGAAGATATGAGGTCACATTGCCAAGGTATGATTTACAAATATATTGTAGATGATGAAGGAGTGCTTACTAAACTCTTTGGTGTGATGGGATGTTAAGGGCCAAATTTAATATGTTTGGAGATGTTCTCATGTTTGACAGTACTTATAGAACTAATAAGTACAAGTTTTCCCTTGTGATGTTGTCCGGTGTAAACAATCATGGTAACATGTGTGTGTTTGCTGCTGCCTTTTTACAAAATGAGACTCTGGAATCATATCAGTGGTTGCTACAAATGTTCCGCGAGACCATGAGTGGGAAAACACCAATAGTGGTTCTTACATATCAAGATGCATCCATGCAGGCTGCGATTTTATCCGAATTTCCTAATGCAAGGCATAGACTATGTAGTTGGCATTTAGCATGAAATGCGTCTAGAAAAGTTGGCCATGTATTTGCGAGTGGATTTGCTGCATTAATGCGCCGAAGATGTTCTGAGGAGCAATTTAATGTGAGCTGGGAAAAATTGATAGAGCACCATAATGTGGGCACAAATTGTTGGGTTGTCGAAACTTATGAGAAAAGGCATCTATGGGCTGAGGCATTTTTTCGCGGAGTATTCACAGTTGGTATGACAACGACTGGTCGATTAGAGTCTATGAACTCATTGATAAAGCTTGCAGCCAGTAAACAGTTCACCATAACTGATTTTCTAAAGCATTATCATAGAACTCTCCAGAGAATTCGCAACGAATTTTTTCAAAAACAAGAAGCATGCGAGAAGCTGACACTTGTCGTGAGAGAGAGTCCTCTGAAAAAACTTGAGATGCATGCAGCGAAAATTTGTACGAAAAAGGCTTTCTATATGATTCAAGAGGAAATTGAGGTCGAATAGGGACTTATCCAAGTAAAGATTATTGAGATAAGTAAAGGCAGTCATGAGTTTAGTTTTGATAATTGTAATAAATCGGACGGTGAAGTCTTATTAGTGAAAATTGAGGAAGGTGCTGAACGGTTCCTATGTGAGTGCATGATGCTTGAATCAAAGGGCATTCCTTGCTGTCACATAATATCAGCCTTCAAATCACTAAGGTTTGACAGATTTCCACCTGGGAGTATTAATCCTCGATGGATGATTGATGCAGGTAGAAGGCTAAAGATTGAGTTTAAGGATGTTTTCCCACCATCTGATGCTCAGCGCACTAGATTTGCTGAAATCAACAAAGAATATCTGAATTTGTGTTTCTTAGGCTCACAAACGGACTCTGCTTTTGCATCTTCTCTTAATTGTGTCAAACAAGCGGCAAAAGAAGCTGAGGAAGCATTTAGAAATCAATATATGCATGATTTAAGATCAACTGAAGAGGATATCCTAGCCTATAGTACGAAACAGTTGGAACAAGATGTGAGTGATCCTAGTAAATATAAAGCTGAGAATGATCTGCGTGACCTTATTTGTGTGAGGTTAAAAGGTGGTGTTCGTGCAAAGAAACAAAAATGTGGCGTTTGTAGGTATGTTGTTATTGTGTCAGGTTATCATGGATTTTTTTAATTATTATTTTTTATTTTAACATCTCCAATCCTGATTTAGTTTATTTTGTTCCATTGCATTGTTAAAATTCTGTGATCGTGCAGGGTGCCTGGACATAAAGCAAGCAGTTGTCCAAGCAAGAAGTCTCAAACGGACTGCCATACAAAATATGTAAATAATAACTCAAATCATATCGGGGTTACCCAACCAACACAACATGATTATAATAGTAAGATGCCTTCTCCAAAGAGGTTTAACTCGCAACAATTTACTGGAGTCCATCCATCCATTGCGACTCCAACACTGGTAAAATTGTTTCCAAGACCTACCACTCTTTTTAATATTTATATTTTTTGACACTATATTAATATAACTGAATTGCTACACAATACCAGCTTGGAGAAACTTCCTATACTACTCTACTTAACCAATTTCACCATTATCCAGCGCCTTTGGGGGGAAATGTGCGTAATTTTTTTGAGTTAGTTATAAGTTGTTTTGTTCCTATGCATATCACTAGTTATTGTTGTATTAATTTTAATCACGAAGTGTGAACTTATTGCAGGCTGGAGTAAATTGATATTCACCCTTCGTATTTTGGGGTTCATCTTCTAATCCTATAGACCTAAATATGCAAGTCGACATGTCAGGACCTCCCCAAAAGCCATTTTTGCCCTCCCAGCCTAATGCATGATAATATATGGCTTTGACTATTCTTTTAAGATTTTATTTTTATTCTCATCTATATCTTATTGTAGTTTCATTTTTATTGAGAGCAATCCATTTGAATATTGAACAAGTACTAGTTATTTATTTTTCTTATAAATACTCAAATTGCTAATAATATCTTTCCACATTTATGTTAAGCCTATTAAATAGCAATATATTTCTGTGATTAATTTTGGTTATAAACACTCCATCTGCTAATAATATCCTTCCATATTTACGTTGAGCCTATTAAATACTAATATCTTTCCGTAATTAATATAATATCATTGTTTCCAAAAGTTTGTCTTTTATTCCCTTACATCACTCCCTTGTGATAAATATTGTAATAAAAAAAAATACAAGGAATTGATTATGAAAGAAGGAAAACGTGCACTCTTATTTTAGCAATTCCATTAGATGCGTATTCGTCCACTAGGTGAAAGATTTTTCCCCTTTTTCAATTTAAAAAAATGGAAAGGTGTGGGCA
>JACFYI010002534.1:68534-87394 GCA_014898755.1 Handroanthus guayacan
CATGATCAAATGAGGATTTGGTCAAAATTATTTCAATTTGAGTCTAAATTGGATTGATTTTCTGAAGAATGGCTCAAATTGAACCCAATTTGGCTCAATTTCATCTAGGGCCATGATCAAATAAGGATTTGGTCAGAATGATTTCAATTTGAGTCAAAATTGGATCGATTTTGTAAAGAATGGCTCAACTATAAAATTGAAACAGGAGACAAAGTGTTGTAGCACATTACATAAGTGTAATAGCATTTGGGATTCTGGAATTAGACCATAATGGTCTCACCAATTTTCTATTTCAACTCTAAAATTGAACCAGGAGACAAAGTGCTATAGCACTTTACATAAGTGCAACAGAACTTGGGAATCTGGAATCAGACCATAATGGTCTCACCAATTCTCTCTTTCAACACCAAAACCCAGAGGAGAGCTAATGTGCTATTGCATTGTACTCAAATTGAAATTTAATAGAGCTTAAACTCATACCACCATTTCAAAAATAGGGAAGAAAATAACCTAGCAAATGAAAAATCCAAGTGGAAACAAAAATTAGAATTATTTTCCGTTTCAACTATAAAATTGAAACAAGAAACAAAGTGCTATAGCACATTACACAAGTGTCATAACACTCGGGATTCGGTTTGAACTATAAAATTAAAACAGGAGACAAAGTACTGTAGCACATTACATAAGTGCAATAGCACTTGGGATTCTGGAATCAGGCTATAATGGTCTCACCAATTCCCTATTTCAACACCAAAACCCAGACGAGAGCTAATGTGCTATTGCATTTTACAGAAGCTGAAATTTAATAGAGCTTAAACTCATACCACCATTTCAAATGGAGAATAAAATAACCTAGCAAATGAAAAATCCAAGTGGAAACATAAATTAGAATTATTTTCCGTTTCAACTATAAAATTGAAACAGGAAACAAAGTGCTATAGCACATTACACAAGTGTCATAACACTCGGGATTCGGTTTCAACTATAAAATTGAAACAGGAGACAAAGTGCCGTAGCACATTACATAAGTGTAATAGCACTTGGGATTCTGGAATCAGGCCATAATGGTCTCACCAATTTTCTATTTTAACACCAAAATCCAAACTTAATCACATACGTGATTACACATTCACAAAAGTACCAATTCAACAAGTCTAATTATTCAGACCATAAATACCAGCAACAAGAGCCACAAGATTAGTGTATAGCAACAAAACTCAAACATCAAAGCATCCATATTACAACCTATAAATATTGTGCAAACCAAATTGAAATACATCAAAGCCACTAGAAAAACTTATTCAAAAGCTGCAACAATCCCAGCAACAGTAACAGAAAATACCAAAAATCTCAGCAACAATAAGGCTAGCATATAACAACAAACAACCATTTCAAAGCATCTATATTAGAGCCAACAAATATAGTGCAGACCAAATTGTAATACATCAAAGCCATTACAAACGGAGCTCCAAAGCAGTGGGGAGAATTACACCCACAAGCTAAACTAGCTATCACAAGGTCCGCAACAACAAAGAGATAAGCTAAAGACAATGGTAGATAAGAGAATCCTCACTATAGTTTTAACAGTAGACATGTTCTTCCAAATAACTACAGATATGAAAGTAGATGAGATAGTTTTCACAAAACAAAAGGTAACTGCTGAGACTCCTCCGAACTGTCTCGATCAAACTTGGAAAAATCATCCGTGTTTACATTCAAAGCCTTGGCGAAAATCTCATTGCATCTCACTTGATAACTAATAAAACGGTCCAAACGATCATCAACTTACTGCGTGGACCTTCTTGCTCCACGACTTGATGAGGCCTCTATCCTTTTAGGAGGATTATTGGTACGAGGCTCCTCACTTGTTTCGTAACGTGCATTATTTCTACAAAGGCGTTCATATATCATTCTAGTCAAAGGAGAAGCTGGTTCTAGAAGCTCTTCTTATGGACCCATTCGAATGCCAACCTTGACACATAAGCTAGTGATTAAGTGAGGACAACACAAAGCAACTTTATTCTTGGACGCCGCCTCAACAATGGATGTATAAACAACTTCACCAACATCGATGGTCTTATCCTGTAAGATGGCATAGAGGAGAAGTGACCAATCCCTAAAAATTCGACTGGTATGCAAGCATGGCATAAGGCGTGCAAAGATAAAATATAACCATATTTTTGCAGTACCACTTAAAGCATTTGTACAAATAAATGTTTGTTCTCCCTCGTTTAGATCTTGTGTGGCATCATTATTGCAAAGAAATCTTTCCACAACACTGAGATCCGCATCAGAGGCAAGCAGTTGTGAAAGTTCATTGTTATTAATTTTTGGAAGCTCATAAAACTGATTAATTGCTTCTGGACTAAATGGCACCCGTTTTCCTTGCACCCACACTGTGCCTTCTTCCTCATTATATTCACATAAATTGGCATAGAATTCTCTTACCAATGTTAAGCTTGCCGATTCAGGAGGATCACAAAGTTTATGCCAATTTCTTGAATTAATTGGTGCAGAAAAATAGACAATAGGGATAAGACATTCTCCAAATCCCCTTTCTGGAATAAAACGGCGTTTATGTATATTATCATTGTACTTTAACTCAGCTTCTTCAGAAACAAATCGACGCCTATCATATCTACTAGACCCGGTGCTTGCCCCCTTTTTCGGTGTCATTTTATGAAAATTATAATCTGTAAGCACTAAATTTTACAACATCATAAATATGATAATATATAAACTTTGAAATTCTAATGACATGTCTAAATTTTTATATTATAACACAACATTTTCCAAAAAAGTGAGCGCTTAAAACTATCGGAGTTTAAAAACTTCAATCAAACTGTAGAAGCATATGGAATAAACAATTCAAAACTTTTGATTACATATCATATTTGACCACACACCAACCTCAAATCATGTATAAATCTCCACAGCAAACAACTCGCATACGTAATGACAAAATACTATTGCAAGCATCAACATAATCTAAGAAAAGGAAATAGTCAATAAGCATTCACAATAATTAACTAATAATTTGAAGTTCAATCAAAATAAAATTTATTTTAATCTAAAAAGAATTGAAATTTATAGAATCTTTTAGGCGTTAGAAAAATTCTCAAGATCATTTTTCATGTCAAATGTTAATTAATTGATAGGTACCTCTCCACCATTTATTCCCCCTATTGTTCAAAGCCTACGGCCATGACTACTTGGCTCAATAATAACAATTTTGAAATAATACACAACAGAGCAAGAATCCTCCCACAATTTTCACTCTCGTTTAAGTGGTGTTTGTAAGGCTTTTGAACTTTTAAGATGTTTTATTCAAATAATACCTTAACAATCTCCCCATATTCAATCACTACATAAAACTTGAACTAAAATAGCTTGGCAATCTCCCGATACTCAACACAGATTCATGCATTATTCCTGCTCTCAATTATCATTCATAGGGGAATCACACCCCTACACCCATTCCAAAACAATCCCAAAAATATGAGAAAACTATTAAGTGTACTATATAAATTAATCACTCCATGTTCTAAAAGCAATTTCTAGTGAGAAAACCTAAATTCTTTTCATAATCGATCTTAGTCTAGAACTAAAGACCGAATTTCTTAAGATAAAGGACCTAAATTTGTTCTTGAAGAATATAACATAAACATAATTTCTCATTGAGGTATTTTCTCAAACACTTTAAAAGCAAATTTCAAATAATCTTAACAACAACAATATATTTGAGAATGAAATAGCCACCCACTCCTAGAAAGATATAAAAACAATTTCAGCACCATCTAAGAAAATTTAATTCAAATATAAGAGCAAAAATCAAAGAGCACAATGTAATGAAACAAGATCTTATTAGAGCCTTTAGGAAATATTAATCAGCTTCAATGTAGGCAACCTTAGCTTGGATGTATTGTCAGCGGGAATCCCTGCGGTCGGTGGTCGGCGGCGGCGGCGGCGATTGGACGCACTGAGGCTTGAGTTTGTGGGGGGCGGACGTGGGGATGAAGGGATTTTCCTAGGGCTCTTATGATTTCCTCTACTTTTGAATTTAAATTTATTGAAGTTTGTATTTTCTTTTATTTTTGTTGATTTAGATTAAGTGGGAAAAAAACATAAAAGTGTATAATATATTATTATATTATTGAAAATATTAAAAGGGTATTTTAGATAATGCATTATCACCAAATTTGATAATATTTTAAAAAATTTAATGTAATTAATAGTTCATAAGGGCAATAAAGTAATTGTATGTGATAGGTAATGGTTCTAATGAACCATTTGTACACGTGTCAAAATTCTAGGGGGTATAGGATGTTAAATAAAACCATGATTATCGGACCACAGCCAACCCCTAGTATCTTCCTTCTATTTTTCATAAAAACTTTATAAGACATTCCTTTCTCTTATGTTTCCATAAATAACTTTTAAGTGGTTTCTTTCATGTTTTTTTCTCTCATTTTTTAAAAATAATTTTTAAGCGGTTCCTTCAATGATTTGGTAAAATCTTTGTATGTAGGTGTTTTCATAAAATATTTTATTTTCAAAGGATATATGTTTCTATTTGAATAAATTTTTGTTTCGAAAACTTTTTGTTTGGTATAAACTTAGTCTGGCAATCTTTGAAGGAAAAAGTTTACTTTTAATACTATAAGATATCTCCATGAACATATGTGACATCATTATTTTTAGGTACTATGCATTCACTACACGAAATTAGAAAAATTACGACAGCCATTTTGCGGTGGTTAGAGCAAAATCGCCACGAAAGAGGTATTGCCGGTGGCCGCTGTGACATTTTTCTCGAGCGCCACAAAAATAAAGCTATTGTGCGGCGGTTTGTTCAAAATCCCCCCTAAATTTCCATTTTGCGGCGTTCTAACAACCACAGAAATTAAAATAATGTGGCGATTTTATAACCATTGTGAAATAGATTTATTTAAAAAAAAAAAATAAGCAGCTGCAAAAACTAAAGAAATGACAGCTCCCCTCTTTTCCCCAAATCGGTTTCTCCCTCAAAAGTCTCAATCCCTAGGCCGCCGCCAGCCCAACTACACCGTGAGTCGCCGACCACCACCTCTCCTCTTCCTCCCCACATTATATTTCTCCCCCCAAAGTCAAAAGCCCCTAAATCTGACTGCAACCACCCACCACCCGTCGCCTAGATCCGCCGTTCGCTGAGCACCAACTTCGTCGTGAGACCGCCGTGAGACCGCCGACGCTTATAAGGTTTGTTTACATTCTCATGTCTATTACCTGAACAAATTCTATGAAATTGTGCCTGCTTTGATTTGAATAGGCTAGTGTAGTTTCTACTTTTGTGTAGATTTTGCTGCTTATGTTTTCTAGGAATTAAAATTGAATGTGTGAACTATATTATGGAAAAGGAAATATCAGCCAAGCTGCAGTATTTACAGCACTTGTAGTTATTGCCTTTATTTTTGAGAAAAAAGTTTGATTTCTTGAACTTATGGTCACCATGTGATATGATTACTTATTGACGAGCATAACTATAAATTGATACTTTTTGTGCTCTAATTGATTGGTATAAAAGTGGGTCCTGTCGGTAGGTATATCTTTGGACTTTAAGATGCGAAAGAGGAATAGTCTAGGGATAGAAAAAAAAGAATTCCTGCTGTCAGTGAATTAATAAAAAGTGCTTTGAATAACTTAAAGTATGTTATTTAACAAATAGATAAATAAATAAAGTGCTTAAAGTATGTTGGTGGTGGTTTATTTAATATGTTAAACAATGTTCTCACTTTTTGGTGGATAGTGCATGCTAATCATGCATGAAAAAATTTACAACCGAGTCAAAGAACCACCTTTGCCCCAGGAAAAAAGAATAGAAAAATAGAAAAAGGAATTTAATAGGTAATCCATTGCTGCTTGTCAGTTAAGACTAAGATTCTATTAAAGGTATTAACAACTATGCATGCCTACTTTTAATCACTTCATGTTTATTAGATTAAATTGTTTTTCTTTTTCTATTTTAAATAGTCTCATTTTCATTTCTTTGTACTCCTTGGAGTAATTCATTTCGGGCTTGTATATAATGCATTGAATTGGATATGGTTAAGCCCGGAGGTTGTCTCTAAATTATATCTTGTTGCTTGGCATTCATTTTGGGCTTGTATATAATGCATTTAAATAGATATGATTAAGCCCGGAGGTTGTCTCTAAATTATATCTTGCTGCTTGGCATTCATGTGGTTTCTTTTTTTTTTAACTTAAGGAAAATTCTATAGCAATGGATATGTCATGGATTACAAAACCGCAAAATTCAATTGAATATGACCAAGGAGTTAGGGGATTTCTTGATTTTGCTTTCGAACATTGATGTGTTAATAATAGAATCATATACCCTTGTTCAAAATACAGCTTTAGAAAATGGCAAACTCGGGATGTGGTTTATGAACACTTAATTTGGAAATAATTCCCGCAAGGATATACCTTTTGGTTCTATCACGGGGAGTCTAAAGGAGAAACAAGTAATATCTCAAGTTTTAATAGTTCAAACATACAACAAGATGACACGGCTGACAAAGATCCTATAAGGACTATGATCAATGATGCTTTTGGAGCGAATAGATATCATGGAAATGAAGTACCTCTTACATCCAATGAAGATATTGGTGAAGGTGAAGAGGTAGCATCTAATGTCACCCACGAATCTTCAGAAGCAAGAGAATTTTATGTGTTAGCAAGAGATGAAGAACAACCATTGTATGAAGGGTGTACAAAGTATTCAAAAGTATCTTTTTTGGTGAAGTTGTATAATATCAAATGCTTGTGTGGGATGAGCGACAAGGCCATGATAATGATATTAGAACTGTTACAAGATGCATTTCAACATGCTAAGATTCCAAGTTCATTCTATGAGGCAAAGAAGACTATTACCAAGCTTGGTTTGAACTACGATAAAATACACGCATGTCCAAATAATTGTATGTTATATTGGGGCAACAAAGATGATGAAGAAAGACAGACATGTAGAATCTGTAGCAAGTCTAGGTGGAAATCAACGATAAAAAATGGTGAGACTGAGGTATTTGGTGTTGATGATGGTAATGGTAAGAAGAAGAAGGTACCTGCGAAAGTTCTTCGCTATTTTCCGTTAAAACCTCGATTGCAAAGATTGTTTTTATTATCAAAAACAGCTGAGGATATGAGGTGGCATGCTATTAATAGTAGCAAGGATTAGATGAGGAGGCATCCGAGAGATTCTGAATCTTGGAAGACATTTGATGCGACAAACACTTGCTTTGCATCAGATCCATGGAATGTGCGCCTTACATTAGCTACTGATGATTTTAATCCTTATGGTAGTTTAAATGAAAATTACAGCGTTTGGCCGGTCATTCTGATACCATACAATACCCGTCCATGGGTGTGTATGAAACAAACATCTTTTATCATTTTAATGATAATTCCTGGTAAAAGAATGTGTCACGCCCCGAGCCCAAGGGCCCGGGACGTGAGATTGGCCTGAGAATCCACCGTGTACAACCTGAAATTGAGCTGTGAATAACGTGCTCAAAAGAGATATCTAATGGTTGCACATGGATTCTTTGGCCATTACTTATATATTGGTTGGTATTTCTTTGAATTTCCAATGTGGGAGGAGGATATCACAGAATGCCATGGAACAACATAGATATTTACTTACAACCTTTAATCAAGGAGTTGAAGGAGTTATGGAATGAAGGTGTGGATGCATTTGATTCGTATAAATAAGAGATGTTTAAATTACATGCAGCTTTGATATGGACAATAAGTGACTTTCCTGGTTTGGGAAATCTCTCTGGGTAGAACGAATACATTGGACTAGCTTGTCCATCTTGTAAACTTTGGTGCTAATCCTTTTCCTCTTCCTCACAGTAAGAAATGGTGTTTTATGGGTCATCATCAATTTCTTGATGAGGGGCATAGATTTAGATTGAATAAGATTCGATTTAAGAGAGAGCAAGAATTGCGTAGTCCGCCAAAAAGATTACCTGGTTCTGAAATTCTTGAACAAATAAAAAATATTGATGTTACATTTGGGAGAAGACAAGAGATGGTAGAAAGGGGAAAAAGAATGCGTGGTGGACGTATTGCAAAGGATAACATTGAACAATGGAAAAAAAAAAGCATATTCTTTGAGCTCCCGTATTGGAAGGATAACTTGTTGCGTCACAATCTTCATATTATGCATATTGAAAAAAATGTGTGTGATAACATTATTTACACTTTGCTAAATTATAATGCAAAAACAAAAGATCATGTTAATGCTCGGAAAGATCTTCAAGCTATAGGTATTAAATGTGACATTTGGCCAAATGAATTCAGAAAGTACCTTTTAGCTCTCTTTACAATGACAAAACAAGGCAAAAAGACATTTCTTACAACTTTAAGGAACATCACGGTGCCAGACGGTTATTCGAGCAATATATCTATATGTATTGATCTGGATAATCTTAAAATAAGTGGAATGTTGAAAAGTCATGACTCTCATATTTTGATGGAACAGCTACTACCATTAGCTATAAGAACATCATTGCCCAATGAGATCAGTATTTATTGAGCTTTCCTCATTCTTTAGACAGTTGTGCAGTAAAGTGTTAAGTGTTCCTGATTTAGACAAGTTGCAGCATCATATTGTCCTCACTTATACCACATGGAAATGTTATTTCCTCCATCTTTCTTCAAGTTCATGGTTCATTTAGTTGTTCATCTCGTTGAAGAATATAAGCTCGAAAGCCCTGTCCACTATCGGTGGATATATCCTATAGAAAGGTAAATCAATACCAATATACATAATTGAATTGTTTGAATTGTACTTAGTAATGTTTCAAATTTGATGTTTGGGATATGTAATAGGTATTTGGGGCAATTAGAATCTTATGTACATAATAAGGCTCGGCCGGAGGGTTCTATAGCTGAGGGATATCTTACGCAGGAAATTCTTAATTTTTGCTCTAAATATCTAGATAATATTGAGACGAGGTGGAATCGACCTCGTCGTGTTGATGATAGCCCTGTTGATTCACAACCTATGTCAAAGGTAGATGAATTGTTTCCTCAAGTTGGGAAGCCTGTCGGCGGTTATTCATATTTTAATCTGACGCCAACCGAGAAGCTACAGGCTCATAGACATGTGTAAACTAATTGTCCAGCCGTTGATCCCTACACAAGAAATACATCATTGGGAGTTTGGGAAAGAAATGGAGAGATAATTGCTCAAGGTTGTTCATTGAGCTCTATGATCCATCGCTGAGTTGGGAGGCTAATCTTCAGAAGCGTCCGTCATATATCCCTAGAGAGCAGTGGGCTGGGTTCTTGGAGTATAGAATGAACGAAAAGACACAGGTAATAAGTATATATAATTTTTTTAAATAAATGTTTAACTCTTAGTGTTTTTAGTAATGTTCTTATTTTTGTTAATTTTTTCAGTCGATAACAGAGACAAACATTAATAATCAAAGCATGCAAAAAATACACACTATTGGGTCAATATCGATAGCTAGAAAGAGGGATCAAATTGTATAACTCTGTTATTCTTTATCATATCTAAATAGTGAAATATATAATTCATATTGTTGCTAATCATTTCAAAATTTTAGAAAATGAAAACTGAATGAGCCTATAGTAGAGTGGAGATGTATGCCATATCCCACAAGAAAAAAAATTGGTCTTATATTAACGATGAGATTAGACAAAAAATTGTAAGTGTGATAAATTTGTATTATTTGGTATTTGTATTTATTTATTAGTGACCTACTATTTAATGGCTTGTGTAGGAAGAGTTACAAACGTAGACCCAGTTGAGTGGTGAAGATGATGTTACACCACTGTGTTTGGCAAAGAGCATCCTGGACGTGTATGAAGTGTGGGCCAAGGCGTCTGTCCATCCCAGATGTCTGGATCAACTAGCCGTGCTGGAGGAAGTTTGTTGAGTAATTATATTCTCAAATCTGAGTATGATGCTAATATGAAGAAAATGCAGAAAAAAATGGAAGAGAATGATGCGGAAATAAAATCTTTGAAGAATGCATTGGCTTATATGATGCAACATATGGGGGGTTCTTTGCCATCTAGTTTTCCAAATATCAGTGAGGTTAATTTCTACTATTCATTTTTTGTTTTGTTTATTGAAGTATTTGGTCATAATATATCATGACATGGTTTTTTTATGTGGTTTCTTGTGGTTATTGGAGTTAGTTATCTCATTTGATTGAATTATAGAATGATTGTTTGTTGGTATTTTATTGTGTTCGATTACAATGCTTTAATAGTGTGGTTCTGAGGACTAGTTGATGGCATAGGTTTTAGTCCAAATATTTCAGATTTGGATTTACTTTGTTAGTCCATAGCATGATACATGTTTTGATTTTCTAGTGGGTTCCTTTGCTTTCTTTAGTAGATGTAACACCTTAAAGTTTGATCTTGCAAAACAATGGCAAAGACATGTCATTTGAACCGTATATGCTTGTACACTTAACTATCTAAACTTTATGTAGCAACAATAGATTGCTGTCCGGACTCCAGACTATGCATTTGTTATTATTTACCCATATCTAGTCATTCTTGGCAGAATGCTTAGGTTACTTTCTGGTCAGACAAAAACAAGTTTAAGGCACTAGTTGCATGATGAAAATATTCCTCGAGAAAAGGCATGTGGATGGCAATGCGTTATAATAAAAAAGCTTAGTTAGTAATTTATAAAATCACACATAGTTCGATGACTGTTGACAAAGTGATTTTTCACCCATGAAAAATTGGAATGGAACTTGTTGAGATTGTGGTTATATTCTCATAATCACTTCCTTGCAAATAAAGTGATTTTAGATCATAGGTTGTGGTGATTTAAATTGCTAAGAGCTGTGTATTGTGAAAGCTTATGTCTATTCTTTCATTTTCATCAGAGTTAGTTCTTTAGTTGTTTCCATTTTTACCATTTTAATTTGTACCTTTTTGCAACATGATTAGTAATTGAACGCTAAAACTTGGAACTGAAAGCTTGAGTGCTTTTGAATTTTTGTAATTGTTGATATAAATTGAAATTTTTATTCGATTTCGAATCTTAGGTCGAAGATTAGGCTCACAAGCACCAGTACAGACACCAAGGGACTTCAGACGTTCATCGCTGAGCAGCCACGAGCCACAAAATCAAGATTCATCATCTCGACATCCTTAGATCGATTAAAACTTCTTATGAACACTTTATATTTTGTAGTAATTCGCACAATAGCACTTTGGAACTTATGAGGAGTTAGATATGAACTTTATCTCGTACTTTATTTTGTGCATCATTTAGAAATTAATTTACTTGAATTATTTGAAATGAATTTTGTTGCATTATAGAATGATTTTATTTTGAATAAAATACAGGTTTTATTTTATTTAGTGAAAACAAAAAAGCAGGGGAAAATAGGGCAAAAATTTGAAACCACATCAAAAATTTGCAGTGATTTGAAACCGCCGCGAAACACAAAACCTCCAGGCCTTGGCGGCAGTTTCCAAAACCTCCGCGAAAATGGAACCCGCGGCAGTTCACTAATAGCCGCGAAATACATAACTCCAGCTCTTTTTAAGCATTTTAGGATGGTTAAAAACCGCCGTCAAAACTGTCGCGAAGTTTTTTGTGGCATTTATTCCAGCAATTTGTCAAAACTGTCGCAAAATGTTGCCTCGACGGATGACTTGGTTGCGGTTTGCTAACCGCCGCAATGTGCACTTCACGGCGGTTTTAGCCACCGCGAAATTCCCAAATAACCACCCCTAAATTCTTTGTTTGTTGTAGTGATTTAGTACCACTAGTTTGCAAAGTTCAACATGGAGATATCGGAAAAACCCTGAATGGGTGGACAATCGGGAAATTACAGGAACGGAATTTTTTTAAGCTTCAAAGTTTTAGTATTTAGTGGGAAAATGGGAATTGCTTGCTTAGCTTCATTAGTGGAATTCTTTTTTTTTTTTTTTGGGAGCATTAGTAGTTGCTCTATGGTTATCATTCGCATTTCTTTGCTAAATATAAAAAATTAAAAAGGAAGAGAATTTCGTTGTTATAACTAAACCATAATCATCTAGCTTTCCCATATTTTAATCCCTTTTGCTAACTTATTTGACTGAAGTACTTCTCCTATCAAAATTCGCGAAACTACAATACTAAGAGGGTGTTTGCTGAAGCTTGTTTAAAACATCTTATGAGCTCCTACATTTTATAATATGTTTTTGGAACTTATAAGATATTGGATCTTATTTTATAATTAAGTTATTATAAAATAAGACATTTTAGCTTATAAGATATTAGTAATAGCAATTTTGTAATTAAAATGGTTAAAATTGAAAATACAATTAAAGATCTTAAAAATAAGTTAAGAGTTCTTTACGTTTCTAAAAAGAGCTTAGAAACTTCTAATATTTTATTTTGGGAGCTAATAAGATCTTTTTTAAAAATTTTATCAACCACTTCATTACATTTTATAAGCTCTTAAATATCATGTAGATATTTGAAGAGCTTATAAACTTACCCGAACACCCTCTAAATATGTAGTATCACATATGTTAAGAGAGAATATATCAAAAATAAAATTTTCCAACTAAGATTTTATATGTAATAAGACCTATTTTCTTGTGGCCGAAATGTCTACTGTTACTTCAGGGCTTGAATAGTGCATGAATTAGGGATTTACGAAATGTAACACCTCGAAATTTTTCCTAACAAAATTTTAGCCTTCCGTTTTCAAATGATAGGTCGTTTCTACAATTACGAAATTTGTTTCATCATCAAAATAATTTCATTACATCTGAAATATTTTTCTAGTTTTTTACGCTTCGTATCTGTATCGTTTGGCCCAAAACAAGCCTAAATCTTGGTCCAATTGCACTAAATTTTAGCCCAACACCATGAGGTCCAAAATCAATATTTTCCAAAAAAAAAAAAAAAAAAGGAAATCATGGTCTGATCGGCCAACAGTAGCAGCCATGCTTCTTGGGATAATTCCACCAACTTCCACCAATTCATGGTACGGCCTCTTCAAGAGTTTTGGCTAATTTTTGGACAAGCCCTCACCAATTTCTTATTTGCTATGAAACCCTCATGAGGATCTATAAATAAGGTGGCTAGTGAAAAAAATTGATCTTCCTTTGCCATTGCCTACAAGCTTTCATGAATATAATACGCACGTATATATACTTATACACTAATATTTCAAAAACTCTTTACAAACTTGTATCTTATTGTCATCAAGTATTTTCAAGTGGGGAAAGAGTAGGAGGAAATACACTCTCTAGTATATTGGAAAGTGGTAAGTGGTAAGGATAAGGAAATCTTGAATTTAAGCTCAATTTAAGATTTAAGGATTAATATTGTATTAGTCTAATGTACTTAGTTTTGATTTTTGGTTTAGGTTATTAACTTCCAAAATTAGAACCATCTACTTTGACCTTTGTAAACTTAGGACCGAGATAAGTTTCATGGTTTTTTCTCATCTTGGCCGATTTTATACTTCATTATCCGAGTATCCATGTTGACATGCCTTAAGTGCAAATTTGAGCTTATATATGTTGATCTTGTTGATTCTTTGTGCTCGTAAGCTCATTATTTCTTGATATGGTAATCCATGAGCTTTTGAGTATCCTTGATGTCATCACTATGACATTAGAATGGATTTGGACTATAGACATAAGGAAAAAAAAGAGCAAACTTTAAGAAAATCAATTTTATAAACTTTAAGAAACACATCACACAAAAACCTTGTAAAATAAAACTTATGGCTTGGATTTTCAGAGAAAATACTTCTAAAGAAGCTACTAAAAATTAGATTTGTAAAGAAATTATGGATTTATAACATATTTCTCTAAAGCTTGTAAAAATCAGTTTTAACTTAAAAATTAAAAATCTTGATGATGAGTAGAACAAACTAAATCTAGTTTTTTCACATTTCACCTCCTGCTACCATAAGGATTCCCAAAAAAAAAAAAATTCCGAGCGCTTAAGCGCAGTGCCCAATTTAGTGGCCTTGGCCACTGTTTGAGCACCCAAATGCACGCCCCAACTCTCATAGTCTAGTGAGTCTTGTACTATTTAAGCGCATGAGCGCCCATTTGAGTGCTCAAGCATCCAAACCCGTAACAAAAATACTATTTTGGAGCTTGAGTGCTTATATGAGCGCTCAAGCGCTTATTCCAGATTCAAAATCCTTATGTTTTTACTTCGTTATTCAAATCTAAGTCCATATAATATCTTTATAAAATATTTTATGACTTTAAAACGAGTTCCGTTAAGTCCGAGGTCCAATCTAATCCATTCTTGAATCTTTACGATATGAGATTATGTGATCCAATTTGGATTTATACGTTGAATAGGCTTATTCCATTTTGAACCTATATGCATGTACATTGGGCCCTGGGGGTATTCAGGTGAATTTGAATTGAGCAATATCGGATCGTCAATCTGAACCCCTAGAAATTTTTGTCTGTTGGGTAGCCCAGATGAGTGCTAGAGTTGGAATTCCAAATGGGTATTCGAGGCACGCGATCGACTGTGCTTCAAAATATGTGTGTGTTGTTCAAGTGGCCACTCTAGTTAGCAATTTGGAGGGATAAGGCATATATATATTTTGTTGGAGTTATAAGAGTGACAGACCCACCTAACGTTAGGTTCAGTCACATATATGATTAATATGAATGTGATATTTTTCAAGTTATTCGTTTCGCATGATCATCTTTATGATTTCATTTTGTTATAAATCACATTCATGTTTGATTTTTTTTGCTATGATCATTGTTGGCTTCTTTCTTCCTTTGTTATACCCCTTCGTCTCTCTTATGTTATGAACTTGTTGAGTCAGTGGACTTATAATTTCAAATTACTATGTAGGAAATTGACTTGATGGATTGTGATTATGAAGAATTCAAGTAGCATTTGGTATTTTGACCTATGTAATTAACTATGTATAAGCTTAGTTGAACTTGTATCAACCTAAGCATGGTTAATTGTATTTTGTAGAACTCATCATGTAAACTTTGAAAAATTCAAATTGTGAAATATAGGGGACGTTTTGAGTTGTTAAGTAATGAATGCCTCGCGATTTTTTTTTTGTTTACGGTTATTAGTTAGTTTTTCGTTGGAGAGTTGCGTGCCACACTCAGGGGCGGATGCTCTAGTAATCCGGGGCATCATAAGTGGTATCAAAGCCTAGGATAAGAACTTCAATGGTTTAGATTCGTAGAATTTTGCCTTTTATTCCCATTTCTCGACATTAACTTAGTTCACTTTATCTTGATGTGATCGACCGATGGACAAGGGTAAGGATAGAGCAAACGAGTGGACTAGCACCGAGTTTGACCACAGTGACAGCGACAGCAATATAGGACCTCTCAAGAAACGAAAGATCAATTACGAGGCGATTATTGAAGACTAAGGCAAGAGGTGGGCTATTAGAAAAATGCCTATTTGAAAGAACACCGTTTGTATCAAGTTTGGTGAACTATCTAAGTGAGGCATTTATGTTTTTTTGATGGAATGTGTTAAGGTTTTAATGCATGTGTTAGACATTTGTGTGTTTCTTGGCGGGTCTTAACAAGGTTTTAATAGATGTCATAGGATGTCATGAAACATCCTATTAGAAAACCTCCGTGTTCTCGACAAGAAAGTGTTACGGCTTACATGGGTGTATTAGGATTTTGGTGTGGATCCTGACTCGGAAAAGATCCTGACTCGGAAAAAAGCCCTAAAATGAGTCACATTGTCCAGATGCTTGAAACTGGCAGCAGTTGTCTTTGTCTTAGCAAAACGGCATTACTCTTTGTATAGAGCTAAGATCGAAGTTTTTACTGACCATAAGAGCCTGAGATATATCTTTAGCCAGAAAAAACTTAAATCTCAGACAACGGCGTTGGATGGAATTCCTAGAAGATTATGATTTCACAATAACCTTCCATCCAAGGAAAGCAAATATAGTTGCAGATGCTTTAAGTCGGAAAGCAAAGATAGCAAATTTGAGCATCTATCCAAAACTATTTAGTGAAATCTTGAAAGCCCAAGGAGAAAATGATTGGGTTCAGAAATCAAAAGCTGAGATAAAACCCGATTTTAGGATCAACACTAATAGATTATTGCGGTTTAGAAATCGGGTATGTGTTCCTACATCAATGAGAGAAAGAGTGCTATCTATAGCACATCAAACTAAGTTTTCAGTACATCTATGAGTAATAAAGATGTATCGGGACTTGAAACAGAAGTTTTGGTGGAAAGGAATGCAAAATGTTGTAGATAATGATAATCAGAAATGTTTGACTTGACAACTTGTGAAAGTGGAGCATCAACAATCATCTAAAAAATTACAATCGCTCCCAATACCAAGTTGGAATGCAATCAGATCAACATGGACTTCGTGACGAGTCTATCTGTTGTGCGAGGAGGATGTAATAGCATCTGAGTTGTAGCTGATAGGCTCACTAAGTCAGCTCGTTTCTTGCCTATACAATGTTGAAAAACTCGCCAAGATCTACCTTAAGGAGATAGTACGATTACATGAAATTCCTCAGAATATTATCTCCGACAAAGATCCGAAATTTACGGCAAAGCTAAAGAAGAGCTATGCAAATAAACGGAGGAAGGATCTGGAATTCAATGTCCGAGATAGGGTATTTCTGAAAGTCGCTCCGCAAAAAGGGATTAAAAGGATAGGTAAGAGCAGAAAATTAAACCCCAAATACACTGGACCCTTCGAAATATCGGCTGGATCTTCTACCAAATCTTACTAGAATTCACAACGTATTCCATCTCTCTCATTTACAAAAGTACTATCCCGATTACTCACATATTATCGAGCACTTTGAAATTCTCCTTCAAAGTGACATTTCTTAGTAGAATAGTCCGTTCGTATTCTAGATTTTCAATATTTTTAAAAAAATTATGGATTTATAACATATTTCTCTAAAATTTGTAAAACTAAATTCTTAACATAAAAATTAAAAATCTTGACGATGAGCAAAACAAACTAAGTCTAGTTTTTTCACATTTCGCCCCTTGCTACCATAAGGATTCCCAAAACAAAAAAGAATTTTCAAGCGCTTAAGCACCCAAGTAAATGGCTTCAACCATTGTTTGGGCACTCGAGTGCCCAAATGCGTGCCTTAGCACTCGTAGTCCATTGAGTTTTGTGTTTAAGCACCCCAACGCCCAAACCAGTAACGAAAAATACTATTTTGGTGCTCGAGCGCCTATACAAGTGCTCAAGTGCCCATTCCACTTCGTTATTCAAATCTAAGTCCATATAATATCTTTATAAAACGTTTTATAACTTTAAAACGAGTTTCCTTAAGTCCGAGGTCAAATCTGACCCGTTCTTGAATCCTTACAATATGAGATTATGTGATGTAATTTGGATTTATACGTTGAATATGTTTTTTCCATTCTGAACCTACATGCATGTACGTTGTGCCCTGGAGGTTTTCGGGTGGATTTGAATTGGGCGATATCGGATCATCAACCTAAACCCGTAGAAATTCCTATCTGTTAGATAGCCCGGAGGAGTCCTGGAGTTAGGATTCCAAATCGCAATTCAAGGCAAGTGGTCGACCGTGCTTCAAAATATGTGTGTGCTGCTCAAGTGGCTACTCGAGTTAGCAATTTGGAAGGATAAAGTATATATATGTTTTATTGGAGTTATAAGGGTGACAGACCCACCCAACGTTAGTTTCAGCCATATATATATGATTAATATGAATGTGATATTTTTCGAGTTATTCATTTCGCATGATTGTGTTTATGATTTCATTTTCTTACAAATCACATTCATGTTTGATTTTTTTTGCTATGATCATTGTTGGCTTCTTGCTTCCTTTGTTATACCCCTTCGTTTCTCCTATGTCACGAACTTACTGGATTAGTAGACTCATGATTTCAAATTACTATGTAAAAAATTGACTTGATAGATTGGGATAATGAAGAGCTCAAGTAGCATTTGGTATTTTGACTTATGTAATTAACCATGTATAAGCTTAGCTGAACTTGCATGAACCTAAGCATGGTTAGTTGTATTTTGTGGAATCATGATGTAAATTTTGGAAAATTCAAGTTGTGAAATATTTGAGATGTTTTGAATTGTTAAGCTATGAATGTCTTGCGAAATTTTTCTTTTGTTTACGGTTATTAGTTAGTTTTTCGTTCGAAAGTAACATGCCGAACTTAGGAGCGAATGCTCCAGTAATCCGGGGCATTACACAAAAGGTCCGGGGCGTTACACGAAAGGTCTAGGTTGAGCTCGCTTTCGCACCAATTATCCCCATAAATAATGGGGAAAATGAAACGCATTGGACTCCACAACATACGGTGGTTAGAATCTGCAATGTGACAAATTCTATACAAGTAAGGTGCATGCATATTTTTCATGTAGGAAATAAAGTGGGATGCATTGGGGATTATGGCCATTAGTCGAAAGGGGAGCAAAAAGTTCGGAAAAATTGTATTTTTAGTCATGTAACTATATTATTTTTTACTTTTGATCTTGAATGTATTAGCTCAATAATTTTAATCATGTAAGTATTAATAATTTGCAATTTATATCCCATTTTGGCAATTTTAGTCCTATATATAATAATAAATTTTATAATTTTAGTCTTATAAGTTGTGATAATCATACAGTTTTAGTTCTATGAATAGAACTAAAACTGTAAAAAACAGACATAAATTATAAACTGAAACGCTATTTTCAGTACTCCATTATCTAAGTCCAGTACACTTGGACATTTTTTCCCTTTTCATTTTCACCACTCTCTCCCACAAATTTTCTCTCACGACACACAAACTCTCTCCCAAAAACATCATCCAACTTCTAATCATCCAACATTCTTCAAAT
>JACFYI010002538.1:24550-34814 GCA_014898755.1 Handroanthus guayacan
GTAAAACATTACTTAAATTAGGATAATTAGATCTGAATTGTTAATTATAAGCAAATTAAATGTAATACAATGTATTATTACCTATATGTAAACCATTAGCATCAGATAATTTTTCATTGTGATTTCCTGAAAAAATTTTAATCCATTTATAACTATTTAAAAAATAATCACTAGCTTACTAAATTATCAAAAAAATTAAATTTAACTAAATTTATTACTTAACTAGCTCATTTAAGAATATAATTATTTGAGCTTTAGTGTATTGTCACTGAAACCAATTAATTTTTTATATGAAAAAATTAATTTTGTTACTGTGTTTTTGCTATTCCACTGCTATCATAATATCTAAAAATAATTTACTAATGAAAATATATATATAGATAGATAAATTACTTTCTACTAGAATATGACTCCATTACTATTTCATTATTATTTTTCCAAGAAAAAAAAACAAATTAATTTTTTCTATCACCCCTAATAGAATAACAATCAAGTATTATTTTTTGAGTTAAAAGTAAAAATCTTATGTTGTTCCGTTGCTATTTTGTAGCAAATAGCAACAGAATTGCAATAGAATCATTCTAATTACATTTAGCAATGGAATAACAATGGAGATTTTTCCTTTTAAACTTAAAATTAAAATCATTATGTCATTCCGTTGCTATCCGTTGCTACTATCAATAGAATAACAACGGAATGCCTTTCTGTTTCAAAAACCACAACGGAATAGCAATAGGACATTTAGTTTGTTGCTATTCCATTGCCATTCCATTGAAAAAGTGAAAAACGAATTAAAATTTATTCTTTGTTGCTATTTTAATGCCATTACGTTGGTATTAGCAACGGATTTTTTCCGTTAATAACATTCTGTTGCTAATACCCTGTTTTCTAGTAGTGAGTGATGTCTTGATTCAAAACAGAAAATATATATACACACACATTATACACGCGCGCGCGCACACACATATATAATATAATATAAAATAAAAACGGGTTCGATGTGATTACAGAAAAGAAAGAAAAAAGTGATATATATATATATATATGGTAGCCATTCTTGAGGGTTAAGAGTAGTTTCCTACCTAATAAGAATCATACTGATCAGCTTAAGGTGTTTTGCTGACTTTTCAAACGTCATATAAGATGGTTGAGACTTCATAAGTTAACATAAAGTGTTTAATAGACTTGTTTAGAAAAGAGGCTCTCGAAGAATTTTGTAAACTCTTTTAATGTAATCATAAGGTTGCTAAATTATTTCTAATATCATAATATGTTCTTCTAATTTTAATCATTTTATCATCATCATCATCTTACAATTAAGCTCCAAAATTTTATTTTATTGAAATATGTTGACATCTTTTCCTTAAAATAAGATCTAACTTAGAGCCAAAGAATCTTACAAGATGTTTTAAAAAATTTAACCAAACACCCTCTAGATATACTAGATGTTAACAAAAGCTTAAACCGTATTTAAATTATACTTATTTTTATATAGTTATTTTTAATATAAAATACATATTTTTTTTCAATTATTATAATACTATAAAATAACATATAGCAATATCTATTGTAATACCCCGAGATTTCCCTAATTAAAATTTTAAATTTGCCGAGTTTCACAAATTAATATGATTTCAATAGAACGAAGAGCGTTTTAATTCCAAAAACAAGTTTTACACGTTCGAAAAATTTTCTCTTATCTGAGCCTTGATTTCTTGTGATATTGTAGGCCCAAATCCAATCCTTTGAAGCCCAAGAATTGGCCCAAATGCAGCCCCATTTCAGCCCAACACTTCAGCCCATTTATTAAATATTTCAAAAAAAAAAAAAAAAAAGAAATCTTAGACCAAGTGTCAATGGATTTCCTCAATTATATATACATATATGTAAGCTATATTTTCAAACAAAATCCTTCCATTTCTTGCTGCAAATTCAATCCCTCACATCCCTCCTTCTCTCCATTCGGCAGCTCCACTTCTTACTTACACACCCTCAAGTTTTCTTAAGTAACCAAAGAAGAATCAAAAGGGAAAATCTAGGTGGTATTCTCTCAACCATTTGTTAAGTTAAGATTTGGTTTATATCTATATGATCATGTTATGAAATGATTTAAAGTTGATTAAGAGCTTATGGTTTTGCTTAGGCGATTGATACGGGTGATCGGAGAGCTCGGAGTGTTTACGAACTAAACTTGAACAAGTAAGATTTATGATATTTCGAATCTCCGTATGAGCATATAACTCGTTCTATGTCTCGTTATTGTTCGTATGCTGAGTTGTATGCGTTGTGAGCATGTTGGTTTTGTTATTTGATGCGAATTTATTATTGTTCATCTATGCTCGTTTTACCGTTTATACATGCTCAAACTTTTGAATGATTGTCCATAAACTTTCCTTGTTCATATGATATCTCATTCTATGCTTCAAAGTATTAATGAATCATGGAAATTGGACTAATGGGGAGTTTTGACACCAAAAACAAATAAGTGAAACGAATGAAAATGCTCTCGGAAGGCAAATTGCCACGTCTGCCGAAAATCTGAACATTTCTACCTTACTTCAACTTTCCAACCTTGAAAACTCGACTTTCCCTCATCCAAATGGCTCATATAATATACCTTTGGAAACCTCTTTGAGTGTAGATGTTTTAAAATCAAGAATTATGAAAAAAAAAAAAAAGCAGCAAAACAAACAAAAATGCCCTCGGAAGGCAGACTGCCCTTTTTGCTGTAAATCAGTGAGGTATCTGCCTTACTTCAACTTTCCAATCTTGAAAACTCAATTTTTCCTCATCCAAATGGCTCATATAATATATCGTCGGAAATCTATTTAAGTGTAGATAACATTAGAATTTAGATTCACTCAAAACATGAAAAAATATGGCCAAAAAATCCCTAGAATCCGACCTGCCTGATTTTCGTGAAACAGTGATGAGCTCTACAACAACTTTCACTTTCCAAAATTTAAAAATAAAATTTTTCCTTATCAAATTGACCCGAAAAATATTCATTAGAAATCTTATCGAGTCTAGTTCTTTATGGAGCTAAAATACGAATTTTTACTCATTAAGATGAATTTTTAAAGCAATCGAAAAGTGGACTGCTGCTAGGAAGATATAGATTTTGAGCTAATTTGATATTTTTCTTTAAATGTAATATATTTAAATTGAAACTTCATACCTTTTAACAAAATTATTTTTATGATCCGAATGAGGATTTCAGCCAATGTTCGAATAAAATAAATTTCAAAATTTATATTTATTCCAAATGATTTCTTTCGTATTTTACCCCTTTAATAAGATGAAAACCTCAAATGAAAACTCCTCTGATCTATAGTCCAATTTCGATTTGTTTGATTGATATGATTGGCCGAATTTCTGAACCATTTATTAAATGCTATTATTCAATCGAATACTGTGCCGTAACGACTTACTGATATGCTCGTATGATTGACTGTTCCTAAACTTGTCTGAATGAATACTGTTGGGCCTTGAAGGTTTTCAGGGGTATCTGATATGGGCAATATAGGATTGACCATTAGGACCCTCGAGAATCCCCTATTGTTGTGTAGACTGGATGGGCCCTGGAAATAGGGTTCTGAAAGGCTACCTTAAAGCACGTGGATAGCAGACAGTGCTTTTACTGTACTGGCTCTTTCGAGGGCATTAGAGGGATAAGGATGATTATGTTTAAAGATATAAGGGTGATAGATCCACCAAAACTACTTGATTCAACTTTAAATGACTTGAATGTGATAATTGTTTACTGTCATTGTTTTGATTTGACTGTCCTAACTGTACTAAACTGTTTTATTGAATCACATTCACGTCTATCACTATTTTGCTCATCTTTCATACTCTTCTGTTCCTATTTTTTGCCATAAGTTTTACTGGGTCAGTGGGCTCATGATTTCATATCATCATGTAGGTTCTTAGACCAAGATTCAGATTGACTGGAGCTCTGTATACACTGTGATTTGTCTTTTGGATAAATGTACGTGCTTAAGTTTGTATCGTTAATGATTGTACGGACTTGGAATTGATAGAACTTTTAATGGCTTGTTTTGTCTAGATAGATTGGATTGTATTTTGGAATCACTAGCTTGTAAGGATATTATGATATTATAGCACGTATGATTTTATATTTTAGTTCCTGTTTTGGATTTAGAAAGTTTATCTGATCGCGAGTATTGTCCCGGAGCACGGGATAGAATGCTATCGTGACCTAGGACGCTACAGATGGTATCAGAGCCTAGGATAAGAAACCTTGGGAGATTAGAACCGTAGAATTTTGCCTTTTTGTTTCCTTCGTCACTAACTTCATTTGTTCATGTCTTCACGTCGTAGATGGCCAATGACAAGGACAAGGTGAACCTAAGTCCTAAGCATGAATGAAATTCTCTAAGTATTTTGACTTAGAAATATGTTAATGTGCCCAATTTGATTCATGATCTTGATAATTACCTATGTAACCCTGAATTGTCACTAAATCGGACCCTACGACTTCCAGATCAAAATGTCGACTAGTGACAATTTAAACCAACCTGAGCCTACTAGAAGACGTGGACGACCTAGACAGGTATTATTTACGAAAACTATGGTGCCTGACACTCCCAATAACAACGAAAATCCAATAGCCCGACAAAGATAACCCGAACCAAATCCTCGGGCACAGAACAAACCTGATCCCCAACCACGTGCCAGGCTTCGCCATAAAACCCCTCCCCAAAACAAACCTGTGGTTGAACAGCTTTTGACAGTGCTAAGGGAAGTATTGAATCGGGAAAGACCACAAGAACCACCTAGACCTAGACTCGAGGAAGAGTTGGATGATAGGATGTTAACTAGATTCTTGAGGTTTAATCCACCAAATTTTGACGGCGAGCCCGATCACAGAAAAGTCGAATCCTGGTTATTGGTAATTGAAAAGATTTTTCAAGTGTTAAATTACTCGGATGTTCAAAAAATAAATTATACCACATATTTGTTTGAGGGAACTGCATTCCATTGGTGGGAGATCGTGGAGAGGAAATAAAAAAGAGATGGAGTTGAAAAATCATGGAGCCATTTCAGAGAAGAATTCCTAAAAAAATTCATGCTGCAAGCAGTCAGAGATGTAAAAGAGAGGGAATTCATGAGATTAATACAGGAGTCACTGTCGGTAGCTAAGTATGAGGCCGAGTTCAATCAGCTCATTCAATATGCCCCACATGTGTTAATGGACAAGGAGAGGTGAAGAAAGAAGTTCGTTGAGGGTTTGCGGCCTGACTTGAGAAAAGCGATTGCTATAAACCGACCTCAAGACTACGATAGTGCCGTTGAGGCGGCAATGGAACTCGAGGTGGAGCTTCAAGAAATTCATAAGATAACTGATAAAAGGAAGGGCAAGTGGACTAGCAAATTTGAATCCGGCAAGGGAAAGAAAGGCTACTTCAATAAGAAGCCTAAAACTGGAAATACGTCTGCACCTGCAGACAAAGGAAAAGCCCCAGTGGGTCAAAAAAAAGTAAAATGTAATCACTACGGGGGCACTAATCATGTGGAAAGTGAATGCTCGAAGAAATTAGGCAGATGTTATGCATGTGGCAGTGACTAGCATACAATCAAAGACTGCCCCAAAGGCTGAAAGAATGGGAATACAGGGGCACAGAACCAACAGCAAGGCATAACTAGATGACCACAGATCAAAGCGAGAGCCTATGCATTGATAGGTGAGGAAGGTGTGGACCCTACCCAAGTAGTGAAAGGTAAGATCTCTATTCAAAATTTTATCTGTAAAGCTCTCTTTGATCCTGGTGCAACACATTCTTTCATTTCGCATGATTGTGCTGAGAAGTTGAATTTGCCTTCTGAAACTATGAAAATAACTTATGAAGTTCATACTCCAGTAGGAGAATACTATGAGACTAGGATCAGATATCCACAGTGCCCTATAGCCATAGAGAATCAGGACTTTAGTGCTGACTTAATTGAATTACCAATCCAAGATTACGATCTCATTTTGGGAATGGATTGGTTGTTTCAACATCATGCTATTGTTGACTGTCATGCTAAAACAGTCGAGTTGGGTACTGGAGTTGGAGTTAGTACCAGGAATGCAAATAAGAACGATGGTATACCCATCATTTCTGTGGTAGCGGCCAGACGGATAATAGGAAATGGGGGACAAGAATTTATGGCCTACTTAATTAATAAGTCTCAGGATAAGACTGAATTGAAAGATGTGAAAGTGGTTAATGAGTTTCCTGAGGTGTTTCCAAAAGAACTAAACTCACTGCCCCTGGATAGGGAGATCGAATTTGTGATAGAGACAATCCCTGGGGTAGCGCCATTCTCAAAGATCCCCTATAAAATGGCACCAGTAAAACTTAAAGAGCTTAAAGAACAGTTACAAGAACTGTTAGAGAAAAATTTTATAAGATTGAGCTCTTCGCCTTGAGGAGCTCCAGTCTTATTTGTGAAGAAGAAAGATAGGTCACTAAAGATGTGTATCGATTATAGAGAATTGAACAAAGTGACTATCAAGAATAAGTATCCATTACCCCATATAGACGAGCTATTTGATCATCTTCAGGGATCAGCTGTCTATTCAAAGTTGGATTTAAGGCAAGGGTACTATCAGTTGAAGATACAGGAAGCGAATATTTTCAAAACTACATTTAATTCCCGGTATGGGCATTTCGAGTTTGTAGCCATGCCCTTTGGATTGACTAATACTTCTGCGGGATGCACCGAGTGTTCCGTCCATATCTCGATAAATTCGTTATAATTTTTATAGACGATATTCTGGTTTATTCCAGAACTGAAGAGGAGCATGAAGAGCATCTGAGAATTGTTCTTTAGACTCTAAAGGAGCACAAGTTATACGCCAAATTCAGCAAGTGTGAATTTTGGCTTAAGAAAGTGACATTTCTGGGACATATCATATTAAAGAATGGACTTGAAATAGACCCAGAAAAAGTCAAAGCGATCCTGAAGTGGAAAAGACCTGGAACAGTCACTGAAGTAAGGAGTTTCTTAGAATTAGCTGGATATTATCAAAAATTTATCCAAAATTTTTCTAAGTTGACCAAAACACTTACTAAACTGACCCAGAAGGACCGAAAATTTATTTGGGACAAACAGTGTGATGAGAGTTTTTCAGAATTGAAGAAGAGATTAATAACGGCTCCAGTGCTTGCACTACCTGATGGGTCAGAAGAGTTTACCGTTTATACTGACGCCTCAAAGGAAGGATTGGGCTGTATTCTGATGCAAAAAGGTAAAGTGATCGCTTACGCGTCACGAAAATTGAAACATTATGAGGTGAATTATCCTATTCGTGATTTGGAGTTAGCAGCAGTGGTCTTTGCCTTGGCAAAATGGCGTCATTATCTGTACGGAGCAAAATTAGAGGTGTTCACGGATCACAAGAGCTTAAAGTACATCTTTAGTCAAAAGACCCTAAATCTGAGGCAACGACGATGGATGGAATTCCTAGAGGATTATGATTTCACCGTCAGTTATCACCCAGGAAAAGCGAACGTCATTGCTGATGCTTTAAGTCGCAAAGGAAGATTATCAAGTTTGAACATCTACCCTGAGATGTACAGTGAGATCCTGAAGGCTCAAGAGAGGGACGAGTTGGTCCAGAAACTGAAAGGTAAGATAAAACCCGACTTCAGGACCGACACTGACGAGCTTTTACAATTCAGAAATTAAGTTATTGTTTCAGCACATATAAAGGAAAGAGTGCTATCTGAGGCACATCAGACCAAGTATTCTGTCCATTCTGGAGGAACTAAGATGTATAAGGACCTAAAACAGAAATTATGGTAGGAAGGAATGAAGAGAAATAGAGCTGAGTATATTCAGAAATGCCTAACTTGCTAACTCATGAAGGCAAAGCATCAGAGGCCATTTGGAAAGCTACAGCTGCTCCAAATTCCGAGTTGGAAATGGGAACAGATCACCATGGATTTCGTGATAGGTCTACCTGTTGTACGAAGTAGATGTGACAGTATTTGGGTGGTGGTTGACAGGCTTACCAAATCGGCACATTTTCTACCTGTCAAAACCCAGTATAATGTGGAGAAACTCGCCGAGATCTATATAAAAAAGATAATACATTTACACAGGATTCCTCAAAGTATTGTCTCCGACAGAGATCCAAAGTTTACGGCAAGACTATGGAGAACTCTGCAAAAGCATCGGGGGACAGAATTGCTATTCAGTACTGCTGCTCATCCCCAGACAGATGGACAGTCCGAGAGGGTAATTCAAACACTTGAAGATATGCTACAAGCATGTGTTTTGAATTTTCCCGGTAATATGGATAGGTACCTATCGTTAGGAGAGTTCACCTATAAATAATAGCTACCAAGCCTCAATTCAGATGGCCCCATATGAGGCATTGTATGGTAAGAAATGCATATCACCCCTTCACTTGGACATTGATGAGACGAAGAGCACTTCGAACGTAGAGAATGGTGCACTGCGACCTGAGATGATTCAAGAAGCTATAGATAAGGTTCAAATCATTAAGAACAACATAAAAACAGCTCAGGATCACCAGAAGAGTTACGCTGATAAGCGTAGAAAAGATTTGGAATTCAGTGTTGGAAATCGGGTATTTCTGAAGATAGCTCCTCAGAAAGGAATTCGTAGAATGGGCAAGGCTGAAAAACTGAGCCCCAGATACACAAGACCATTCGAAATTATGGAAAAAATCGGTCCTGTTGCATATCGACTTGATCTACCTCCCAACCTAACTAAGATCCACAATGTGTTCCATGTATCCAGTTACGAAAATATCACCCTGATCCTTCTCACGTTATAGAACATCTTAACGTTCCCCTCCAGAGTGACCTGACCTACATAGAATAGCTTGTACGCATCCTAGATTCCTAGGTCCGTGAGCTGAGGAATCATAGAATACCGCAAGTCAAAGCACTTTGGATAAACCAGAAAGTAGATGAGGCAACTTGGGAACGTGAGGATGAGATGCGAAATAAATATCCTCATTTGTTTGAATAAGGTAAGAATCTGGGAACCAGATTCATTTAAGGGGGGGAGAGTGTAATATCCTGAGATTTTCCTAATTAAAATTTTAAATTTGCCGAGTTTCACAAATTAATATGATTTCAATAGAACGAAGAGCGTTTTAATTCCAAAAATAAGTTTTACACATTCGAAAAATTTTCTCTCATCTAAGCCTCAATTTCTTGCGATATTTCCAGCCCAAATCCAATCCTCTGAAGCCCAATAATTGGCCCAAATGTAGCCCCATTTTAGCCAAACACTTCAGCCCATTTATTAAATATTTCAAAAAAAAAAAGAGAGAGAGAAAAAATCAGATTTTGAAATTTGCAGAAGTAAGGGCAGCCGGATTTGCTTCAGAAAAGGCATGGGAGTTGGTGGATTGTTTAGTCTATTTTAATTCAAGAAATCTTAGACCAAATGTTCATAGATTTCCTCAATTATATATACATATATGTAAGCTACATTTTCAGACAAAATCCTTCCATTTCTTGCTGCAAATTCAGTCCCTCACATCCTTCATCCTCTCCATTTGGCAGCTCCACTTCTTACTTACACACCCTCAAGTTTTCTTAAGTAACAAAAGAAGAATCGAAAGGAAAAATCTAGGTGGTATTCTCTCAACCATTTGGTAGTTATGATTTGGTTTATATCTATATGATCATGTTAGGAAATGATTTAAAGTTGATTAAGAGCTTATGGTTTGCTTAGGCGATTGATAAGGGTGATCAGAGTGCTCGGAGTGTTTACGAACTAAGCTTGAACAAGTAAGATTTATGGCATTTCGAACCTCCATATGAGCATATAACTCATTCTATGTCTCGTTATTGTTCGTATGCTGAGTTGTATGCATTGTGAGCATGTTGGTTTCGTTATTTGATGCGAACTTGTTATTGTTCATCTATGCTCGTTTCACCATTTATACATACTCAAACTTTTGAATGATTGTCTCGAAGCTTTCCGTGTTCATATGATATCTCATTCTATGCGTTGGAGTGTTAATGAACCATGGACATTGGACTAATGGGGAGTTTTGACATCAAAAACAAAGAAGTAAAACGAATGAAAATGCTCTCGAAAGGCAAATTGCCACGTCTACTGGAAATCTGAACATTTCTGTCTTACTTCAACTTTCCAACTTTGAAAACTCAACTTCCCCTCATTCAAATAGCTCATATAATATACCGTTAGAAACCTCTTTAAGTATAGATACCTTTAGAATCAAGAATTATGAAAAAAAAAAAAAAAA
>JACFYI010002538.1:85776-98499 GCA_014898755.1 Handroanthus guayacan
ACAATGATAAGGTGACTCTCTATTATATAATGGGTGAAAGTGTCTTGCGGACTTGAACTTTTACTTAGTGTTGACAAACTTTTATTTGTAGAATTCACAGTGACCACGAGTTTTGAACTAGAATTCTCTAATACAAATTTCAGCTTGTTACATGCATAATATGAGATTTCTCAAGTTCTATCAAGGTATCACATTAATGGTCATGTGCTAGTATTTTGTTTGACGAGTGCTCTAGAGATAAGTCCAAATCTCATAAATTGCAGTCCCATATTCAAATTTGCATTGGTTAATTTTTCAAAGGTATTCTGCAACGTAATACGCTAGTCATTAGCTCTGAACTCATTAAGAGCAATTTGATCAATCTTTATCATTGCAGCACATCACATATTTACAACTCGGGATAGAAAAATTGTTTATTGTGTTGTTTGGTCATTCAACAACTTGTTGTTACCCATTGATCCTTCATATTGGGACCTCCAATAAGTAAGGTTGGGTTGTCATTGTTGAGAACTCATTTTATAGACTTCACTCTCAACCTTTTTACAAATTCTTGAACTTACTCCTCGCAAGTCTTTTTGCTAAGGGATCAATGATATTCTTTTTGGACTGAACATAGTTTATGGAAATAATTCCATTATTAAAATGAGACAACTTATCGTTTTTTGTCTCAAACATAGCTGTCGCTTTTGCTCATTAGAATTTTTTTTTAGCCTTAGTTATAGTTAATTGGCTATCACAATGAATAGAATTAAAGTGCCGGCAATTTTCCACTAAAGACTAAAGGAATGTTTGTCAACAATCCTTCAAGTCATTCTACTTCTTGACTAGCATTGTCAAATGCTATCATCTTGGCTTCCATATATGACCGAGAAATGCATGTTTGCTTAGAAGATTTCTAGGCCACCACTACTCCATTTAGTGTGAGTACATAATCAGTGGTAGCTTTGATTTCATCTGAGTTGGAAATTCAATTAGCATTACTATACTCTTCTATCATAGTGAGATACCCAAAATAATGTATTTCATAATCAATTGTACTTTTTAAGTATCTTAATACCCCTCTTAAGGTAGTCCAATTACTAGTATCTGAATTACTAGTGTATCTACTAAGTCTCCAACAGTTGGAGAATATCCGGTCTAGCAGAGTTAGATAAAGCTCCTATAATTTGGGAATATTTTAGTTGAGCAAACAGATCGCCATGATTTTTCTTAAGTTTAATAGAATGATAATAAGGTACACTTACTGATTTGCAATCAAACTTATCAAACTTCTTCAGAATCTTTTCAATATAATGTGATCGTGTGATTGTGATTCCTTCTTGTGATTTAATCACCTTTATTTCAAAAATGTCACGCCCCAAGCCCAGGGGCCGGAAACGCAAGATTTTCCTGAGAATCTACTATGTGCAATTTGAAATTGAGCTTTGAACAACTTGCTCAAAAGGAATATCCAATAGTTAAACATAGGTTTTTTTGCCATTGCTTATATAATGATAGCTATTTCCATAAATTTCTAATGTGGAATATCACAATCACCCCACCTTCAAAACATGATGTTCTTGTTGCGATATAACAGAGTCTAGGACCACCTACCAGATGTTGGGATTCTAGAGGTGACTCCTATAAACTCAAGAAGTGGCTCCTGTGCATGTAGCACTTTGCCTCATAGGCTCAAGAGGTGGCTCCCATACGCGTAGAAGTTTGCCCCGCATAGCACTTAGCTTCCTTCAACTGGTGATCAGCTATGATACCATTTGTCACGCCCTAGGCCCAGGGGCCTGGGACTTGAGATTTGCTTGAGAATCTACTGTGTGGAACTTGAAATTGAGTTTTGAACAACTCGCTCGAAAGAGATATCTAATTATTGAACATAGATTCTTTGATCATTACTTATATAATGGTAGCTATTTCTTTAAATTTCCAATGTGGGATATCACAGAAAATTACATCAGCTTTAATTAAGTCTTTTGTATCAAAACGTTTAGATAATAGAGTCTTAGTTTCAGTTACTATAATTATGTTACTACCAAATATTATGATGTCATCAACATATAGGCATAGAATCACACAACCAGAATCACTATGTTTACTATACTGGCAATTATCAATGTAATACCCCGAATAAATTACCCAATTTTAATCACTATCCATTTTATATCATTTTTAGCATAAAAGAAATTGCTTCCACAACAACAACAACAACAACAACAACAACAACAACAACAATAATAATAATAATAATAATAATAATAATAATTGTTTAAGTTAATTTAGATATTAATAAGAAAAAAAAAAGAAGAAAAAAAATTATAAATGAATAGTGGTGCAATCCTTAGCACCGTCTAACTTAAGGGGAAAAAAATGAAAAAATGAAAAAAGTAGGTGCAAAAGCATGGCACTCTAACTAGAAGAAGAAAAAAAAAATAAATAGAAAATAGGTACCAAATGTGGCACCCCTAATTAGGGAGGGAAAAAAAATGAAAAATAAGTGCAAGATGTGGCACCTTCAAAATAATAACAATAAAAAAAAAGAAAAAGAAAATAGACAAAACGTGGCACTTAGCTACTAAATCAACAATTTTCCTTTTTCTTTAATCCATCTTATTCTATTTTTATTTTTCTTTTATCCTCATCATTATTACTATTGGAGCTTATCTCATTAGCACTAAAGGTGGACTTATCTCGAAATCTTTTCTATAAATAAGAATAGAAAACTGACTTTATTCTCACGCCAAACTCTCGGCACTATAGAGATATACATATATATATATAGATATAGATAATAATAATAATAATAATAATAATAATAATAATAATAATAAGAGGTGGTGGAAGATTGGATTTCAATCTTGGAAAGCAACACTTTAAGGTGAGTGATTTAATTAAATTTTACCTTAATTTGTTATATTGTTTGGTTGAGATAATTGTGAAAATTTTGTATGAATTTGTTAAACCTTACTTTAAATTGTTATATTTTTATATTGCTATATTTTGTGAACATGAATTAAGTTGAGCTAGTTACGAAATCTTGTATGTACATATGAGTGATTTAGTTAACTTTTTCCTTAAATTGTTGTATTGCCATATTCATAAATTAGTATAAATTTTGTATGTATATGTGAGTAATTTAGTTAACCTTTACCTTAAATTGTTATATTGTTTAGTTGAGTTAGTTAGGAAAATTTTGTACGTAGATGCGAGTAATTTGTAGGAATTATAATCTTGATAAATTTACCAAGAGATGTTGAATTAGGTGGAAAAAAAATTCTTTGAAGATAATTCTTTTTTGAGAATTTACAAAAATTTTACTCTAGGTTGGAATTAAAAGAAAATAATTTGGTGAAAAGGTTGAGTTCTGAAAATTATGGAAATATTTTTTAGGAAAAAACAAGAGAAATTAAAGAATTTTTCTTAAATACTAATGTATAATTCTTAGTGGAAACAGCAACTTTCAGCCTTGCAAAAATTTTTGAAAGAATTTTAGTAAAACTTATAAAAAAACGTTTAGTTAAGGGAAGGATAAATATTAGAGCATGTTGTTGATAAGTTTTTCATGATGTCTCCGATTCAATAGTAAAATTCTCTGTTCCATGAATGAAGTAAGTATTAATTAGATTTTTCCTAATTCTCTTGCCTTATGATCAGTTTAATATATATATATATATATGGATGTATGTATGTATGTGTGCTTGGAACTTTGAAATTTCGTTTAACCGATTTGAAAGAAAAATCTTTAAATAAGTCTCGGGTTTCAAAGAATTTAGTAAAGCCAAGAAATATCTTTTGAAGGAAGGACTTACTGATGGAGATATGTTTACAATAATCAAAGAATTTGTAAATTTCACGGTTCAATGTATACGATCTTACTAAATTTATTCACCCTTGAGGACGCTCATGGGAAGTTGGGCCCAGGGGCCTATCGGCAAGACGATCGGGCAGCATAAGGCCGACGATGGCTAGTTTACCGAAGGTAACCCACAAAGACTTCAAGCTCTTAGTTCGTCGGAGGTAGTCGAACTTCAAGATGAGTCTGGCACGTTCCGGCCGTGCTGATTATTGTTTTCTTATCCATCCAAGTTGGGCGCTTAAATTGAAAATCGGAGGAATAAGGTTATGTACTTACTATCGTATAAGGGGATATAAGGTAGGAGACTAAAGTTTTATATATTGAACCATGAAATAAAACTCTGGGCATTATCACAATTTTCTTCAACGGGTAAGATAAAAAGGTGAAAATTTCAAGGCAACAAAATAAGGTAAATATTTTATTGAATTATTCACTAGATTTTACTTGAAACTTATTGTTATTTTATCAATGTGCAGATATGTCCTAAAGTCGTCTGTGATCTTACCTCGAAGGTTTTAGGCTATAAATATGCACTTGAGAAGAAATAAAGTCTAGGAATCATAAGAAGAAGCAACTTGATTGTATACCTAGAATTTAGCCTGTATATTTGCTATGATGTATTATCAAATTTGTATCGTGACATCAGTTTTAACATAAGAAAACCGCTAGACATTGAATGAGAAACTTAAATTACTAGATAGTTGTGAAATGTCAAAAATGTTTGTAATATTTAATAAAATAGGCCAACCATAATCAACATATAACTTATCCAAAGAAAAACACTAGTTCTCTTCATAATATTATGTCACCATTTTTTTACCTTTACTGTATTAAGTTCAAAATATATATGTATATATATAGATGTTCCCACCAAGATTGAAACGTAAAGTAGTATGTAATTTAAATATATACTTTGAAAAATACATATAATGCTTGATGTGCAAGTGTAAATACAAATTTAACTCGAAAATCAATTTTCTCATTAGTTATTTTATATTTTTGGAGAACTAGAAAATAATAAATTAAACACCCTCAGTTTCCTTTTTAGTTAATTCAAGAATTTAGCAATGTATAAATTAAATACTTCATTTTTATCAATATAAATAAATCATAGTCCCACGATAGGTCGTTACAATCAAAATCATTAAACACAAAACCATTTGATAAAATAACTTAGTGAAACTTTATGTGCCACTATTTTGTTGCTTGTTTTAAGCTATATAATAACTTAATAAGTTTACCAACTTTGTGTTCTTGATTTGATACTATAAAGCCTTTTGGTTGTTTTATATAAATTTCTTTTTCTAAATCACCATTCAAAAATGCAATTTTCACATCCATTTGATAAAAGCCGCCAAGGATAAAAGTGCTCCAATAGTAGTAATTTTAACCATTGGTGTATAAGTATCAAAATAGTCAAATCCTTCTTTTTACGTAAATCCCTTAGTTACTAGTCTTGCTTTATGTTTATCTATTGAACCATCCGCCCTTAGTTTTTTCTTAAAAATCCACTTACACCCTATAGCATTACAACCCTTAGTTAAATTTGTCGAGATCCAAGTTTTATTGCTCATTAATGACTCCATTTCACTTTTAATAGCTTCCTTCCAAATATGGAATCTGTGGAAGTTATGGCTTCATTATATGGCATAGGATCATCTTCAATTAAGTAAGCATAAAAGTCGGCTCCAAAAGTTGTTGCTATCTTACGCCTTTTACTCCTAATAAAAGGTTCTTCCACGCATTCATTTAGCTTTTCATTTTCACTTCCATTTGAAATGTTGCGGCTATGCATACTAGAAATTTCCACTTTATTTTTCATAGGAAATATATTTTCAAAAAATATATCTTTAGATTCCATAATAGTATTCACATGAGTATCAGCAACATCAAACTTTGTAATAAAAACTCTATAAGTAGGACTATACATATAATATATGCAACAAAAACATCATCAATAGTTTTAGGTCCCGACTTACTTCTTTTTATTTCTAGAATTTTTACCTTCGCTAAACACCCTCACATTCTAAAGTATTTTAGATTAGGTTTACGATTGCGCCAAAGTTCATATGATCACTTATCAAATTTTTTATATGGAATTCTATTTAATATATAACATGCAGAAGAAATGGTTTCTCCCCAAAAATTATTAGACAAACCAGAACTAAATAGTATCCGGTTAACCATGTCAATTAGTGTTATATTTTTGCATTCCGCTATTCCATTAGCTAGAGGAGAATATGGAGTCGTGATTTGATGAATTATCCCATGTTTTCTAAACAAGTTCATCGAAATAATATTCACCCCCTTGATTTGTGTGACTTGATGAATTATCCCATGTTCCCTAAAAAGTTCATCAAAAAAAATAAAAAATAAAAAATCACCCCCTCTATTTGACTTAAGAACTTTAATTTTTCTATCTTGTTGATTTTCAACCTCATTTTTATATGTTATAAACATATTAAGTACTTCATCTTTTGTTCTAGTAGCATAAACATAACAATATTAGGAAAAATCATCAATAAAAGTAACAAAATATCTTTTTCCATTTCTCAAAATGAACTTGAAAGTCATGTACATCACTATGTATTAACTCTAGTACTTTAGATGTTCTATCTTCAATTTGGTGGAAAGGTTTTCTAGGTTGTTTCGATTGAACACGTCTCACATTTATTTTGCAAGTTAACTTCAGATTTCAGAGTGAGTTCTAAGTTCATCATTCTTTTAATTGTATGCATATTAACATGTTCTAGACAACTATGCCAAATAGAAGAAGAGACAGGAACATCAATATTATAAAGGGAATAATCACATTTATTCATAGAACAAACTTTAAGAATATTTAACTGAAACAATCCATCACATGCATAACCTTTTGTATAAGCAAATTAAATCATTTCTACTAAGTACCACTTTATTAGATTCAAACAAAAGTCTAAAACCATCTTTATTAAGAAGGGTTTCACTAATTAAATTCTTCCTAATATTGGGTACATGCTGCACATTTTGTAAAACAAGCATCATTCGAAAACCTAATGTTAATTTAATCATTCCTTCTCCAATAATTTGTCCAGCACTCGCATTCCCCATGTTTACGAAATTTCCATTCATGCCCTAATAAACTGAAAAAAGGGATTTGTCAATACACACACGAATATTTGCACCAATACTTATCCACCATGGGTAAATTTACAAGCCAAATTAATTTCAAGATTCGAAATCATTAACATATCATCGGTTCCATTGCTCGTAATAGTAACAACTACATTGGCTTGATGAATTGATGTCTTTGGCACTTTCTTATCTTTGCAATATTGACAATTTCTTGCCAAGTGGCCCTATTTTTTGCAAACATAACATGCCTTATTATTATATCATTTTGGGGTTTAAAACTTTGATTATATTTTTGTTCTTTTTTTTTTTTTTGAAATTATTTTTTTATTTCCTTCTACAATGTGAACTTTATCAAATTCATTAATAAGAACAAAATTTTCTTTTTCTCTTTGTTTTTCTTCAATTTGTAAAGACACTATTAAATTATCTAAATTCATATTTTCACGTTCATGCCCAAGAGACAAGCAACATATTGCCATTTAGTTGGTGATTTTTTATTAAGAATAGCATGCATATGAAACTTCTTCATCAACTTTAATATTTCTTTGTACTAGTTCTTCATAAATATCTTGAAAATCTTGGGTTTTTGTGTACTACAAACTTATCATATGACATTTAAAACTTAAATATCTTCCTACAACAAAATTATTACATCTTCTTTTTCATACTTTCTTTCTAATGCATCCCAAGGTTCTTTTGCAGTATTAATAGAGTGATAAATGTCATACAATGTATTTGATAAAGCAGGCAAGATTCTACAATGACACAAATAACCTCTATTAACAAAATCATCTAAAGTTTTCTCTTTTATGTACTAGGATTATGGTAGAAAATAATCCTAAAAATGTCTTTGATGTACTAGGATTATGGTAGAAAATAATCCTAAAAATGTCAACCAAAAACACATTTGTTTCTGTCACCTACGAAAATTATGACCATAAATTTTTTTCGGTTTAATGGAATTGTCATTCTCAAGCAAAGTCCATTTTTAAGGAAAATGATTAACAAATTTTTAGTGTGTGTAAAATTCTACTCTAAAATTGTTAGGAAAAAAGTATATAATACCAAACATACACTAGAAAAAATAATATCAAATGAAATAATTTTAAGAAGGAAAAGGAAAAACCCAATTCAAGACACGCGAAATTATGTTATCTTTAGAGTAGAATTTTACCATTGCCCAAATGCAAACAGAATCAACGTCTACTCCAAAACACAATGAACCTTCAAAGACTCTTGACATATACTCGAACAAGAATTTAATTTCACGAACTTAATGATCCCACAATTGCCTTAAAGTATCGCACAATTTATTATACCAAATAGGAGATGAAACATGATTTCAAAATAGAGTATCCTAATTTAGTTTAAAGTATGTCCTCGGTAGGTAATTAGGATCTGTTATTCTAAAATGATATTTCATCTCCTATTCATTGTATTAAATACATATTAAATGTATTAAATCCATTTTCCATAAAATTACAGGATTATATATGGATACCATACACTTAATAGTATCTATATAATAAAATAAGAGATGAAGACAAAATGAAATAGAGAATCAAATGTGATATTTGGTTTTGGGGCCACGACCACAAAGGAGAATATAATTGCATTCCGAAAAGAAGTGCTCGGTCAACTTCCATAAGTATGTTCTCATTTCTGGGGGTGGTGAAATTAAGCAACACCGTAATGCCCATGGTGATTGCACGTACCGTTTAGGATGTTAAATCCCCTATGTATTCCATGGTGTTTCAACTATTTCATATTTTAAATGCATGTTAATTGTATTAAATTATACTTTTACAAAAACATAAGATTGCAAATATCATACACTTGGCAAGTATCCGTATTATAGAATAAATAAAACACAAGTTGAAATAAAAGATCTAAAGTGTTACTAGGAGTATTTATCAAAATTCCTTAGTTGTATATGGAGGTATTTGCAATAAATTATGAAAACACATAATCATATACTTTTGTTGAAAGTCAAAAAGTAATAAATTATATTATAAAAGTACTTTATATTCAGAAACCATCAGATAATTCATTGTAGGCCAACCAAAAAAAGAAAAAAGAAAAAAAAAAAGTGCTTGGAATTCTAACTTTTGTTTTGCTTCCCCATTTTGTCATTCTCCCTCTGATTAGGAATAGCATAATTACAAGACCTCATAAGCCTGCCCAAACTACTTATGATATTATAGATTACGACTAATTAATTTTAAATAACTTATTACATTAGTTGAATTTCTAAATACTTAAAAAGAGCTTTAATAGCCCTAATGAAATAAGTGTATTTTACATTTAGTTGCAAACAACACTTATGTTAGTAAGAGATATGATATTGGAAGAATTAAAATATTAGGGTTATGAGAATGTTTTAAGTTTTAAGAAGGATGGACTATGGCATCCACGTGAAACAAGCAGTTAGGCAATTTGGCATTTTGGTTAAGCCTAAGAGTCTCTCTAAACGATGAAAATTGATTATTATAAAAAAAGGAAAAAAAAAAGGAAAGAAAAAAGAAAAAAGAACCAAAAACGAGACATCTTTGTATTCGTGTTCTTCAACCGTACAAGCCTACAAATGAAATGATATTAAACCATTCAAAATTCATGCAAGAAACAAACCCATAACAATACAAATTAATCCCATGATTTTAACCATGAGAAGCCCTACAGTAAGCTTAGGTCTTTATCTAAATCAATTCCTGTAGTCTCCCACCTATCCTCAAGGTATTCATGCCAACCCTCGGGACTTTAACCTGCCAGAAAATCAAGCACATTTAGTTCATTACAACCTAAAAGTGAGTCTTATCAAATTTTGGTCTTAACACAAGATTTTTCTTTTCGAAATTAATTCAAAAAAATTCTTTAATTGTTCTCTTGTATATAACAAGCAATCATGCATATGATTCCCACATAAAATATTGTTGGAATGATATTGTTTACATATAATTTATTTCTTTGAAACAAATAGAATATGAAAATAAAAAAATAAAAGGAAAATATGAATATTTAAAAATATTAATTAAAAATGGTAATTAATTTAGGAGTAGTGTAGTCAAAGATTGTGGAGCAATTGTTGCAGTTGATGTAATACGTAAAATGATTGTAATTGAATGATAAAATTAGATAGTCAAATTTGGTATCCAAACTGCTAGGAAAGAGTTAATTCCTATGTAATTGATAATCACCTTAGCATGTATATTGTGAAAGATCTTGTCACCAACATTGGAAAGATTAACAGAGACAACTTCTGCTCCTTCTTGTTCAATTATGCTAAGCACTTGATTAAGCATGAACTTTTTCCTAATCCCACTTATTAAAACCACCTCCAAACACGAACCCCATTCTCTTATTTTCAGAACTGGCAAGTTTGATCCACCCGTATTAATAGCATTATTAGTACAATCTTGGGCTTTCATTAGTGCTAATTGTGTCTTCCTTCTCCTTAATTCTTCTACTCTTTCTCTTAAAATCTTGATGTAATGGGTTGCTTGTTCTATTTGATCTTGTTGTGATAAGAAATCCTGCACATGCATGCATATGAAAATTACATGTTATTTGTTGTAATAATAAACGACACAAGGTTTTTGTAGTACACTCAAATCAGGCTATATCCGCTAACAGAGTGGATAGTATGCCATTTATTGAACTGAACTTATGTTGTTAACTCGAAGCCTACTGTATGTACACACAGATGCACTGATATCTCTAGGTAAGGTGGAGAATATTCACTTACTTAAGTGAATTTACAACATAACCCAATTGGGCTCCATTGATAAGGTGGAGAATATTGCATTTACTAAATTGAATTTACAACGTTAACCCTAATCGAGCTTCATTGACTAAATCTACAGTGTTAACTCTAAGTGGGCTTGCTCCACTGACAAGATGGAGGATTGCATTTACATAACTAAATTTACAACGTTAATCCTAATCGGGCTAGCTCCACTGACAAGATGGAGGCTTGCATTTACTTAACTAAATTTACAACATTAACCCTCATCGAGCTAGCTCCACTGACAAGATGGAGGATAGCATTTACTTTAGTAAATTTACAACGTTATTCCTAATTGGGCTTCATCCAATTGCAATGTGGAGAACATTGCATTTACCGAACTAAAAGAAGTACGAATCGGGAGATTATCAAATATTAATTTCTCACAAGTGTATTATTTCCACTAATCAAGAAACACGGATTAATTAAACCACATATTTACTACTCCACTAGAATCAGAAAACCTAACGGTACTAAATTAAAGAGTATTACCTTTGCTGGGTTGAAATGATGAGCAGGAATTGCAGAAACTAGCTTGTCACAGAGATATTTCATGCGAAGTCTTCGATTTCTTTCAATGATTTTTCTCTCAAGTTTGTTGCCAGAAGTACTCCCCGCATCTTTATTCATCAGTAGAGATATATATACACACTTTTAATTTGATTTTTTTTTTTTTTAGAACAAGCAAACGAACCATATATTCCAGCAATAATGCAAGAAAAGTGAAGAGAAGAAAGTGGAGACAGGAGGGATTTATAAGATCATGGGTCGATCTGCCCTAATGAAGTTGGTCCGCATAGGATATTGTAACGAAGAAATTAAGGATAGAAAATAGCAAATAAAACGAAAGGACACTTCTAAATCAGAAAGCGGCTGAAGGAGTGGAACTTGAGCCGCAATTGTCACATGGGAACTGGAAACGTGTTAAGAGTGTTAGTATTTGTAGGTCTTTTTTTTCTTCTTTTTCTTTTTCTGGATTTCTGGTGAAATAATATTGATTCCTTTCTATTTCAAAAAGAAAAAAAAATATTATATATAATAAGAGACAGATGATAGAAATAGAAGTATGTGTGTGTGTGTATATATTGTGTGCATATATGAATGCACCTATATTTCGTTTTTCAAAGAGAAAATGGGGTCCAATTAGACAATTTAAAAGTGTAAATGTGATATCAAAATCATTAAAAAAATATATGTTGCAAAAATATAATTAAAAAATTATTGACAATGTGAAAATTGTCATTAATTCTATATAAATAGTGACAAAAAATTATATTTTATCACCAAAAAAAAAAATCAACAAATACAATAGTGACAAAAATTATACGTATAATGACCACTTGACCATTAAAATCTTGTTACTAAATTACAGTGGCAATTTTTGTTATTATCAGATTGGCACTATACATATGTCACAAATTAATTATCTATAATAACAATTTAAAGCTCAATTTCTTCTTCTTCTTCTTCCTAATGAGCCATATAGTGAGAAGCTAAATTATTGTCATACATTATATATATATATATATAATTAGTAGTATAAAATAAAGTCATTGTCACTTAATACCTATTATTAGTTACAATTTTTTTTATTTTCACATATTTTTTTGTCATTCATATTAATTAAGATGTTTTTACGGTGAATAGTTATTTGAGCTGTTAAAACTAAGTTTATTATATTATATATATATATATATATATATATCAGATTTATTTTTTGAGCGGGCTCAAGTGTCCCTGCTCTAACAAAGGGTGAGATTGCCCTTGGGGTGTAAGCATTTTATTTATAATTAATAAAATTTTTCATCTATCAAGTAAAAATTCAAATAAAATCAAATAATTTTTGCACTAAAATTATTCTTTTGGAGCAAGTTTCGGCAGGCTTTTTCTTTACAACTTTTTGTCTATTTTTCTGAACTTCGGACCCTGCTTCCGTCAAGAAAAAGAAGTGCAAGACAAGAGTCTCAAATTCCACATCATT
>JACFYI010002542.1:3282-14762 GCA_014898755.1 Handroanthus guayacan
GAGAAATTTTGTCACTTTTAAAATTTATTTTAGGAAAATTTTCGAGTTGTTACATAAGCCCTCCTTTGATCTGTCTTTATACACGGCAAGTCCTTCTGATCCATCTGGTAAAGCCAACACAGGAGCTGAGGTTACTTTTCTTTTCAACTCCGAAAATCTCTCTTCACAATGTTAGTCCTAGATGAATCATTATTCATTTTGGGTTAATCTCATAAGAGGGCCAGTTATTTTGAAAAAATTTCGGATAAATTTTCCATAATATTTTACCAGGCCCAGAAAATTTCATATTTTTGTGACATTCTCAAGTTGTTTCCAATTCAGTATTGCCTCAATCTTTTCTGGATCGACCTTGATCCCTTCATGAGAAATGATATGTCCCAAAAAAGTGACCCTATTTAGTCAGAATTCACATTTACTAAATTTGGCATACAACTGACGATCCTTGAGGGTCTGAAGAATAATTCATAAGTGATTACTATGTTGTTCTTCTATATTAGAACACACCGAGATATTATTAATAAAAATTATCATAAAACAATCCAAATATGGTTGAAATACCCTGTGCATCATATTCATAAAAGCTACTAGTGCATTTGTCAACCCAAAGGCATTACTACAAACTCAGAATGCCCATACCGTGAATTAAACACAGTTCTGGGGATATCAGTCTCTCGTGTCTTTAACTGATAATATCCTCATTGTAGATCCAGCTTAAAATGTATAGCAGAGCTTTGTAGGTGATCAAATAATTCATCAATATACGGTAGGGGGTGCTTGTTTTTTGCTAGTCACCTTATTCAATCCTTGATAATTAATACACATCCTTAGGGTGCCATGTTTTTCTTAACAAATAATACTGGAGCTCCCCATGGGGATGAGCTTGATCAAATGAATTCCTTTTCCAATGGTTCTTTCAATTGTTCTTTTAATTCCTTTAATTCCACAAGTGCCATTCTCTATAATGTTTTGGAGAATGACTCGCTCATGATTTAAGTTTCTATTATAAACTCTATCTCTCTATCTGGAGAAAGCGAATCCAACTCAAGAAATACATTAGGAAATTCACTAACCATGCTTACTTTATTCAATTTGATTTTATCTTGAGGCGTTTTAATTAGATAAGCTAAGAATCTTTGTCTATTCTTCCTCAAAAATTTTTGGCTTCAGATGTCGATATGATGGCTATATTAGAGGAATTTAGACTCTTCTTAGTCCCATCCCTAATTGGATTGCTTTGACTTAATGGTTTTAGCAAAACAATTGACTAAAGCCTTATACTAACACAACTAGTCCATGCCTAATATAAGGTCATATTCTCAAATTTGCAATTCAATAAGGTTAGCGAGATATTCCCTAATTTCTCTGTTCATATGGCAGTTTTAAAACCTCATTCAAGTTATAAAATATCCTCCTATGGCTGTGTAAACATTTTAAGGGGCGTCAAAATATTCAAATATTAGTCGTAATTGTGATGCCCAATTAGAAGAATCAAATGAACAAGTAGCGCTAGGATCAAATAGAATTTTACATAGAAGATTATGGATCAAAGCCTTACCTTCAACCACATCTATGGGATTTGACCTGCCATTGCCTATGAGAGCATAGGCCCTAGCCTTGACCTAAGGTTCCTCACTTGTTCGAGGTTGTAGCTGCTCCTGGGCTCTCAAGCTAGGATCAGCATTGCGATTTATTGGGCAATCTTTCTGCAAATGCTAAGTACTTCCACCAAGCAGGCATTTGCCTTGCTTTTTCAACACCGATCCTTGATTTGCGAGAGGTTCACACAGATTGTTCTCAGATTTGATAGAGCAACATGATGGTTCCTTTCCCTTTCTATCATCAAGTCATTCCTTGGTCTCTTTTCCAGAAAATCTATTTTTTCCTTCTTAGCATCTTGCTTCCCAAGTGCCTTTTCTTTTCTCTCTTTTTTGTGCAATTTTCTGAGTTCTTGAAACTCAAATTCTATTTTCAAAACCTTATCGATAGCATAATTGTAACTCGGGAGGTTACAAGTAAGAAATGCTATTCGAATTTCTGGCTTACGACCCTCTCCAAACTTCTTTGTCCTTCTCTCCTCATCTGTGAGGATATATAGAGCATACTGTACCAATCTATTAAATTTCACTTCATAGTTTGCCACAATTTTGATTCCTTAAATCAAGTTCATGAATTCTCGTTCCCTTGCATTCCTTATTACTTGGGGTACGAATTTTTTAAAAATTCGGCCTTAAACTCCGCCAAGGCATTCTACCTCATTGCCATCCCAACCTTGTTCAACTATTCTCTACCAATTGTGAGCCATGTCTTCCAGAAGAGAGATGACATATTTAACTTGCTGGCATTCTTAGCAGTTAAGAACTTGAAAGATTCTCCATCTTCTTTATCCAAGCTTTCATCTTCTGATTATTTGGCTATCCTTTGAATCGGGGGAGATTAAATCGTAGAAATCTTGCCAGAACTTTATTCTCTAAATCATTGTTTGTTTGCATTTTTTGTGTGATTCCCATAGGCGAATGTTGTTGAAAGTATTGCATAAATTGTTGCCACATTTCGAACATTGTTCAATAAACTGGGCTACGATGGTGCTGGTCTTTGCTGTGCATTTCAAGAAACCTTGTCTTCCTCTTTAACTAGGTGTTATTTACATTAATTTCCTCAGGCGGCAGTCATCGAGGTCATCCAAGCCTTTTAGCTTGCTAGTTATTTGGTAAGTTTTCTCTTATTGTCATTGAAACATAGGTGCCCATACCACTAATCGACTTCTCATAGTATACAACATTTCATCATACTACGTGTTAAAAGAATTGCATAGTTTATATAAGCACAAATTGGAGTAATGAAAGCGATAAGATCATCATAAAGTCATATTATCATCAAAACTTTTCTGGCCGACCATCTATAGTCATTATCCCCAAAAATATACGGTTACAAATCTAAAACACTATCATCCATAGTTAAATATACTGCCTCCCTATCTGCAAATAAATGAGACAGTCCAATACTAAAGACATATATATATATATACGCATCACTATATCACTTCCATCTAGCCTATATTCAAATAAGCATTTTGATCCTACTCAGGATCCTCTTCCGGGTCTTTTTTCTTTTCCTTCTCCAAAGCATTCAAGATGTTGACATCAATTTGGAAGCGCGGTCCAAGTGGTAACACTCCTATCTTGTCCATGAGCCTCGTCGTGTTTGTCTGGACTCCAGGTCCTATCCCTTGAATCGTTTGGAGCACACCATTTATATTTTCGATTTTGACTTCTTGGATGATTTGTTTTGGCGGTATCTCCGACAACCTAAAAAATCCATTGTTGTTTTGGTTCATCTTTGGGACTCCCTACAGATTGGGCATTCCACCACCCAATATGGGACCCCTAGAAGTCCCCGATTGGTTCATCTGAAAGGCAAGCTCTGTTCTCATCTGGGGTTGTATATTTCGTTCCATATCATACATAGTATCAAAAATTCTTTTCATATTTTCTTCATATTGACTTTGTAAGTCCCTCATTAATCGGGTGATATACATCTAATTATGTGTTTCGTGCTCCCTTGGAGTCATCATACAATGTTGATACTCGTTTTTCAAATTTTGAAGTTCATTTTAGACCCAAGACTCATACTCGTTTTGATATTGGTATTGCGCGTAATATGCATGTTGCCAACTTAGTATTTCCTGATTTTTCACCTCAATGGCCAACTCTACTTCCAAATGTCTGATTGAAAGGATTTCCGAACCGCACCCATTAGAGCTATTTCTAGATTTATTCCCTTCCTTTATTTTTTCCTTTCCTTTGTCCATTTGTCCTATATTCTCATTATATATAAAAAAACATAATAATAATAATAAGATAAATCGAGGTAAAATAGCAAAATTAAACATCAAAATCCATTCATATTCGTAAACCGAACAAGACCCCAATGATCTTTTTTCGACGTAGCTCAGGTTTCCTACCCAAGCTCTGATACCACTCTGTAGGGCCTCAACCCAAAGCATCCACCCTGGATCAAGGTGCTACTGGGCAAGAGGGAAAACAATAAGATTAAATCATAATAAAGTTGTACTAGTATATAATATACACTCCTAAAGTCAGGCTTAAATTCTCGTCACATATAAATGTCTTTAATACAAACATAGATTAATACATAAGCCAAATTTGGCACCTAGTGGAATCCATCATCTCTTAAATAGCAAAACAAAGAAATAAGTATATTGATTCTCATTCTAACTCGTGAAAACATTTACAACTTACCCTGCATGTATAAAGGAGAAAATCATAAGTCTAAATGACTTAGTGAGAATCTTATAGAATTAGAGTAAGGCAAAACTTAAGTACAAAATATGAAAATGATGATAAAAAGATAAGAGTGGCAAAAGAAATTCCATTCTAATCATAACAGAATGATAAACATGCCAAATGAACAACTATTAAATATAGATTGGCTCAATTTATCATCAACAGAACTAGTTATTTGGTAGGTATCCCACCTTATCTATCCACAAAATACAATATAGCACAATTTCTTATTCCTCTATTTCACTCTCGAGTGATCGCTCATAGGGGAACAAATTTAACAAAACAAACAAAGTTGACCTCGTGTCAACAAACCGACTTAAAGAACGTCCATCTCCAGACGAACTTAAGATCGAGTCCACCTATAGAATTCATATGGGAGACTATCCATCATCGGCCTGCTGCCATCTGACTATCTTTCCGATGGCTCTAGGGCCTAATGATATCCATCATCATAAGTTTAAAGTGAATCAATAATCATAATTGCAAATTTTGGAATCCAACAGTTGAATGAACAAATTCAGAGATATAAAAACTCCTAACCGGATCACAGGATTTATCAATCATGATCAGAAATATTCCATTAAACAAAAACATGATAGATAAGAGACATGAGTATGAAAAGGAGAAAGAAAATAAAGAAAATGGGGACCAGAGTGGGCACTGCTGCACTGGATTTGGGCACTTAAGAGCCCAGATTGCATAAATATTTTAGGGCTTACTGGACTAGATGCGATCGCACCAAGAAAATACCAGAAGAAAAACTTTTGCTTCTAGCTAGATGTTAGGGCACCCATATGGGCACTTGATTGCCGAGATATTTTTTTTTTTTAATCAAGGAGATAAATATTGGTCCAAAATTTAATGTCAGGGGAAATAATCACAAGAATAGGTAAGGAGGAAAGTGCCTAAAATTCTCACCGTAAATCTTCAAAGTTTATCAATACTGGTTGTTTCCCAAATTTATCATCTAAATTATGTAAAATTAGCTTAGTTAACTAAATCAATACTTAATTATAATATAAGGACTCCTAACAAAATTCTCAGCTCAAGGTTTACAATTTACCAAGTTAGATTCAAGCATTTTTCTACATCAAAGTTCCTCTATCCTAATGGCTTTCTTTCACTTCCCAATTCTTATGGAGATTTGTAAGTGTTAGAAAATAAATAATGATGGGAGAAAAGAGAGAAGAGTGGCCGGATTGGGGGGGAAGGGGGTAAGGGGGGAAGAATTTGGGGGATTTTTGTAAAAGTTGTAATTATGCACATGTGCCCCTTTTTATAGGCAAAAATATTTACATACATTCTTGGAAAAATTATATTTTTAGTCCTTTAACTCTACCATATTTTGCTTTTGGTCCTATATGTATTGACTCAACAATTTTGGTCCTGCAAGTATTAATAATTTGCAATTTGTGCCTCATTTTTGCAATTTTAGTCCTTTATGTTGTAATGATTATGTAGCTTTACTTCTATGAGTGGGACTAAAATTACAAAAAAGGGTACAAATTGTAAATTATTACTACTTACAGGACTAAAATTATTGAGTCAATACATACAGGACTAAAAGTAAAAAGTGATATAGTTACAGGACTAAAAATATAATTTTCTCTTCATTCATCTATATAGCATAGGCAACATATATATGTAGATGATTGTATACTTCTATCATGAAAAATCTATACAAGATATTACCTAAGATTTTGTAGCTTCTTAAGACTTACACTATCCTATAATTCCACATAGCACATGCAAAATTTAGGCATAGAGTTGTGGCATTAAACGCAAGATTGCAAATTGCATACACACACACACACACATATATATATGTTTAAAAATATGGATATATTTTGAGTGCATGTGTGTATAATTTTCAAGAGTCTTTTATGCTAGTTTTAATGAAATCTATATTCACGTATCACCCCCCTCCCCCTTTTGGTACTAGGAGAATATTACCATTGGCTACACTATATTTGATTGCAAATTGTTTTGGAAAGATTTCAATATTTGTGAAAATTTTAACAATCTTCCTCCATACTTAGCCAATTTCAAGAAAAGAACAGAGAAAATTTTTGTGTTGAGGTTTTCTTGTGTTTTAGAAATGTATGGTATACTTAAAGATTTGACGATAAATTTTGAAATTCAATAAAAGAAGATTTTAAAAATCATATAGAAATATTTTAAATCGGACGTCAAAATACTGGGAGTGAATTTAAAGAAATTTTTAGGGTATTATAATTCTGATACTCATTGCATACAAGAGATAGAATTTGATGAATCCACGACTCAAATGATCTTGGGCTTGTGAATGAGGATGATTTTTGAGTGCTTTTGGTTTTTCAACCCTATTGAAAATTATGGTATAGAGTTTGAGATTGCATTGATCTTCAACAACAAGGTGGAATTCAAGGATGCAATTCACTCCTTAATTGTTAAGATTAAAAGAAACATGAAGATAACAAAGAATGATGCAAGAAGAATTTATGCAAAGTGTTTGGGTGAACATGTTGTTGAAAAGTATAATGCTTGAAGCCCATTTGTGACAACACATTTCAAATTAGAGAGTACAATCCAGTGCACAAGTGTAGCAAGACATTTAGTCTTAACAAATGTGAACCCAAGTTTGTTGCCCAAGAGATTTGAAGACACATTTAGATCAGATCCATAAAGAGATGGCAAGGGATCTAGAAATGATGTGATCAAGAAAACTAGATGTAGCACATTTAAACATCAGGCATATAGGGCCAAGAGAAAGGCTCTAAATGCAATCGAGAGCAAGGCTAATGCACAACATGATCAACTATGGGACTATGCTGAGGAATTGGGAAGGAGTAATCCAGAAGCATTGTGATAATGTAAATGGTATAGACTCACATGATGGAACTAAAAGGAGGAAATTTAGCAAAATGTACGTCTACTTTGGTGCTGTATAGAAGGCATTTATGTCTGGTTTAAAACTTTTCATAGGGATGGATGGGTGCCACCTAAATAGACTATATGGTAGTGTTCTAGTAACAATAGTGTCAATTGATCCAAATAACAACTAGTGTCCCTTTGCTTATATAGCGATGTCTAGGAAAACAAAAGAGGCTTAAGAGTGGTTTCTAGAGCTATCGAAAGAAGATTTGGATATTTTAAGAGATGATACGTTGACATTCATAAGTAATAAAAAAACTATTAGTTCCAACGTTTGAAAATATATTCCTATGTGGAAAATGAAGGTCGTCTGGTTCAAAGGTTTGGCATACAAAAAAGCCTTGTTGAATGTTGCAAAAGTCACACTGAGCATAAGTTTACTTTTTAGATGAAAGAGATTGGTAAATTGGATGGAAAAGCCAAGTCATTGGTGCAAGTCATACTTTGGGACATTCTCTAAATATGACATGCTCCTGAACAACATATGTAAGTCATTTAGAAGTTGCACCTTGCAAGCAAGTGAGAAACCAGTGCTAGCAATGTTGGAATGTATGTAAGTTTATAATGAAGAGGCTTTCTAAGAATAGGGATGAGGTCATGAAAAATTGGAGTGCGAAAAGAAGAAAGTTGCTTGATAAGAACATGGACAAGTTCTTAGATTGTATCCCCATTAAAAACTGATCTTGAATGTGTTTTGAGAATGTTCCTTTTGTCTATGTCAAACTTACTACTTTTTGTCACTTGAATTCTTCATGGAATAGAGTGATCTTCCATAGAGAGTTGGATGAATTATGAAGTTAATTCTCAATGATTTAGGCAGTGAATTTGTTTTGTAATAGCGAGTTAACATTAAATGCTTTCATCAATGAAGTTAGTTCCCTTTTGTTTTTGTGGTGAAATCTATTGGTATACTTTTATGGAATTTATGGCATAATTTTGACTTTGCATATAACAAAGAAGTGAATTGGGTTTGGTTGAAATCATTTTTTTTTTTTGTTTGGCTTGTAACACAGTGTTCATCATACATTTGTTTCCGGAATTTTGCTCTATCTTCTCCAATAAGATGCATTCACACTTAACAACAATATGTTGTCTCTTAAACCACATTAGCAATAGGAGAACAAAAGCAAAGGAGGGAAAATTTGCAGAGAGAATGTTGTCCCTTTAAATCTATTAATAGTGAAAATAAGTTCACATTACCAAAATACCAAAAAACAGGGAAATTTTTCATTTGTGAAGAATAGGGCAGAGAGATGATACAACAACACAATTTAATTAAAAAAAATATTGGGCACCATTTTCATTACATAATCTAACCCTATAGAGTGTATATATAGGCAAAATTAGGAACAAGAGAATATTCTATCTAACTTTCAAACTTTTTTCCAGCATTCCGAAGAAAAATGGTTGCTTTACAAAATACGTTCAGTACAGGCACTCAAGAACAAGCCCTTTTCCAAAATATGTTCAACAGCACTATCTTTTATCATATAAACCTAAAAAGCAACAGAAAACCCACGAGCACAAGCATGCAGCCATCACATACAGCCTTTTTTTAATGAAATAATCTCCTCATCATAGCAAATCAAGAATACATGTTCTATCTCTAGGCATATGGGTGGGTCAACCCACACAAAGAAACCAGGCTATAGACCTCCTCACTCTCTTGTTTTTGAACGAACTCTAAAATGTCGCACTGGGTTGTCATTGGTGCATGAGGCTTCAGAATCACAATCCTTCCGTAGTAACAATCTGTAACCCTAGCTTCTGAAATATGGGACATGCTTCCAATTTGAGAATTTTTGGTCTCAATCACAAAAAAAAAAAAAAAAAAAAAAAAAAGAAATAGAGTAAAAGAATGACTAAGCAAAGAGAGAAGAAGAAGCCACAGCTTTTTATAAGAAATGTGAGTAGGTATAGAAAACAACAAAAGTGGCTCCTTGTTTCTCTCTTTTTTCCACCCACGTGTACCTCACATGACCAAATCTAGTTGCTAATGGTGCGTGACAATGACGCTTCATCAAAAACATAATGGAGTCGTGGGAGTATCCTTCACGTGTCAAAAAATGGAATGAAACAGACTCAAAGTGTCAGAGAAGTTTGGTCCAAAAGTGCAAACACCCTTGTTCTTTAGGACTAAAAGTGCAATTTTTGCTAAAATATAATTTGAGCCAAGAGTTGTTGGCTAAAACTTAAAAGAGTAGTGCGCTGGATAATTCTTCATCCACTTAAATTAACTATGAAATATATACTTATTTATGATTGGTTATAATATTGGAAATATCTATTAATATTTATCTACCTATCTATATAGTAATGTATATAGGGGATTGGTCAATGGCTCAAACTAAACCAATTTTTATCAAATCCTAAATTTTTAGAATTTTGAATTATTTTTATTAAGTGAAAATTAACTCTTCTTTAAGAAAGGCCATGGGTTTAGTCCCCCAGAATTATGGTTTTGAGTTTTTTACGTTAAGTAGAAAATTCCTCTTTAAGTGGAGTCCTCACTTACCTAAAATAAATTTCTTATAGAGCATATAATTATATAATTGATAGAGTAATTCTTTGTCACAAGATTGATGAATAATGCAAATAACACGATCTTCATATTTTCTATTACACTTATGCATATACTTATTATGCAATTTATCAACATGTACCTTTACATTCACTATACATTTTGTTTAATAAGAATCTTTTTGGAACCATTCCTGTATAAGTAAAAAATAAAATATTAGATGATGAAAGTTAAATCAAGAAGGTTAATTGAAATTAGGAATTATATTAAATTATTTATACATTTGTATTTGTTTAAGAAATTCATGATAGATTAATATACTTTTATATACTGAGTTCAACATTAAAACTTTATTTATACTTTTTTTTTAATGATTATTTAACATAACAAATATGTCATTGACAATTTCAAAGTGATAAAGAAACTTCCAAAAAAAATATCTTATGCTGCGAGAAAAGGGAAGGTCAAATAATATTTTATTTTAAATAAATAAACAAATCTCACAAGTGCTAAAAGAATATTAAAATATCCAAACGAGATATCTTAGAAATTACAACATATAGAAATATCATTTGTAAGGGTTATGCTTATGTGAGTGCAAAGGATATTGGTGACTTTTAAGGTCTTTTATCTAGATATTTTATTTTTTCTTTACTCCTTATTTAAATGAAAATTTACCCTTCTTAAATGGTGAGTCTTGCTTTCTAGAGAAAAGTAGCCAAAAAGTTGATCAAAGGACAAACGTGGTACAAATTTATTAGTTTAAGGACTTTAAAGTGAAAAATAAAACATGAAAGACTAAAGTGAGAAAAATAAAAATATTAGAAACTATCAATGACATTTATCCTAATATATCAATGTAAAATATAATATAGACTGAGCCTATTAATAGTTTTTAAAGTATAAAACGATCAAAATTTTTGTGATAACCTCCACATTATTTTTTTGAGAGATGATTCATTACATCACAGCAGCTTCATCACATCATTAAATTAAGTAACAACTATGTCACAACTCGATATCATATACAGGAACTAACAAACAATAAAATAAGCCTATTATTCAGGTGAAAAACATATTCGAACACCTTACCTCTCGATTATTAAGGAGGTCTAATGAAAACTTTACATTTTATAAAATTATTAGCTTATTTATTATATTAAATGTATAATCTAACAATCAATTTAATAAAAAAACTTTATTATGTCTTTTTAATAGTATTTATCTAGTTTATAAATTTAAGGTAGCAATTCTTAAGGCTCCAATACATATTTAATTAAACAAATATCTTTTAAACTTAATCATCTTCACTTTTAGGTGATAAATTTCATTTTGTTTTCTCTCTATAGGAGAGCTTTTTTCTCTCTATAGGAGAGCCCTTCCTTTTCTCAAGAAAAAACCCTAGCCGTCCATGCAAACCCTAATCCCAGTTTCAACCTCGCCTTCACACCACGATCGTTGCCTCTCGAATTACGCATCCTCTGGCGGATTGGCTTAGGAGATCCTTCATACGTGATGCTTGCGCCTTGAGTATTACCCTTGCAGCGCCAGAACCCTATTGTCCTCGTGGTACCCATGCAACGCCTGCCCTTTTGACGCTTCCATCCTTCATGGCGGCAACGCTATACCAGGGGAGTTTTCTTTTTTAATTCTATTTTCTTGTTATCGCCTGTCTTTTCTTGGCTTTTCCTTTTCGTTATTTTTTTCCTTCCTTGCCTTTGTTTTCAATTTGCGTTTTTTTT
>JACFYI010002542.1:14862-38890 GCA_014898755.1 Handroanthus guayacan
TTCTTGGAACGAAGACAAAGTCCGACAATTGTTGTGGGAGGTGGATGCAGTGAGAGTTCTTAGCACGCCGATTTTTCGTTCGATGGGCGACAACCAACTGATATGGAAATTTACAAACCACGGCAACTTTTCAGTCAGGAGCTGCTATTATGCCGGCCTTGATGGCCTCCAAACACCTCCTCCTGAACACTGCTCTGCGCGAAATTACTCAAGACTGGATAGCTGGACCACCCTCTGGTCTATTCGGGCACCGAATAAAGTTAAAAATTTTATGTGGAGGGTCGTCTGGGATATCATCCCCACCAAAGACCAGCTGTATAACCGCCGCTTAGTGGATTCGCCAGAATGCCCAGTGTGTTGGAAATGGAAAGAAACGACTTATCATGCGCTAATCTCATGCTCGTTTGCAAAACAGGTTTGGAGTGCATCTGGATTGAATTTGGATCCCTCATCTTTACAAGACCAAGGCCCCCTGCACTGGGTTTGGGAGGTTCGGAAGACAATGGATGCAGCTGACTTTGCCCTATTTGCGATCATTTGTAGGGAGATCTGGCTAAACCGAAATCGACGAGTGTTCTCCACACACCCCCGGCCTGCTTGCGAGGTTGCTACCTGGGCGAATAACTGGTATCGTGAATTATTGGGACTGGCGCATGCACCTAGCGAGCCGATGGTTACTTGTCGGGAGACCACTGTGACTTGATTTCCTCTTTGCATCTCCCTGTCTTGTTGGCTTTTGCTGTGATTTTATGCCTTCCTGATTGTTGAACCTTTTTGCTCTATGAATATAGCTTGTTTTTCAAAAAAAAAAAAAAAGACTTAATCATCTTCAAGTAACGTTTCTCTTTTTTATGTTAAAATAGTAATTTTATTCCAAGATATTATCTATTTACCTATTTACCTATCACAAGAGTAACAAATAAAAATACAAAATAAATTATATTAATTATTAATTTTTCAGTGCATTGCACCGTGCACATGCTAATATATATAGACATAGATGATGAGGGCAAAGTAAAACAAAACTAATTAAAAGTGAATAGAAGAATTCGTCTTCCTCTTGTGTATCAGGCGAAAGCCATGGCCTATTCCATAGTGAAGTAGAATCATGACATGATCACAAGATAAAGAACGAAAATGGAACTAATTCGGACAAAAATATGAAGAGAAAAATCTATACAACGACTTTTTCTTACTAAAAGATACTCTTACCTTGGCTAAATATGAACCTGTATAATCCTAATGGGATCAAATCCATCAGTAAGCCACGCTTTAAAATGCCAAGCACAAGGATAAAAATATTAGGAAGAAGAACAACAGCCATCCTGGAACTTGGAGATTCCTTAGTACCATCGACGAACATCTGTAATGCTGATGTGAAAGCGACAATGGTAAAATAAAGAGCCAAGTAGAGTGTTGCTAATCCAACATGCAATTTTGCTGGTAATGACTCGAGAAAATCATCTTCTTGGAAACGTGAGGTTAGGATGGACAAAAACATCAGAGTAGACAATATTGACAAATAGAATGCTCCGCCATCACCAAACTGAAAATATGTGAACAGACCTCTTTTCACGAGGAGAGGAATCCCTGTTTCATCATTGTATCCTCCTGGTGCAGTAAATGCAGCAGCGAAAGCCACCGTGATGATTAAAGTTGCCACGAGCATTAAAGAATTTGCTGTGTCCTTCATCCATGTTTTGCCCTCTTCTAATAATTCCTGGTGATTCTTGGAAAATAATTCTCTTGGTGTGTACCCGTCTGAATTTTTCATCTCAAGATAATCAGGAGGTACAATTCTCTCCACTTCCTGTAGCGATTAATGTATTAACATTCTGAAAGAACTCAAAAAAAATTTCACTAGAGAAAGAGATATGTATATATATATATATGCAAGGTTCAAACTCAAAATAAATGTAGAGTTTTTTGCAATAGTAAAACAACACAGTTAAAATGTCAAATTACCCACTTCTCCTCCACAACCCTTTTTATCTCCAAGAATCCCCTTGTATTATTTGGTAAAATTCGCTTGTTTTCAAATGTCATATCTATAGATTACACACACACACACATATGCGTAGACACGTAAATACATATGATTACGATCTGCCACTCTTTGACCCTACGAACCCAAGGTGGCCAGGGCAACATTTGACTAGACTGGCAATTAGGCCACTAGGCGACGGTCAGATGTGGCCACCCACGGCGACAACAAAATTGCCCGCCTCGGCCATGAAGGTAAACTCGTAAATATATATGAACTGGATATCAGTGAGTATTTCAAAATTCAAGAAATACCGTATTCTTGCCAATTAAAGAAATATATGGGAAAAGCTGCAATTCAAAATTTCACAAGCCCTTCTCTTTCTTTTTTTTTTTGTTTATTTATTTTTATTTTTTTCCCTTCTTTTTTTGGCAAAATGCTCAAATATTAACAACAAGAACAGAAATATTCTTGTTCCAATTCTTACCTTAAACCAAATTAGCTGTAAACGCATTTGAAGAGCTGGTCCATATACAATGTTTCTTCGTTGGGGATGTGCTAATTCTCCTGCTAAATGCAAAATATTGTTACCCTTGGGATCTATTTGTTTTGTAATGAAATCTTTCATAATTCCTATTCGGTGAACAAGACTAAACACGATCTCTTGTCGATACAATACAGCGATGTGGAATATACTACGTCCTTCTTCGTCAAATTTAAATAGGAGATCAGGATCACTACGAGCAAGCATAATTATAAGCCCAACATTCCCTACTTTTGCTGCATCATGAAGAATTGGGCACTTATTGATTAGCTCAACTGCATAAGTCTCTTCCGATCTTTGAATGTCGTCCCACAACACCTTTGCCAATAATCCAGCTCTTTTTCGCATTAAAAGTTCCTCAAAAATCTTTGTCACCCCTAAGATAAATCAGTAGTGACATAAAAAAGTCATGTTGTGTATCATATATCACCTCAAATTAAAGGAGAAATATTTTCAATGTTTGCATTTCAGGTATCTGAAGTTAAGACTAGTGCTTTGATGCAAGCAACTAATATTAAACAACTTTGCTATCATCTAAACATTGGATGGAGAAATGAGTAATATTTTCTATGGCCCTTACAAGAAGAGTAGGGAGCACCAGCAGACATGGTCTTCAGTCTTTCCAAAATTGCTTCTTGCTTAGCACTGGTGTTTGATATTTTTTGTCGAGCTAATAGATGCAAAGCTATTCCTTTTTCATGCGTCATCGCAGCAAGAGATTTATTCTCTCTCAATATTCTTAACGCCACATCTGCATATGACAAACTTACAAATTATGAATGATATGCAAAAAAATAAATAAAAGAAAATAAAATGAAATAAAGAAAAAAAAGCAAAGAAGGGAAAACTCATGTGCCATGGTTCGCAGGAATGGTCGTGGGGGCCGGAACAGAGACTATTGTTCTAGTTCCATTGCAATATTTTTTAATTTATATTACTAATAATTAAAAAAAAAAACTACTAAAAATATTAACAATACAAAAATGTCAGGTATCAAAACTTAGCCTAGGCAAGTAATAAAGTGGTATAATTGATCAATTAATTTTTAATAATAATTCAATTTTAAAATCGTTTTAAACTCAATGTCATAAATATATATATATATATATTTTTACCACACACCCATTAATTTTCTAATATATTTAAATTAAATAATATAAACACCTAATTAATATGATAATAAATAATGCAATTATGATTTTACCAAATCTTTTCCCCTTCCTCCTTCCCCCTTCCCCTTTTGATTCTCTTCTCCTTCCCGTCTTTCCGTACTCTTCCCTGCTTTATTTATTTTTTATTTTTTTCCTTATCATTTTCGGCTTTCATCTTCTTCTCTTTCTCCCCTTCTTTTCCTGTTCTTCTTGTTCTTCTGGTTTTTCACTCTCAACCTCTATTGACAGCGGCGGTGGAATCGCTGTCATTAGCTACATTCTCTGCCGTTTGTCATTCTCATACCTAAAGTCCTTCACCAAACGGTGATTTTTCACCTTTTGCGCTCCGTTATGCCGACTTAAGCTCCGATAAATCGGATGAAGGTGCCATTTTGGCCGATTTATAGGCTCCAGAACGGCCTTGTCAATCTCAAATCATTTATTCCCGGAACAGCAGAACGCTCACTGCCATTCCGGTTCCAACACAGCCGTTCCGGCGAACCATCCAAGTTTAACAGTTTTCAAAGTTTGAGCTTTCTGAATCAAATGGAAAGAGAGAAAACAGAGTATCATACCATACATTTTACTGTCTATAGCAACATAGATAATATCAAACCACTGTTTGGTTTGCAATTGTTTAAGACAAGTGAATTTATAAAGATATGAAACCATGTCCTTATTTCCGTGTCTAGTCGCAATGTAAAGAGGTGTCTTCTCATCCTTGTCGCACATAGTGACCAGACAATCACTTTTTTCTCTCATTACAACCGCCATTTCTACTATCCCTACTGCTGCTGCATAAAATAATGCTGTCTGGCCATACTCATTTTGCAACGCTACCTCATTTGGAGTCATCAGTTGGACTAGTTCTCTAACGAATTTCTTCTGTTTCATGGCAACAGCTATATGAAGAGCCCTTTCACCTCTTTCTGTTATTTTAGCACGAACCACATCACGATCTTGCCGCACGAGAATTTCAGCAGCTTGCCAATCACCTTTCATAGCAGCTTTATACATTAATTTGTGAAATTTCGACCGAACTCCTATTGATCTATTCCCTGCTGGAAAACATTTTTCACACAATGACCAATGTGATAGTTTGTGGAGTATAAAGAAAAGCATAAATAAAGAAGAACAAGTTCGGGCAACCAATTTCATGAGTTATTACAAATTACATTAAAATATGAACGTTTGAAGTGGGCAACATAGATTCAGATTGTGTAAACGATCGGTACTTGGTCAAAATATGTCTTCCTACTGAAAGACCTGCTACATGATCATGATATAGATTACCTTTCCAAGTTTGATCTTCATTACCTTCTTCTTGTGGTTGACGCGCAGTTGGAGTACTGGAAACTTCAGCAGATTCACTATTTGATTTATCGGTATCAATTTCGTTGTTTCGCTCGATATCGATCTGCCATTTCTGGCCATCGCCCCTGCCATCCATCCAGCTCCTTGGCGGCTGATCCGTGAAAATTCTCTTATTGACAATTGTCAGTTTCTCTGTGATTGTGTAAATATGCTATGTGTGTGTGTGTGTACAGAATCACGCACGGAGAGGTATTGATTTCTTGTTAAATTAATTAACCAGTCGCTCAACAGATCTCAACAAACTTCAATTTGTGGTTTATGCATTAATGATGCTAGAAAAATGGATTATGACGAGTTGCGAACAGCTAATAAGCTTCACACCATTTAATTTCTTCGTAGGATATTCTATTTTAAAACAATGTTTCATGTCCCATTTTATATCACAAACACATACCAAGTATATTAAAGATTTTCTTATAAATACACAGAAGTATATGGATGCTATGCACTTGGCATGAATCCGTATAATAAAAATATGTTATGAAACATAAATTGAAATAGGAATCAATCAAAGTGTTCATTTTTCCAATTAAGCCATCCAAATTGGAATTAAAGATATTATTACTTGTTGACTAGAAATAAGCAATGTCACAGCAGATATCAACAAACTTCAATTTGTCTTTTTATGGATTCGTGATGTTAGAATAATTTCCCCAATTAAGCTATCTAATTGCAACTAAAAGTATTAGTTAAACTCTTGTTGACTTGAAATAACCAATGGCATAGCAGATCTCAAACAAGCTTCAGTTTATTTTATTATGCGTTACTGGCGTTAAATAAATGGGTTAGAGTCAATTGCATATTACCTACTATGTTATTTTGAAATAGCACATAATATAAAAAATAGCTACTAAACCCCTTGTGATTTTAAAAAAGCTGCATATTGAAGCTCTTAGTGCAAGTTTGGATGGTAATAATGCTGTATAATCAATATTTTACCCGACAGTGTATCAAATTCTCCTCCTCTTACCGCTCGTCGTCACCTTTAGTTTTCTAGGGAAAACAAAAAGAAAGAAAATAAAAGCTCAAATGGCAGAGTCGGCACCAACAAATCAAGGAAGCATATTTTACAGAGGCCATTGCTTGAGCAATTGAGCTTCTCGTTGTTCGCCCTTCCACAAATATATGAATGTGCCTCTTTGCATATAAACATACGCATATATGTATATATGGAAGTTTCTCCTCTCCCAACCCAAATGCAAGGATAGAAGAAAAATGAGGCAAGTATTTTCATGGATGTTTAACAATTCAAAAATCCGAAAATTCAAGCACTAAAACCCAACTGTAAACAATTGGCGAGCATTTGGCCAAATTTAATCATTCCCAAGTAAAGAGTAAAATCTCCTCCTCTTCTTCTTCTCTCTTTTTTTTTCCTTTCTCTTTTTTCCTTTTTTTTTTTTATGGGTGTAAAAAGTAATTAACTCCTCCAATGACTAGAAAGTGTCTGCAATTTTTTGGAAATTGTGAGATTTAGAGTGCAACAAGATTTAGGGTTCTTCAATTTTTTTATTTTCCCCAATTTGGAAGTCTAGATTGAATGAAACATTAAGTCAAAACCTACATATATTTACAAGGGTATTTTAGACATTACACTAATTTTTTAATGCTTGAGCTAGCTTGGGGCATGTGTGCAACCTTCAAAATCATGAGAGATTTAGTCGCAATTTTTTACACCACAGGGGTCTCTTTGCCATTTTGAAATAACACAAGGGATTAATATGCAATTCACTCAAGTGGATTATGGTGAGTTGTGTACTAGTGCCAACATCACATATTTAATTACACAGCTAAGCCATCCAAATGCAATGGTATTGTTTACCAAAATTTGAGAAGAAAAAAAAAATTAATAAATAAATAAATAAATAAATAAAGAGAAAAATAAAAAATGTAAGGCATTCTATGAAACTCTTGTTTGACTTGCATTTACTGGTGGCACTACAGGTCTCAACAAACCTTAGTTTGTCCTTTTTCCTTTTGATAAGTCTTTAGTTTGTCTTTTTTATGGGTGTCTCAAGAAATGTTTTCCATTTTCTTCCTTTTTATCAAGGGAGCAAAGATGTGCACTCTTCACGTTTGCATGGATTTCTTCTCCATCTGCATGGCTGTTCTACATTACTTCTTAAACGCTACTTTGTATACTACGTTTTTTGTTCGTATGTTAATCAAGTCTATTAGTTTAACAGTCATATAGGAAGACCGTTAAATCCCTTAAGCTTTCTTGACGTTCATTCATTGTCCAACGGTCAAGTTAGTTAACAAGGCAAGTTATCCTCTGTTATTGAATTAGGGCTGAGCATGTAACTATAAAGGATAATTACCTCTATAGTTCCTGAGGTTTACCATAATTACCAAAATACTACCTGATGTTTGGATAATTGTCATTATACTCTCTAGTGTACAGTGCAATTAATGCATACTTACAATTTCATTTCCTGAATATATATATAATTACAATTAAACCCTTTAAATAACAAATAATTTTACAATTAGATCTCTTTATCTAGTGAGTGTCCTTATAATATTTAGCGCCAATATTTTGTACTGGCAAGGGACTGGAGTTGGAATTTTATCTTAGTGAATTGGGCTGATTCTGGAAGCCTCTTTCCCTTAGGGTTGTTAATTCATGTGATGTTGCCTAATCTCATGTACCTCTCTTGGGCCAATTCGTGGGCTGCTAATGGGGATAATTACACATCTTGGGCTGGCTATTCATGTGCACATGCCAAGTTCAGTTTGATTGTTTGACCTGAGCACTTGGCTGCAACGTGGACTGCTACTCTTTGGGCCTAGCTAGGTTTTGGGATGGTAATTCATTTGCTGCTTCCCCACTTTATTGCTTCTATCCTAGTGGACTCTCAGGCTACCGAAATGGGATATTGAGCTACAGCGCAATGTTGAGCTCGATTAAGACTGCTCCTTGGACGATTTTGAATCTGTACGCATATAAAGGCATAGGACAAGAATATACTTGTATAGTTTTTCTTATTCTTGATGCAAAATGTAAAATCTACATTGTATGGGGAAGCAGTCCTCCCTTGTTTACAGTTTTGTTCAGAAATTACAAATGTATAGGCGGTTAGCACCCCTTGTTTATAATTATGCAGTTGATTAATAAAATTTTAGAATTGCGCGTGACTTGATCCTGGAAGGTAGTTTTGTCTCTTGATACGCAGACATTGTGGATAAAACCTTTTATCAATCCCAAACTTAGGCACTCGTTCCCTTTAAATAATAATAAAAAAAAGTATCCAAATCTTAGGAGGTGTAATGATAATTATCCAAAGATAAAGGGTTATCTTAGCCATCATAGTAAACCTCAGGGGGTGTTGAGGTAATCATCCCTAGCTATAAATACAAGCTTTTGGCCACCTCTGTACTACACTTTCATTATTCATTCCACTCTCCTGCAATAAAGTTGTTTGTTTACTTCATTTTCTCCCCATTATCTCTACAAAAAAGCAGTTAACTTGGTGTCACCAACAAAGAAATAATTTTTTATTATGTTATGTGTTGATTTTTCTTTCTCTCTCTCTCTCTCTCTCTCTCTCTCTCTCTCTCTCTCTTTTAATTTTGAAAAAAAACGAATTTTGCCTTTGCTCTCTTTTAACTAGCCTCCTGTAGATGGGAGTTTACATGTCTATTAATATACCTTTTAAATGTACATTAAATACATTTATGCAGTCAGATTTTTTAATTATTTTTCTATATAATTCAAATGTGTATCTTTAAGTGACCTTTGCCTCTTCTGGTATCAGGATTGGGGAATCTTCTTCATTAAGTTGTTTCTTCTTTTGGAACTTCCGGATATTAGATCTTGGGCCTTAATTCCCTAGTTTTTGTTAATAAGTTGGGTCTTATCTGATAGGATAACACTACTCCTCCTCAAAGTCCGGCTTTCTAGAAGGGGCTAAGCTAAGGACCTTCAAAGCTGAGCTAAGAGCCATTAGATCCGAGGTACAAACATATCGTTGACATATTTCTTGTTTGCACTAATTATAGATCTATGGGACGATATACGATGTAGGATAATGATGTTCTTTAGTTCGTACCAATTGGTTGTTAATGCCATTTTGCTATTGATTGCACCAATCGGTCATCAGCACCTTTTGGCGGTTTATTGGGCCACTTGGCATTTAAACGATGCCATAATGCAGCTCGACTTAAGATATAGGTCAATATCTCTTAAAATATAGGAGCTATTTTGGTCTCCAATTTAAAAGAAGACAACAGGGGTGTAGATGTAGCTCATTTCAGGGAGATTCATCGGGCTACTGAATTAGATGATAACTCCATTTTAGAAAATCCTGACTCAGTTGAAAAATATAAAGAAAGTGAAAATCCTGCTTCAGCTTTATCCAATCCTGGTAGTCCATCTTAAAATAGGTCATTTTTTCTAACAATGTTAATTGAAAGAGAACTTATTATGTTTAGAAACAAGTCATGTTCCAACTTTCATTAAAAGGGCATACCTCTTTATAGAATAAGGTCAGATTTTCCTAAAGGGAATAGTTAAGAAATGAATCTTTTGTTTCTTAAGGAGAATCTCCTTTCGTTCTTAAGCCAATCCCATACACTTTTTTCTAAAGAGAATTCGTGTGTGTGTGTGTTATACTTCAATTCACTACAAGAAAAAAGTATATTAGTGAGGGGTTTTTTAGCGGGGGTTGTAGTGAACCCCTGCTAAATGTATTATTTTGTGGGGATTTAATAACCCCCACAATATAAAACGTAAACAGTGGGGGGTTCTAAGTAATTCGTAGCGGTTTAACCCCTTGAATAATTATATATATATTTTTAAAATTTTGTAGTATTATGTAATAAAAAGTGCCTTATATCTGCAAGGGTTTTAAAGCCCCATTAATTGTGACATACACGGTTTTTAAATTTTAGTGCTAAAATCTACTTTTCCCAAATCTCTGAATAACTTTTCCCTCTCTCTCTCCTGCCACACACCAATTTCTTCCCAAAATTTTTTCTTCTCCTTTCCCTTTTCTTTTCTCTACCCTCAAAGAGCATAATTTCTTCTCCAATTTTTTCTCTTTTCTCCACCCCTCTCACTCACGAAAAGAACGTACCATTTTTGGTGATTTTCTTCAAAGCGCTGCTCTAACTCCCTGCAATGTCGAAATCAAGCATCTCACTTCTTTTGGCGGTTTTCTTCGAAGCCCAACCCTAACACCTTCTTTCGTGGATTTTCTTAGTAGTAGATCTGATATTCGAAAACAAGGTATGTTTGGTGTTGTTTGAGTTTGAATGTATGTTTGCAATTGATATTTCTATTTTTTATTGTGTGTAGGTGTGTGTTTAATTGATACTTCATTTTCTAAGATTTGTGAACGTGTATATGTGTGTGTTTTGAGAATGGGATAGAATCTTCACTAATTGTTACTTCACTTTGCATTTTTGGAGACCTGTAATCATTGTGTTTTATAATCATTTATTGTTATGTAGGTAGTATTAATTGTTAAACATTCATATTGTTGAGTTCGTGAATGCTGTAAAGGGAACCCAAAAATCACACATGCTATTAGGTTTGTTTTTGCCACATATGAGCAGAATGTACATGTTAATGGGCTTTGTCTTTGTATAAATCTTTGTCCTATTTTATCTTAATGCTTGTTAATACCGGACTTTGGACTCTGATGTGATGGTGACTTTGGAAAAAGTGATATATTGGACAATGCATGAAATAGTCACAAAAATCACAACATTGCGCACTTGAAAGTTGAGACAACGAGATATATTTACTTGAGACAATATGGCGCCCAGTGCTGAGTTTAACATCTTAATGTATCTATTTTTTTTAGCTCCAAACATCATAGAGGATCTAGATACAAGTGCATGGTTCATGTAGAATGCCTTAAGATCACGGATGTCCAGGAATCTCTATAATATAACATATTTTATCTTCAAGTAACATTGGTTGAGAATATGTAATGGCAGATGAACAAAGGAAGAATAGAGTTTGTCATAATTTAATGATATCTGGTGTGTTTGTGTGTGTTGGTACTAGTGAATGCCATGAAAGAGACAATTCTGGACATGATTTGAGCTAACTATCATTCCTAGATAATGCAGCATTATTCTCTTCTCGATGGTGGCAGCAAGTCTTGGAAATACTAGATCTAGAACATATGCCTAATTAAAAGATGATCCTACCCCTATCTGAACCAAGGAATTATACTTATACATACACATGCAAATAAGAAACTAACTTAAATGTGGCCTTGTATTTGTATAATAAACTGCTTACTTGTCAAACAAAAGATTCCCATCATGTCTGTCCTTTGGTTGAAGCAAGAGGCTACCAACTCCATATCCAGCACTATTGATGAGGAAATTCTCATGAGCAGCTTCAAAACTCAGGGAGCCTATGGGCCCAAAGTCCTATTGGAAAATCTCATAAAGACCACCATCAATGGTCTCACTGAAACAACACTTACGAACTATTAAAGTTTTAATAGTAAATTGTCATCCCTAGTTTGTTGTTCTTTACTATTATCACAATTTACTTTTCATTTAATTTTTCTTTACTTTTCTATTATTTTATTGTTTTTTAACTTTTTTTCCTAGTGAGTCTCACTTAAATGTGATTGTGGCAGGTCAACCATTATCATTGTAATTTTCTTCAGTGGTACTTTCTATAGAAGCAGGGGAATCTTCTCATATCATCGGTGAGTATTTATGTTTGTTTATAAATAATAGTTGTGTTTTATTAGTTTACATGATAATATTTTAGATTTGAACTTTTTCTTACTTTGTACTTTTTGAATCTAGATATTCTTTATAATGTCGATTGATAAGTCTTGGATTGCAAAACCACGCAACACCACTGAGTACTTGGATGGGTTGGATAAGTTTTTAGACTTTGCATTTGCAAATGGTAGTGTTGGAGATGCAATTAAATGCCCTTGTCGAAAGTGTGGGTTTATTAAATGGCAAAAAAAATATGTAGTACATGATCATTTGATTTGCAAGCGTTTTCCAAGAATTTACAAAATTTGGACTTTTCATGGTGAAAAAATAGCACAACACCCTTCTACAAGCATAAATGTCGTGCAAGAGGCAATTGAACCTAATAATCCTATAAAAACGATGATCCATGAGTGTTTGGGCTTTCAAAACAACTTGCCACTGAGTTTAACACATCACAACAATATATTGATACAGATGCAATTTTGAAGGATGAATCTAATGAAGATCTCGAAGACTTTTATGAGTTACTCAGAGATAGAAATGAAGAATTATATCAAGGGTGTAAAAAATACTCAAAGTTAGAATTTTTGGTAAAATCATACCACATAAAGTGCCTGTATAGAGTGAGTGACAAGGCAATGACTATGATATTAGAGTTGTTGAAAGATGCCTTTGAGAATGCTAAGATTCCAAATTCATTTTATGATGCCAACATGCCAAGAAAATTATTAACAAACTTGGCCTTGGATATACTCAAATACATACATGTTCGAACAATTGTATGTTATATTGGGGAGAAGATGCTGAAAGGGAAGAATGCAAGAGTTGCCAAACCTCTATATGGAAGTCAAATACACAAGGGCATAGAGATGATACATCCGCACGTGATAAGAAGAAAAAGAAAAAGCCTGCAAAGATTCTGGGTTGTTTTCCATTGAAACCGAGGCTACAAAGATTATTTATGTGTTCTAAGACTGCGACGGAAATGAGGTGGCATTCTTTGGAGAATAATAAATATGGATTGATTAGGCACCCAAAAGATGCTGAAGCATGGAAAAGTTTTAACAGAATGCACCCTGATTTTGCTTTGGATCCTCGTAATATTCGCTTGGCTTAGCTATTGATGGTTTCAATCCTTTTGAAACCATGAGTACTAACTATAGCATTTGGCCAGTGATTCTAATTCCATATAATCTTCCTCCTTGGATGTGTATGAAACAATCATCCTTTATTCTTTCTATGATCATTCTAGGTTCGCGGATGCCTGGCAATAGCATAGATGTGTACTTACAGCCTCTTATCAAAGAGTTGAATGAGTTATGGAGTGAAGATGTGGAAACTTTTGACTCCTCACTGAATGAAATGTTTAGAATGCGAGTAGTTCTTTTATGGACAATTACCGACTTTCCTGGCCTTGGAATAGTGCCTGGCTGGAATACATATATTGGCCTTGCTTGCTCGACTTGTAACTTTGATGCAAAGCCTTGTCAACTTCCTTTTAGTAGGAAGTGGTGCTTTATGAGCCATAGACATTTCTTGACAAGAAACCATTAGTTCAGATTAAATCAGGTTCGCTTTAATGGTAATACGGAGGAAAGAAATCCATCTCTTAGATTATCAGGCTTTGACATTTTGAAACAAGTGGAAAATATCAATGTTGCTTTTCAATCTACAACCAAATTGAATGATATAGCAAAAGAAACAAAGGGTAAAAAACCAAGAAGAAAAAATGTCAAAAAGGGAGAAGTTAAATAGTGGAAAAAAAATAGTATATTTTTCAGACTTCCTTATTGGGAGTTGAACTTGTTGCATCATAATTTGGATGTTATGCATATTGAAAAGAATGTATGTGACAATATCTTGTATACTCTTCTAAACGAGAAAAATAAGACGAAAGATAATCGAAAAGCTTGTAAAGATCTAAAAGCCATGGGTTTAAGGTGTGATCTTTCGCCGAAAGAGAATGAAAAATGTCCAAATTCAAAGAAAGCACAACTTCTCAGTACTTTGAAGAATGTTAAAGTACCAGATGGCTATTCAAGTAACATTTCACGATGTATTGACTTGGAACATAAAAGGATCTTTGGCTTGAAAAGCCACGATTGTCATATCATTATGGAGCAATTGTTACCTTTAGCCATTCGTAATGTGCTACCAAAGAACGTAACTGCAATATTAATAGAGTTTTGTTCATTTTTCAGACGAATTTATGAAAAAAGTTTGAGCTTCTCAGACCTTCAAAAGCTTCAAGATCGGATTACACTCACCTTGTGCCATTTAGAGATGTTATTCTCTCCATCATTCTTTACAATTATGGTTCACTTAACCATTCATTTAGTTGAGGAGGCTAAGCTTGGAGGCCCCGTACACTATCGATGTATGTATCCTATTGAAAGGTAAATAGTTTCTTTTATTCATTTTTAACTAATATTTTATTATCAATATATGAACTTATTGAATCTTTACAAACATTCATATAGGTATTTAGGTTATTTAAAGTCCTTGGTTCGAAATAAGGCACAACCAGAAGGGTCCATAGCTGAAGACTACATAGCTGAAGAGGCTCTCACTTTTTGCTCACGATATTTCGAGTAGACTGAGGCACGTATTACTAGACCAAGACGTGTTAATGATCAACCAAGTGATACATTGATGACTTGTGAAGTGTCCTCATTATTTCCTCAAAGTGGTAAACCAGTAGGATCTACCATAAGGTTCAATTTAACTCTTTTGAAAAAGCTACAAGCTCATCGATATGTGCTACTAAATTATTCAGCAGTCCAATCATTTATTTCGTGAGTACTTAGTTTAAATTTGATGTGATTTAATAATAACTAGTTATGACACTCGTATTAACATATTTACTGTATGTAGTGAATTTAAAGAGTACGTAAGAAAGAGCTCAAGAGGTCGAAGACCTTTAGCCACTGAGATAGAAAATATAGTTAATAAAGAGTTTGTTGATTGATTCCCTAGACAGGTCGGTAAATAATAACAACACATATTTATGTTGCTTTAAATCATTTGTAGATTGTTCTATAATAACAAGAAATTTACTTTTATTTTAGATTATGAATCCAGACATAATGAGCACAATTTCAGTTGATCTTAAGTTTTTAGCACAAGGTCCAACTACAAACGCAAGAAGGTTCACAACATATAACATAAATGGGTTTAAGTTTAGAACCTTAGCTCGAGAGCATGGATTGAGAACCCAAAATAATGGAGTACTCCTGACTTCTAACGCATCATGTGTTCCAAGTAATGCTGATGGAAATGTAAAGCAAGCAGATTTGCCATATTATGAAAAATTGGATGATATCATTGAGCTTAATTACCATGGTCATTTCGTGGTAATCCTTTTCAAATGTCAATGGGCTGACACCACTTGAGAAAGAGGGTTTAGAAAGGATTTTTGGAACTTCAATTCTATAAATTTTTCTCGATTAATTCATACAGGTGAGTGTAAAGAGCACGATCCTTATAATGAAACTTCACAAGCACGACTTGTCTATTATGTAAAAGATGAGACTGATGAAGATAGAAGTGTCGCCGTGCATCTTAAACCAAGGGATTTGTATGATATGGGTGAGGATCATGAAGAGAAAGTATATGAAAATAAGCCATACCATTAGCAAGACCTTCAATACTTATTTGACATTGAGAAGGAAGATATTCAATTAACAAGGGCCGATGAAGATGGTGATGAAGTTAGGCTAGATACTAATAGTGAAACGAAAATGGATGAGCAAATGTCTCATTAATTCGATGAATGAGTTTGTATGCTGATTTTAACTTTTATTTACTCGTAGTTATTGATAATGGTATTCTTTTTGCTAATAAACTTGTTCATAGCACACATTGTATTCATTTCTTTCTTTTTCTTTATATTTTTCAAGTCATATCATAATCTTGTTTCATTTTAATACCAGCAATGCCAAAGGTTAAGCGTTTTCAAAAATTTATAAAAATCAGCACAAGCACCATCATCAGCTCCACCACATGATCCTCTACCATCAGCTCCACCACAGGCAATACCACACTTTTCGTCTTCAACTAAAAATGAAAATGAGACTCCAATATCCCTCAATCCACTACTTAGACTGCAACAGAATCAGCAAGTGAATCACTAAGTTATGTTGGGCGTGAATCAAAGCAATTTTGGGCTATTCAAACAATAGGTATATAAATTTACTTGGAACATGGAACTTGATCTGTGGTAATTATTATTTATATTATAATTGCAGATTCCCACAAAAATACTAAGATCGTGAAGCTAAAAGTAAGAGATGTATTTCACTTACCTCTTGGAGTGCAAATAGTGGTCTAATTTGATGATCGGTATGCTCCATATGGAGAAGAACAAGGGATTCTTGTAGGATTTTGTGGAAATTTGACTGCTGATTCTTCCATATTCCCAAACAACTTTAAAATGTAGAGACACATGCCTATGTCTTATCTTGATCATTGTTAGGATAATATAGTTAAGGTATAATATTTGTATCATTAATAATTATTTTAAATGCTAGTAATTCTAACATATAGATGGACAATACTATGATAATATTGATAATTTATTTTCTTGAAGCCTCAATTTTGTTCCGAGATAAGTGAGAGTATGTCTAGGCGATATGTTATGCAATCAATTGGAAAGAAATGGGCAGCAAATAGGCTTAGGATGTGGGATGAGTTTTATGATTCTACAAAAAGTAGAAATGAGCTAATAAGGAATGTCTTAGATGGCATTGGACAAGATCAATAGGCCACTTATGTTGATCATCGCTTGCATCCAGAGACAGATAACATTAAAAGTTCTTTAACTATTATGTGATTTTGATTATTTGCATATATATATATATATATATATATTGTTGTAATTGAAATGTTTGTAGGCACTTTGTTTGAAGAATGCTGAGAGGCAGAAGAAACAAACAGTAACACACAATGGAGGATCAAAGTCTAATGCAAGAAGAAGGCATGAGATGGTAATTATAATAATTTTTTAATTTTTCTTTTTTCCAAATTACATGCCTATAAATTATTATACTTTTTGTGTTTCATCGAAAATTTAGTCAATTGAATATGGACGTCCCGTGGATCGTGGTCATGTATTTCTTGAAACTCATGAGCACCGAGATGGATCATGGGCAAATGACATGGCAAAAGAATATGGAGTAAGTTATTTTTAAATGAGTATGTATTATCAGCTTACATCATATGAAGACATAAATTAAATAAAAATAACTTGTATATATTTTTCATCTAGGAGAAAATTGAGCAAGAAATTAGACAAGACCCTGCTATCAATTCGATTATTTCTCCTAATGACGCTATTGCAAAGATCCTTGGGAAAGAGCACCCCGAGCTAGTTCGATGCATGGGATTCACAGTGACACCCACATCTGCTTTCAGGAATACAAGCCTTCGTCTTCATAGTTTATGTGGGCCATCATCAAATAGCCAGGCTAACAATGCCCAAAATGAAGATAGGTTCATCCAGTTAGGGTCCCAAATGAAAAATACTCTAAATGCTTTCAAGACCTATGTTCTGATCAGAGAAAGAAGGATTCTTGATGAGCTTGCTTCTATTTTCGATTCATCCACAGGTATGTGTTTACCTTTAATAAATCACCAATTTTTCTTTGTTGTTATGCATATGTTTATTTTAACCTAAGTCTATATTTGTGTTTCACATACAATCTTGAGTATTTAATTATGGGCTATTGTCTAAGTCATATGGGCTTAAGATTTATTTCTGTGTGTATAGACTTTGTAAAGGTTATGGTGTAATGATTATATTATATAATTATATTATGTAATATGGACTCTTTTAATTTCATGTAGAAAGTATCTTACCTGTTGGTATTAAAGAGATGTTGATTGGAGAATTTGTCATGTTATCTTTGATGCACTTCACAATTAATGAAGACAGAATCTTGGTTTAAGTTTTCCTTTGATTTGACCCAACTTTTTCAAAATTCCTGGTATTAGGAGTTATGATCTCCAGCTTTGTGATTTGCCCTTGATAAGATTTAGACTGTTGGTAGTAAACAATGTTTTGTTGGTGAATTAGATCCAAGAGATATGGCCTGTTGCATGTCTTATTGGTGCATAGTTGTACAGGGTAATGATTATTTATGTTCAAATAGAACGGAACACCACTTTTGGTTGTTGTTATAAAAACTTAAAGAGCTTGTGCTAACTAATATGTGTGAGCACTTCGTGTTTTCGGAGGAGATGGATGTTTTCATCTTTTATTTTTGTATAGGTTGCAAAGCCATAGCCCTCTTATATATTGCCTCTTATATTTATTTTAGCTTGTTTCATTAGCGGCCCTGATGTTTGTGAACACAGGAGAAAATATCAAAATTGTTTACTTTTCCATATATATTCTTATCTCAGCAGAATTGAGTTGCAATTTGCTCTATGAGCATTCTAGCCATCAAACAGTCCAAACTCTTCCCATGACTCATAATTTAGCCTTCGCAAAAAAGTGGATGCTTCATATGAATATGTAGATATAACATAAATTATGGAAGGTAGATTATAGGCTGATGATGATGACCTTCACAGCATACTTTTAAGATATTCTTAGATACAATAAGTGTCAAATGTATTACATTTTTATATAGTTTTCCACAAAGAAACATTATTATTGGTTTCTCGTCTATTATCTAACTTATTATTTTTTCACACCGTCACAGTCACATGAAGTCGGCAGCCAACATGAATCTCACACTTCTCCTATAAGAAGATCATCAAGTGCTAGCAATCAGGATCAATGAATTCTTCAAGGGCTACTAATTTGTGAACATAAAGTGATTTAGCACATTGATGCAAAACCAAGTTGAATATTTGTTTCAGTACTTTGTAAACTCTTATATTGACACATATTGCTTTTGATAATCAATTCTATGAAATTGATTTTGGGATTGAATATTGTTTAGAAATTTGGAGGTGCAATTTTGTTGGAGCTAAAATATAATGAGACGTAGGTTTGTGGAACATGATCCAAAAATTAGCTTGGGGGAGAACATGCTGTTGCGTGGGTTCTAAACTCCCGCTACACTATGTAAAAAAATTTATTTCAAAACTCTATAAAATATAGCGGGGGTTTAAAACCCCTGCTAACATTATATGTAATACGACATTTGCACAATAGCAGGGATTTTGCACGGCCGCTAAATTCAACGTAACCGCCGTGTATCCTTTGACATTTAATGACAGTTGACCTAGAACCGCTGCTAAGAATTAGCAGGACATGTAATTGCGCGGGTTTGGGAAACCGCCACAAAAGAATTAGCGGGGGTTAAAAACCACCACTACATTTAATTTTAACCCCTGTTAAAATAAACCTTTTTTGTAGAGATTGTACGACCTAATAGGTCATTTGTTTTGCAAACCTTATTTGAATAGATCAATTTACCTTAGAGAAATTTTGAGATCATTTTTCTAACATAGAAAAGTTGTATGAAATATGTCATTTTACAAAACTTGCAAAGACGAGTTTATCTCTTTTACGTTTAATATGTCATTTTTCAGAAATTTTAAAAGAAGTTAGTGTATCTTCTATTCAGTAGGTCATTTTCTAGACCTTTCAAGAGAAGTTTCTCTCTTTTCGTTTAATAGGTTGTTTTTCAACCATTCAAGAAGTTTATTTCTTTCGTTCAATAGGACATTTTCTAGCCTTCTTAAGAGAAGTTTACCTCTTTTCATTCAATAGGACATTTTTCAGCTTTTTCACAAAAGTATATCTCTTTCGTTCAAGAGGGCATTTTTTTCAGCCCTTTTAAGAGATGCTTATCTCTTTTCATTCAATAAGATGTTTTTCAACCCTTTTGAGCGAATTTTATCTCTTTCGTTCAATAGGACGTTTTTAAGCCTTTTAAGCAAGTTATCTCTTTTTCTCTATTTGAGCAAAGAGAATCTTCAAAGATAAAACCCTTGCTAATTGGCCACATCTCATAACCTTGAAAGTTAGTTCCCATGTGATTCAAAAATGTCAAAGAATGGGGCACCATTGTCCGGACTTTAGCTCCACTTATAATTGTCATAAGAGATACTTTGCATTTTAACAAATAGTATTTGTTGAATGGGTCTAAATATGTAGAATAAAATCTGCACACTAACGGCGAGATTATAAATTGTAAGAGGAGATAAGATTTCTCTCCATATTAAAGAATTGATATAGAAGGTCCTCTCCACATGTCATCATATACATATAAGATTTTTATTCAAAAACCTATTAAATTTTTTAGTCAATAGATTAGAAGTGTTTGGGATTATTGCTTGGTGTGTGGATATCCGAAGAGGAAGGTGCCATTGGGTAATTCCTTTGTGGTGCATCCTTTGAAGAATGTGTTTGAGAATTGAAGGGGAAATCAAGGCTTGAAAATCCAAAGGAGTTTGGAGGTGATTGAGCTTGAACAAATCATCAAAATTGAGGAGACCTACACTTGTTTTGAAGCTTCAATTTTCGGCCACAGCAGCATTTGTGTTCGGCCACCTTCATTTTTCTTAAATCAAGGTAGTTTTCTCACTTTAGATCTAAAAATTGATGGCCATAGGAGAATCCTTGAAGGATATTGATCATATATTCATGTTGATGAATGTAATTAATGTTGATTTCCGCTGCGTTTTATGGTTTTACTGATTATCATTCACCTTCATAAAATGCATTCTTACAATGATATTAATGTATAATGAAATGTAATCATCTAAAAGAAAAGACAAGTTATTAGCATAATTTATGCATCATTAATGTCTAAAATTTGGTGAAAAATAATCACAAGTTTCCTTCATTAATTTCTTTTTCAATGAAGTCCAAAATTAGAAACTTTTTTTTTTTTGACAGACACCAAATAACCGAATCCAAAATAACTTTTTCAACGAACTTTTTTGTCCCCCCCCCCGCGAAGAGCAAAAAGAAAGTTGATGTGAAAGCAATCACGGTGCTAACAATAGAGGAGAACAGTGTTGTGAGACCGAGGAATAATTTCGTTGGCAACGAAACCAGAAAATCATCTTCTTGGTAGTGCAATGTCAGGATGGACAAGAATATTGTAATAGAAACCGATGAGGAAACCATTCGGACGGCATCAAATACAGCAAAAACTGTGAACAAACTTCTATTTAAGAATATAGGACTCTTAGTTTGGCCATTAGAAAATTACATTTTGCGTCCTTTGAGTATCTCACTTTTCATACGACCCAACCCTTTTTTAAGGACAAAAAAAAAGTATGTCACTTTTCGTCCCAGTGTTTTAAAAATTTTTACTTTTTAATATTATTTTAACTTTTTATTTATAAAAGTTTTTCAAATGATATATTTTAATTTTTTTAATTTTTATGCAACTCTTAATATAATTTTACTATTTATTATTTATTGTTAAAAAGTATTTTAGATAAAACATATGCAATTATTAAAAAATTTTAAAATTTTTTTTAACATTTTTGTTTCTAAAATTATTTAAATAATATATTTTAGATTTTTAAAAAATATCTAATAGTAAATATTTTATAATTCAAAAATTAATAATATTCAGATATTTTTATCCTTTTCAATATTATATATATAAACTTTCTTTTTTGTTTTTGTTTTAAATCCAAGTCAAAGTATCTTATGCCAATTAGTTCAAAGGCACATGCCCAGCGTGCCAATTAGGATTTTGGTGTCGAAAATAGTAACTTCCGTGAAAAAAGGATTAAAGATGCCAATTTTTTTAAGATATAGGACTAAAATTCAAAATTCAAAACTTATATGACCAAAAGTAATATGTGACATACTTAAAGGATGAACAATGTAATTTTCCCACGAACTCTCTATCCTTAAGATGAAATAGCACTGCACAGATACTCATGGTTGACGGATATCATCTCCTAGATACAATAGACACCTCTACATGATAATATTCTTTGAACATTTAGCTCCAAAACTTTTTATAATTAATTCTAGACCCAAAGCCCAAGCCCAATTCCAAACCCAAGCCAAGGGCACGCACAACCGACTCGGATGGGTAAGCGATGCAGGTGTGTTCAGCATGGTCAAACCTACAAGCGTGTAGATTCTCTCTCCTCTAAACATTTAGGTGTCCTCAAGAGATCTAACCGTTTACTCTCAATTTGAGCTAAATAAGTTGATCAATCTTTTACTTTTTCTAATGCTGAACTATTCGTATTCCCACCTTTCTTTTTTCTAATTTAATTTCACTCTTAGTCATATTTAAGTTGATCATTTTGAGCATTAATTTTCCATTCACTTGCTATTAATTGCATCGTTGTCTTTTACTTATGGCATAGATTATGACAATTACAAAAAATTTTAAGAAATTAATATTTGAACTTAATTAATTGATCAAACCATCAATTTCCAACAATTATAGTTATGTACTGGATTTTAGTTCATTGCTTTTAATTAGTATAGAATTCGTTTGTGTCTAACTTCTTCGTAGTTGGTAATGTAATATTTGTTAGTCTTCACACACTATCTTAATATATCTATTATTGAGCTTGTCATTTGGAAAATTAACACGAAGTCAGTTTACAATTGGTAGAAGCCACCCAATTATTTTTTCTGTGTGATTTATTTATTTTCTGACTAATCAAAATTCTTTTTAACCGTCTCTTTAAAATTTGAGTATGATCGATAGTTGTAATATTTGAAGATTTACCTTGTTACAATTCTCCATGAATCATAATTCTCTCATCACTCCATTACTTGCTTTCCACAATATACACTGACATTGAAAATAAAAAAAGAAGAGGAAGAAGAAGAAGAAGAAGAAATTTTAAAAAAGAAAAAAAACCAAAAAAACAAAAACCCCCAGCAGAAAGATTGCATATAAGCACAAAACTTTCAAGACTGGGCGAGAATAATCAAGATTGCATATAAGCACAAAACTTTCAACCAAAGGACAATGTAATGACAGTTTCATTTCAAGTTTACCACATGTAAACTAGTGCTCCATCCAAATTCACAATATATCAATTATACAACCTGATCAAAGACACATTAGCACTAAAAGTTAATAGCTATAAGCTTGAAGTCTTTGTGTTCATTCCGCAGTTGAAAGCAAAGACCTAGTAGTTAGATTATCAGCATCATCAAACGGATGATCATCCGTTGTCGACATATGCATCCTCGACTCATCTTTCTCGTCTTCCAATAGGGCCTTCGACTCATGTATGGCCAAATTCTCTTTCGAATGAAGTTGACCACTCAAATTTTCAATTTTCAAACTATCCATTTTTGAATTAGTGATACCATTTTCGAATTCTTTTCCGTGATTGGTGACGAAATTTGAATTGCATCTTCCTAATGGTTTTGGTGATGATTCTTGAAGATTTTCTTGTGCAGAAGAACTCCTAAGACAAAAGCTACCAAATCCTTGGATACCTCTTGAGATCTTTCGAGCCTTGTCTCTTTCTTCTTTGAGAAGAGGGCCTTTCTCAAGCAACTTCAATATCCTTTCGGATTTCCTCCTCACAGTTAGACCCCAGTTAAATCTTCACAGGGACAAGAAGCTTATTAGATATGTAATCTCAACAATAGTGAAAAATGAAAAGAAAAAAATCGAAGTAAAATATATTTGCTATGCCACCAAATTTGTAGCAATTTCATACACGACAGTTTTTTGCTATAAATTATAACTATATAACAACAATATTTCTACACAATCTCAACAATTCCTTACGTTTGGTCTAATTATAGAAGTTTCTTATTTTTTTAATTTTTATTTGCTACAAATTATAACATATAATAACAATAGTTTAAGGAACCTATACAATCCTTTATGTTTAGTCTAACTACAAAAATAAAAATAAATAAAAAAAATTGTAGTTTGGGACACACAGAAACACGTTTGTGATCCTTCAAAAAATTTAACAAATTGACTAAAATATTACAAATAGACTTCTTATTAACATGACAAGAGTGAATGCTCTTACAATTTTCAAATCACATAAAGTGTTTACGTAATTAATTTGGCCAAACCTCAGGAATGTTGAGATAATTATCCCATATTTCTATTTTCATAACAAAAGCTAGATTTCTTGCTAAACGAAAAGTAAATAGGAAAAAAGGTATTTATAACAGTACCCTTTCTCATCAACATGTTGAAATCCGTCCATTTCTCTAATAACATCCTTTTCTCTTTCGAAATCCTCTGCAACACTCTCAGGCCCATGAGTCAACAAGTATTCCAGTACAATCAAAGCTTTGTATGATGTTCTCCAATTTCTCTTATCAAATTTTACCAGTCTATAGACATGAAAAAAAAT